>CM062810.1:205988480-206409279 GCA_031772625.1 Pinus tabuliformis | reverse complement strand
CTAGTTCGAGGGGAATTGCTATCTTTAGCTTGCCAATCTCTGTGCCTAGGTCAAAAGGTTTATCAGCTTGGGTTTTGGAGTTATGGATAGCAGCCCTTTCTTTGCTCATTACATCTTCTTGTTGGTTTTCATCTTGACTTTGAGACCTGCCCCTTTTGCTCATGTCTGGAGGGGTGATATCTAAGTCAGGGTGAGAGGACGACGTTGCCATAGGCCGTTGTAGTGGTGACAAAAGTGTGGTGACCTCTTCAACCACTACTTCTTCTGTAGGCAAGTTTGTTTTGTCATTAGGTTCTGTGACTATGGTTCCTTTAGACTGCTGTTTATCTTTTATCTTTTCAGGCTGATTTACATTTACAGTCCTACTCCTTAGCTTGTATTGTTTGTGAACTTCATAGACAGCACTATCATATCCTTGTTTAAAATCAAAGGATTCTCCTGATTTAGTTTGGAATATTTTGATTTCATCATCCTCATGGTCCTCTTGTGTTAAGAAAACCTGGCTTTTACCATCTAGACCCATTAGATTAATCTCAGGGTCTTATTAGGTTCAGTTGATGTTGAAGTTTCTGCATAATTTTCTTGGAAAGGGGGTCTAATGTCTTGGTCAGCACTTGTTCTACCAATGTTTTGGTTTTGGGTTCTCCTAAAATTCGGATTTCTAGGAGGGTTGTTTTGTGGTGCTTCCCATGATGACTTTCTTTCAACTGATTCCACTCTTTCACCCAATCTCTTCATGCTATTTAGTATTGCATCCAGCTTTTGATCAAAGCCCGAGGGTTCTTCTTTGAAGGCAGTCCTTTTCTCCAATTTTGCCCTGTTTTTTTTGGCAATTAGGTTAGCTTCCACTGTGACAGCAACCCTTTGAGCTTCTTCAAGGGTTGGAGGATCTCTTTCCTTCAACGGATAGGCCATATCAGGGTCAAAACCATCAGGGAATTTATACAGGGCTAAATCAGGAGGAGGCCTTAAGTTCTGTGGAATAGCATTATATACATTGTTAAACCTAGCACAATATTCCAAAACTGTCTCCTGGGGACCTCTCTTAATAGTGTCATATTCACCAAGTACGTGGAGAGGATCTTTCTTCTTCTCCCATCTCTCAGTAAAAGCTTCGTAAAGCTGATCAGGTGTTGTAATGGAGTTTGCATTGAGGGATCTGAACCAAGTTCTAACATCCCCAGTTAAACTTTGAACAAAAATTCTCATTCTGACAGTGTCATCATCTATTTCATAGGTCTCAAAGTGGTCTTGCATCTTCTTGGCATGCTGGATAGCTGTTAGAGAGCCATTTGAGTCAAAATATGAGATTTTACTTTGATAATCTTGAGGTAAGGCCGCAGCATTAGCTGGTATCTGCAGAGGTGCATACCTGTTAGCCATATTTATTAGGTTTAGAGGGTTAATAGGAACAAATGGGACAGCAGGGATCAGTGGTATAACAGGGTTAATGGGATGAGTAGCTAGTGGGAGACTGGTCAAAGGAGTATGTGCAGTGGATGAAGATGTGAGATGAGGACTTTACGATGTTGATGGTGAACTAGGGGAACCAGGGGTGGACCGGAAAAGAACTTTGCAAGGAGTGGGAATGAGGCTGGGATGATCCGAACTTATATTTGCATCAGCAGGCTCCTCCTGATTTTGCTGTCTCCGGATGTTTCTTTGGATGGTATTTGGATTATCAACAATGATGGGTGGTTTAGGGTCAGGATTTGCCCTAGTATGCCTAGGATTTTTCTTAGGAGCCAGCTTCCAACCTGTTTTTGGGATTTTGTAGGAAGTTTTTATATCTGCAAGGACTGGATGAAGATTTTGGAATGGCTATATATTCTCACAGCTAAGACGAAGATTTCCCAAACAAGCTCCTCCCTAAAGCTGTTAATGTGATGCAGAAACAGTTCTAAGGCCTCTTGGCTGGTTTCAGGTTTGATGGTAATTTTGGAAAACAGATAGTAATTGAAAAATCCTAAGAAGTCCCCAGTGGAGTCGCCAATTATGTTAACACCCAGGTTGTTCCCTATGACTCCCAAGGGAATACGGCCGGGGTAACCACTAACCAATCTTTGGGTTACAGTTCCTAGCCTAACTGCAACCAGAGAGGGCTCTCTCTTTATGATTTGTCTCTGTTATGATGGTGTTTTAGGCTAGCTATTATGCTCAGGCTTTGTTTTGTGTTTGGTTGAAGGATTTCTTTCAGGTCTTATGAGGCAGTGTTTAGACAGTATAATACCATTGGGCAATGGAGTCTGGAGTTGTGAAATGATCTGATATACTGGTTTGGTGTTGTTCTAACTGCAGGGCCTATTGAGTATTTTAAACAGACAAACTAGATCAAATGGTGATGTATGTCGATCAACAGAAAGCAATTAAGAATTTCCTATTGAGCTGGTGGGTGAAGGTGAGCACACTGCACAGGACCAAAACTTTGAATTCCTGTGACAAAGGTCACTGTGATAGATGTATTCTGAAAGTGCAGCATTTAAGAATTACACTTAACTAGATTACAGCTGAAGAAAACATTGATAAACAATGCAGATTGAACTCAGGTTACTCAGTGAATAAATCCTGAAAGCTATTCTTTTTCCTTGTTGCTTAGTATTGAAAACAAATAACATATACGGATTTTAACAAAAACAGCTAATTAACAGAGAGAGATACAGAGACTTATTGTATGATGAAATACACAGGGATCCAGTAGTTATCATCAGCCACCAGAACGCATCCAACACCTCAGAAATCCAAGAAATTCCATTGCTTTGCTCTATTAACTTCTGAAAAGGATTACAGCATAAGAACTTCTTCAAGAGAAATCAACAACAACCCTTGCAATCTTATGCCAAGGGGACTTTATAGAAATGCGTATACAAAATATCTCAGGCATTGAGTCATCTGAGAGAAAAAATATCTACATTGTTACGTTCAGAAAGTAGGCAAGGAGTTATTACAATCTTAAATGCAGCGTAAATGCCCTTTATGTCTGTCAGAGGATTGTTTTGACTTTTGAGTGTCACTGAGTCGGTTGCATTACTCTGTTTTAATTCTGGAGATACGCATTTACTTTTGGCTGCGTAGTGCGTTCTTGGGTCTGCCAGCTGTGGTTCTCTTTTTCTACTTTGTTGGCCGCTACATCTGCTGAGTTGGCTCAGCTTTGATTTATGCTGCATGCTGACTTTGCTGAACTGTGCTTTTTACAAAAAATTGTAATAAAACAGAGATTTGGTGAATGCCTTACTGATTACAAAATTCTGTGTATTGCATCTGTCCACCATTCCTGTGTAGGGAGCTGATGCTTGAGGATGGCCTCCATTGTCTCTTCAGCTTCTGTATATTTGAAAAAAGTTGGGGCTACATCAAACAAGTGATTAATTTCATTCATTATAAAAAGTAGATTTTCTATCTTACTATAGAAAATCTGTCCTGTAACAGGCCCTGTGTCTTCTGAAGTGCTGGCCTTCTCATTGACCTGTGCTGAGGCAAAACATTTACTCTTTTAGCATACTGTTCATGGGTGAATAATTTCCCTCCGCTGTTCAGTAAGCTAGGGAGTCCTCTACTCTGCAACACCTGAAATTTCTCCATGAACTTATTTACCTCTGTCTGCATATCCTGGGTTTTCCTGTCCAATGTCTGCACTAGATTTCTAAGAGTAAGAACCCTCTTGATCATTTGAATGGTCTCAGTTCTATTTGTGATTCCAATGGTGGCTAACTGAGAACTTGTTTTGTGGTTAAGCACATTGATCATTCTTGTAGCAACTTCAGGCATATTTCCTAATAAGGCCCTTGATGTTCGGATTTCCTTCTGTGCCTTTGGGATGAGCTCTAGTTGCTCATGGATTGTCTCGATATATGGCCATTGGTTGTTGATGGATTGACCAATATTGGACCATATCATTGCTCTGATCTCAGATATGATTTTATCTAGCTTGAGCTCATTCTCAAGCTCTTTGATCCTGTCTTTAAGGGCCTTGATTTCCCTGGCCTTTTCTCCCACCTCTCTTTTTGTCTTATTATGCCTTTCATTTACCTTGGCCAGCTTTTCCTTAGTTTCATTCAGCTCTGTCATCTGGGCTTCCAAAATTTGTATTTCATTCTTTAGCTTCTGCATATCTAGGCTCTGATCTGTGCTGATGGGTGCTGCTGAAGTAGATGTGGCTGTTTGTTCAGCCTGCTGAGGTGGAGGCACAGTAGTAGGAACAGTCTCCTCAAGATTGATGACTTGAGGGGGGGGCTGAGATGTCTGCCCTTCTTGTGCTTGTTTTGATGATGCTTGTAGAGGTGCTTGTGTAGCTTCATATTGCCCCAATTTTTCTTGTGCCTTCACAAGCTCTTTGTAAATGGAAACTAGCAGGGCAGTAGAATCCTGCTCATACCTTTGCTTTGCTACCTCGTCAGTCTGTGGATGGATAGTGGCTGGAATTTTGATCTTCTTTCTTAGTGCAGCCATGTCAGCATCTCTAAGTTTCAGGATCTCTTGTATCCCTTTGATGTCATTAGGATTGTGCCCAATTTCTACAATGATTTCCTCCAGGGCTCTTATCCTGTTGTCTTTGGCCTGAGAAGAGGCCCTCTCCAGTTCTAGCTGGGAAGCTGTGGCATTCAGACTGCTTGTTAATTTGTAATTATCCAAAGTCTTGTCGGCCAATGAAGCATACACCATTTCGCCAGTTTGCTTATGCAGCTCAATTTTGTCCATAGGGTGTATGTCCTTGGCGAGGACCTCTAGGTTAGTCCTAAGATAGTCAGCAGTGGATTGTGGCTGGAGTGCCGTAGGCATAAAGTGACTCATTATCATTTTTCCTTCACTTACATCAAAAGCAGACATAAGTCTCTGCTGATTGGAAGGAGCCATGTTTAGCAGGTGATTGTACAGTTGTACTTTGATAGGATCACTCCTCCTCTTGATGTCTATAAATTGCTGCTTGATGCTTACTTGTCCCTCTTTCTGCTGGCTGGAGGAGCTGACCTCCCCTCCCATGGTCCTGTCCTGTTCCTGCTGGAAGGAACTTGCTGAAGCTTCTCTGCTGGGTGGGCCCATGCCCAATGCCTCTCTTATTGCTATATCCTCCTCTGGAAAATCATTGAGTCTCTGCCTTTTCTCTCCCTGGTCTATAGAGGATGTCAGGGGAGTCTCTCTGTCTCTTTTTCTAAAGACAAATGTATCCTCCTTTTGAGGGGTTTGGAGGACCGAGGCATCAATGGTAGTGTCTTGTCTTGTAGGCACCGTTTTTTCAGTGGTCTGAGGAGTCTCCACTGTTTCCTTTTGTTGGGCAGACTGCTCCTGCCTTTGTTCTTCTTGATGTTGTTGCTCTTGTTGTTCTGGTTCTTCTTGCTGCCCTTGCTGCAGCCCTTCTGCTTGCTGCTGTTGTTTTTGTTGCTGTTCCTGCTCCATCTCTTTGCCTTTGCCCTTTTCTGAGATGTTTTCACCAGTTCTTGTAGCTTGATGTTGGGCAGTTGAGGAAGACGCTGCTGCTCCAATTTGTGTGCTTGGCAGTGAGGTGACCTGTGAATAAAACTCAAGGTCAGCCATCTTCTTAAGGTTTCGTAGAGCTCTTTGATTAAGCTCTTCTTGGGTCACATTTTCTTCTAAAGTTCCTCTTCTCCACTTGCTTTGGTTGGCATATTTTTCTAAGTGAGGAAGCCTATAATGACCATAAGCAGATAATTTGTATTTGAGCCTCCTCATTGTAATGAAGTTGTTGGGGTCATAGGGTTTACATATGAAGCTGTATTTGAGACCAAGGCCCACAAGCATTCTATCTGCCTCTCTCCACCCTTCATCCCTTTCATTGAGAAGGAAATGGCCAAGATGATTTCTGACTTTTAACTGTGCCTTCTTACCTTTTCCTGAAAAGTGGAGCATATCCACATAACCAAACTGCCTGAAGTATTCCAAGGCAAGTAGCCTCATAGGCACAAATTTAGGTAGTTTAAATGGGGGCAACTCACACCCATATAGTCTGATAACGGTGTGGTGTTGGTAGAAATACCAATCCCCAATACTGTATGCTTTTGATAAATGCAGGAGTCTTTTCATTTCGTCTGTCAATCTGGGAGGAGGTGAACCCAACAGTAGAGTCAAGGCTGGATGGATGAAAAGATCAATAAATTCGCAGTAGGTGTATGGAGAACAGCTTACTATGTGAAAAACGGATGTCCAATACACTACTGATCTCAGATTGCCCTGTGCATCTACTCTCTTCTTTGGGAAGGAGAACTTATCATGCTGGAAGTATAGGAGCAGATGATATAGGTAAGAGGTGTATTTAAATACCCTTTCTCTTGACAGATTCATCAACTGCTCATGCATCTTATCTGATATGTATGTGGCATAATCATAGTAGATTGGTTTCTTTCCTGGGGAAAACATAAGCATCATTTGTAGAACAGTTTCATCCACATACTCCACTGAATCATATCCCAAGATGGGACTGATCATGTCTGCAAGGTCTAAGCCCAACTGGTTAAGGTAGGCAAAATTGATGGGAGGAGTTTGCACAGTATCAGCTTTGATGAAAATCTGATTAAGCTTTGTGATTTGTGCCTCTGTTATCCTGGCTCCCTGTACTATTAAATCAGCTAATGATAGAGGGACCAGCTTTTGATCTGTCTTGAACTGCAACATCTCCCTGATGGCTTCAGGGGTAATGAGGAACAGAATTGAGCCTGAAGAGTCCAGCACTGCCCTCTGGGATGCATCATAGTAGTCAGCAACTAAGTGGACAAGCTCAGGGAATTGATTAACCTAAGGAAGCTTGAATATTGGGAGAAATGAATCCCAAATTCCCAGGATGTCTGTCCCCCTCTCATGTTTGATCTTTATTTCATTTAGGATTTGTAAATGGAACCTGCTTTTGCTCAACATTTCCTCTGATATCTTGTAGTCCAAGTCTGCTAATGCTCTTGTGTCCAATGTTCTATTAGGGGCATTCAGGGGAGCTACATTGAGGGCTATAGGAGCTACAGGGGGGTCCATTGTTCTCCTTTAGGATTTCTGTTTCTTCAAGGACTGTGTTACTATGCAGAGTAACACAACCAGAGTTCTCTTTGCAAAGAATGAAAATGTCTGAGGAAAAGGGTGAATGCAGAGTCTACAGCAGTTTAAATACTATTTATAGCAACTAGGACCAATGTTTGGCTTTTCCTTGTCTCTCTCAATGGTGAAATTTGGTTTAAATGAGCCTGCCGCGATTGCGCAGACAGAACCTAGTTTTTTAACAGAATGTAGGTAGAACAAAGCTCGGCTGGTGTTTTTCGAGGTGGTAGTTGGAAATTAAAAGCTATGCAGAGGAATCCAGTGGTGAATTCATAAGTTTTAACGTTCTTTAAGCCTTTGGAGTGATTTATAGAGAATTGCAGGCGCACAGAGGACAAATGATGAAGAATACCTGGTAAAACAGTGAGCAAAGGACGTATATGCAGGTTGGACTCGTACGCTGGAGGTCTCCTGGTCGATTTAGCAGGTTGACAGCAAGCTCGGACGTGAACGCATGTAGCAGCAAGAACGGAAAAATGAATGAAAAGAACGTAAAAACGTGATTTTTGGCCATAATATAGACTTTTAGCAATTTGGCGCCTTTTTGTGATGATGTCAGCATGACGTCATTGGTGGGGTCAAGGTCGGATGACGTCATGCTGACGTCATCGAGTGACGTGGCGAGCCCTGACTGGCCCACGGGGGTGATGAGGTGGTGGGACAGATCGGCCAATGACTGGGGCGACAGTTGACGTGGCGGCATAGGTGGCGGTGACGTAAGGCGACGGGGAGCTGACGCGGCGAGGACGTAATGTAAGCGGAATGGGAAAACCGGAAACCGGCAGCGGTTTCATATCGCACCGCTTACGGTACGGTGGTGGTTTGCCGCAGTTGTACCTTCGACGCGCTGTGGTGAGGGCGCGTGGCAGCGGAGTGACGTACCCAAAATACGGACGTCGGGAGGTAACCTTCGGGCATCGGATGAGCTCCGACGCTATGGTGGCCGTCAGATCTGGAGGAGCCAAATCGGACGGTGATCAGATGATTGATGTGACAGGGAGATAGCACGCTTATTTCTCGGACGTCGGAAGGACTCCGATGCGATCAGGGCCGTTGGATGGGAGGTATTTGATCGGACGGTCGTCGGGACAACTGAGATGACAACCAAGTACGGGGAAAGGGGGGATTAAACTAATGTTTTTTCTGGGAATTTGCGCGCTGACGGAGACTATGTAAAAGTGGGTTTTCACGTCTTATTTGGAAATAGCTCCGCCCTTTTAGACTTAGCATAAAGAGAAAATGTCGATTTTTTATGGTTTTTGGCCATTTGAGGCGGGTGAGGGTAGAGATTAGGCTTTTTTAGGGGTTTTTATGTGCAAAAGGGGTCAAAATGAAGGAATTAGCTCATGAAGGGGCAGAGGTACTTGGCTTAGGTTCATCAACATGACCAGGTGTCATTCGATCCCTGACTCAAGACTTATTGGCTAAAATACCAAGGGGTGGGTATTTACATAATGCTTGGGGTTTATACACCATGGTGTTAGTAATAATAGGGGAAAAGGTAATATAGGGGATTTACATAGTAGAATTAGAGTTAATATGGATAGAGGATGAGTGGAGGGGAAACCATTTAAGTTTATATGAAACAACTTGGTTTTGAGAGTAGATCAAAATGAAAAGATTTTTAGACAAGAAATGTGGCTTTTGAAGGTTATGAACCACCATGAAAGCTTAGTCTTTTTCCATGAATCTTAGCTGATGGGGAATGTTAGAAATGAAATTGGAGGGGAATGAGGGAAGTTAGTCATGCTTCCTGCTGCAATTTGATGAAGAAGAACACCTTAATCAATTAATTGACTTTGCTTTGATACCCACAGCTACCATCTCTGCAATGGTAGGGATAACCTTTCTGCAACCCCAACTACTTACCCAACTACCTGCCTAGCATTTTTTCTTCTTGGAGGGTGCATTTGGACTTGCAAACCCTTACTTGCCTTTTCTTTTCTTCGGCTTTTTCTTTTGCTTTTTCTATTGCCTTTTCTATCTACTTCTACCCTTATCTCTTCCAAGGTCCCAGATTAAGCTGTTGGGAGCCTTTTCTTCTCTACCTGAACTAGTTGTCTGCCAAGATTAAGCAGTTTGGACAGACTTCTTTCTCTAGTGTATAGCAGAAAATTGAAAACATGGCATGACCCAGATTAAACTGTTGGATCATCCATCAAAATTGAAATAAGGTCATCAACATTGAAACATTTTACAGACCTCTTGTTCTCTAGGAAATATGGGATCTTTGTGATATCAAAGCAGAGCATATTTGGACTTTCTCTTGCCAATCATGAAATATGAATCCTATTGGTATAGGTATCCAACACATACCACTAAGCTTGTTGCTTTTGCCACTCGAACCATTTCTGATAAAGGCCAATGTGGGTTGGCCTGAAATCAAGGTACCCACCATTATTATTCCTCCTATTTTGGATATATTACGGTTTTGCTCAGTTACTCAAAACCATAATTCTCTTCATGCCTAATCCTCAGTTGTCTGTCAGAAGTATTATAATGTTTGGGCCCATGTTTGAATCTAAAAGATTGGAGGCTGGAGCTATATCGCAATTTATTTATCTTCAATTGTAAGGGTGAGGAGCGAGATGGAGCCGAGGTTGGGAGTGGTTTGTCTTTCTGAATGGGATGGAGGATGTTGTTTCCATATTTATCTGTCCCGTCATTTCTCATCTTTGGCTGCAACTTTTCTTTTATTCGACCTTTTGCCGAGTTCAATCACGTTCTTTCTTGTTTCACAATTGAATTTCCAGAATATGTTTTACTTCTTGTTCATTGAACTTCACATTTAGAAATTCCAGAATATATTTTCATTTGATATATGAGAAGGCCGCATGCGGTTAAGGATTTTATGTATGAAAGGGTCTCCCAACGAGAAAGTTGAATTGACACCCATAAGCTTGCAAATTTGTTTTATATATATTTGGAAAACTGGAAAAAGAAATAACAACATAATATTGGTAACTTTGTTTCTGCGGGCAAATTTTAAGCACTTTGACTTAAATGAAAAGTTTGAATATCATTGTCAAACATTATTAAACGCAAGCTTTGCCTTGTGGATACGCCAAACAAATATGAAGGATTCATATAATATTTCAACAAAATGGGGGTGTTGAGAGTTGTGCTTCGGTATACAATGCACTTAGTGAAAATAACAGAGGAATTGCATAAATCTCTTTAAACTCTGATTATCTCAATTTAGAGATGCCATTAGCACTCAACAAAAATCATCATTGCTCAAGTTTGGAACAAAAATTGCAACATTATAAATGTAGTAGATATTGAGAAAAATCAGTCATGCATGCATGGGCCCATAGATCTCAAGGGTTCAACATGGCTCTGATACCAAGTGTGAAGACCATTTCTATACCATATAAAAAAAAACTATATATATATCTATATATCTATATATATATATATATATGTATATATATATAGATACATATAGATACATATAGATACATATATATATATATATATATATATATATATATATATATATATATATATATATATATATATATATATATATATATATATATATATACATATCTATATATATATATATATATATATATATATATATATATATATATATATATAAACAATTCACAATAATAACCAGAAAAGAAAACATTCGAAATTCAAATTTATTCGGCGACTGTCTAACACATTCCTAAATTTCATTTCACTGAACATATCATAAAATTGACATATATTTAACTAAGTCCATAAATAAATCATACAAAATAATAATGCAACACACATGTACCGTTCACCAGAAGATGAGACTCCACTTGATTTGTCGTTACTTGTCTTCCCTTTTTTCCGGTCACCTCCGAGAGTGAATGACGTCGTACTTGATCCGAATGCGATGACCCATCGGTTAACCTCCCAGCCTACTCCTTGGGTACTTTTCTTCCCCGCAGACTCCCGAGCTACAATGGGGTTGTACAATGGAAGAATGCCATAGTTGGTAGAGAAGAGCACTCCTTGGCTCAAGAGTCCCCTCTCTAAATCCTCTACCCCACCAAACTCACTATAGTTTTGTAATCACTGCTCTGACATAGTCTTATCCCATCCAACAATAGGGTTCCAAAATCCCTTTTCCCATGGCTTGCCCCTTATTTTATAGGAGTCCTCATAGGTGACACGTGGCATGTCATGCATAATATATTTCTTTTATAATTCAATAGTTTGATTATTCACCCACCCATGTGTCACTCTTTCATAAAGCGTCTCCAAAATTATTTACTTAAATTTTTAATTTAAAACTAATATTTTCCTCACCTCAATCAAGATTCCTATTTCTTCTCCTAGTTGCCTCATGATCCCCCCGCCTTTTACTTCTTAATTTGTGTTCATTACTAAAGTCAATTAATGAGTCAAGATTTGATTCCCTATCTACTCTCTAATTTAACTCAAGCTATCTCTTAGATGGATATTCTTATGTTGGTCGTTGCCACATGGAGGTTCTCTACATTTCTCTAAATTTAATTTAGTATTCTTATTTTAATTCCCCTTCCTCTTCTCTTAATTAGGTTTAATTAGTTTAGGATTAATCTTTATCCTTACAATTATGTCCCTCTTCCCCTTTTACCTAATTAATCTACATAATCTATCTAATATTTTCCAACATGGGAAGGGTAGAGTTTTTAAGGTAATCTATTTTATTTCTTCCTATGATCCTCTTAACCCAAGTTTTATTTTTGATTTAATTACCTCGGTTTCTAACATCATTTACCCTTGATGTAAATCTACCTAGTTTTCATTTCTTGATTATATTTATCAATTAATTTATTTTTAATGATTCCAAGGGTGCCAAGTTTGGTTGTGCCCTTCAAGAACTTCCCTTGAAGTTCCAAGGGTGCCACGCCAAACAATTTATTTATGTTTCTGAGGGTGCCAAGTTGGTCGTGCCCTTCAAGAAATTCTCTTGAAGTTCCAAGGGTGCCACGCCTAACATTTTATTTGTGATGCCAAGGGTGGCAAGTTGGTTGTGCCCTTCAAGAAATTCCCTTGAAGTTCCAAGGGTGCTACACCACTTGCCCTTCAAGCATTCCGTGATTACGAGGGGAAAGGATAAGTGCAATGACAGAGACCACTCTCATCTCTTATGTTGCCTGCTATAGTGAGACTAATGGTGTCGGGGATCAAGGAATCCGCCTTGATGTGCGCCTCCTGGTAAAATCCTCATGAGCAACCCAACTTTGGGACCTGCCCTCATGGCATCGTGATCTTCGAGGTGAATTTGTTTCAACCTTTCCAGCCCAAGTCACGGTGGAAGTGCTAGTGGGTGAAATTAGGGACACTGTCCCACCCCTCCCATGTAGTTCCATCCACTTGTACAACCCCATCACCCATATGTGAGTCATTCGGCCAAGCAACTAATCTATGCCAGGTGTCGTCAACTTGTCATATGTGAGTGCCTCTGGTGGTTTACTGCCATACTCAATAATCATCAGTAACAAGGTTTCTCAGTGTTATCCATTGTCATAATAACATCAGCGCCATCACCTAGTCATTCGCATATTTGTTCATTGTGAACCAGAACTAATGCAAGTAGGTAACATAGGGACACATCCATCATGGCTATCAATATCTTAACATCAATAGAAAACATACATATCCATCAAAGCTATCATCATCATGATATCAATAGAGAACATACATATCCTTTAGTGCTATTATCATCATAAATTCAATAGAGAACGTGCATAATCATTAATGTTACAATCATCCTAATATCATTAGAGAACGTGCATAATCATTAATGTTACAATCATCATAATACCAATAGAGAACATACCTAACCATTAATACTATCATCATCATAATGTCAATGGATAGCATACATAAACATCACAACCACTAATATCACAATCACTACTTATAGAGTCATGTGTCCGGATCCTCAACCTGAGGTCCTAAAAAAATAAAGTATCTAAGATAATATCATATTAGGGTCAGGAAACTAGAGTGGGCACTACGCAAAGGAGGTTTTTGTATATGGGATATTTATTGAGTCAAACCTCTCTCCGTTTTCGGAAATTCTTCTTCAAGTACTCGAAATCCACACCCAAATATCATGGCTAAAACAGGAAATAATGAAATATGAAAAATAGGTTGTAAATAGTCATTCAAAGGAGAATATTGTAATTTATCTCATTTTTGACAAAGACCTCTTTCATTATTTCAAAATTCATCACCATTTGGTCAAAAATTGATTTTGAAGTTAACTACTAAAACAGTAAATAACACACCAAATCCCCTACAACAAAAGCATGATGAGTTTTATTTTCATATTATATGATCAATGCTTTAATGTTGAACATGTTGGATACCATCTGTTCATCAGCATCCTAAAAAAACACCACCTACATTAGAAGCGCAGTGAATTTCA
This sequence comes from Pinus tabuliformis, assembly GCA_031772625.1. Lineage (NCBI taxonomy): Eukaryota > Viridiplantae > Streptophyta > Pinopsida > Pinales > Pinaceae > Pinus > Pinus tabuliformis. Next base: position 206,395,841 of record CM062810.1, on the reverse strand, counting down.
TTAGCATATGTTTGACTGGATGTTGGGGTCTGTGGTTGAGGAAAATAGTTTGCTGATGATGCTGGCCACCTTAAGAACCTTATTTGAACCTCCATGTGCAAAAATGAATGCCAAAAGCATGAACTCACACTCTTCACAAAAACCGAGGACTTGATCTCTATGATATCATAGCAACACTTTTACAAATTGACCAAAATAATGAAAAGACTAAACCTAACTTTGATTACTATAATATAGGACACTAACAAGACCCATGATCTGTAGCTAGAGTAGCATGGATTGATGATGTCATAGTATTGGCCTGATGGAGGGCCACCAATGCATCCTGATAGCGAGGGATATCAAGGAAATGGTGTGTTTAATGACCAAGTTGTGCGCAAATAGTGCATGGGTGGTTAGTATGTAATCCCTTACTACATGATGCGGTGGTCTTGTCTCCCACAGGTGAAGGTGGGACCATGGGTGCCTTTGTGGCATGGAGGTGGGACTTGAATTCTTCCAATGTTGGGAATTGGTTGGTAGGGTTTCTTGTTACATTACGTAATGTTCATGGGGGAGGCAGTCTAGGAGGAGTTAGTTGAAGGTTCAAACTTCTTTCCTTTTGGTTTATCCCTCTTGGTCGGACATGTTGGTATATATGCTAGTATGACTCCTTGAGTAGTGGTGTCATGAGGGGTGTTTAAAGGAATCACTCTAGTAGAAGTAATACCTAAGCTTGATGACATGGACTGCAGGGCCAAATATCAAACAAGTAGCGTGAGAGCCATGTTAGGTAGGGTGAGAGTTGTCGTGACTTGGTGCGAGACAAAACCGAGTGGAGGTTATAAGAAAGGTGTTTGGGTTATCACATAAGGTAAGAAGGGTGGCTTGGTTGCCACAACGCCATGTGTTTTAGGAGTTGGTTGAGGATCTTGGAACTGGGTAGAAATTGATGAACTCATCATGCATACCGGTGTTGTGGAAATGGGCATGACTAATGGGGGATCTCCTATATATGTTCCAAGGAGTGACGAGGCTTTGAAAATCCCCAGACTGGATTTGATTAGATAGGGGACCAATTCTTGTTGAGACCCAACAAAGGGTAACACACCATCAGGGGATGGAGAATATCGCATCTCATAGTGTGTTAATTAGCCAATAGTGATGATTTTCCCGTTATGTGATAACATCATGGTGATAAATAATTACAATGATTCTACTTTCATGGCATACATATAGCTATGTCCCAACAAGACGTTGCAATATAGTTGAGCATTGAGGACATCAATGTCTATGAGGATGGTTTGTCGACAAGCTCTAATAGAACATTCTAAAAAAACCCTATGGGTGCCAAGGGGCATCCACCATATGCCCTTAACATGATAGGGGAAGGATTGAGCTCAGAGAATCCTAGCTTTTTCCAAAATAACTTGGACATGATACAAGTGGATACCCTCTAATCAACAATGCATCGATGAATAGTGATATTCTAAATGGTGATCATAACATGAAAGGAAACTATTGATGGTATCTGTGATTCTGAGTTGTCCAAATCAAATGTTATTAATCATGAATCATATGGGTCGACTGCACCTAACATAAAGAGAAGGGCCTTCCGCCAAGTTAGAAATGTTTACAGGACCTCTAATGCTAACATGGCTAAAGGTGACTACGCTAGGTCCTTAACAATGTTATAACTATAAGTTTCCTTTGAGTTATGAGCACTACGACATAATGGCCCTTTGACCATCTTTAGGATGGGTTCAATAGGGGCTCATGGTAACGTCAAAGGTGACATAGATGTAGTATTAGTTGATCTGGAGGGGTTTGTTTCTAGAGGGTTTCCATATTCACAGTTTCATGTTTGTAAGAGAACATTTGTCCCTTCCATGTAAATGTCATGATTTTCTGCATCATTGGTGATGAGTCCCATCAATAGGTAAATTTTGAAGATTAATATGCCATCCTCTAGCCTTAAAACTACCCTTCTCTTGCATTAATTCACATTTTTCATTATATTATGCTTAGTAAGAGGAGTAAAAGGTGTTTGTCATAGTATGTGGCCTAATGTGGTTTAATTATAGGAAAATGAAGCATTTTTTAGGCTATTACTATGCAGAGGCTCAATGGAGACAAATAGGAGAGAATCTAGGGGGTGTGTACACCTCCTTAACTCCTTAAACTCATCTTGGGATCACCATATCCTCTCTCACCAGTTCAAGTTCATTAGCAGCCGAGTGACTCCTAGTCCAAGTGAAGATCAAGAAGGATAAGATCCACCATTTTCAAGATCAAGGAGGGAACCATTCCTACTTTCAAGGGAGTTGCTTCAGTTGCCCATTTGTATAAATAAACTAGAGGAAGAGCTCATTAAGATTCAAAGTTTTTGTTCAGAAAAGCATAGTTATTGAGCTCCAAGAATTGACATTGTTATTTTCAACTTTTATGTGATGTATTAGACCTACACTTTTTGATAATGAGAAGTTATATTTTAAGTTTCATCTAAGTTAGCTTCAGAGGCCTGAGACCCTTGGGTTTGGGCTCGACCTAAAGGCTTTGGTCCCTCTCCTTTTACTTATGTTTCTTCTTGATTCAAAGTAGTCCAAAGTTTCTTATATTTCAATAGACGTTAACCTATAAAATCTTATGGTTGTAGCCTCTACATCGCCTCTCTTGTGGGAGAATGAGGGGAAGGTCTCACAACCACAACCCAAAAATATTGTGTTGATGATTTCTTGGAAACATATTAGTGTTTTTTGTCATGTTTTACATTTTGTCTCCGCAATTTAGAAGTTAGTTCAGTGGTTTGCATGAATTAGATGTCATTTAAATTCAACTCATCTTTTCCATCATAAGTTATTTCATTTTGTAAATGAAAAATGGATGCATGCATGTGATTGATTGTATGGATGATGGATACGCAGGGAATAGCACCTTCACCACTTCCATCCTGAGGTATTTCATCTTCTCCTTCCACCTCTAAACTCTGTCCCAAAAACTCAATTTTGTAAGTTATTATGTCTAGGTCATTGAGAGCACTCATCCTAGTGAAAGACAAGCCTCCAATAGGTCTTGTTCTTGGCTAGGGGCCAATCTCCTTTCATTTTATTCAACTACTATCTACCTCTCCATACCCTCAAGATAATGTTTTCACCTTCAAAACCACTCGAATGCCCTACTATAGCATCGCAGGCCTCCTGCAACATCCTTTTTCTTCATCAGTTTCAACCCACACTGCAACTTTGACTTAGCATAGATGCATAATGACCACTAGTTGTGATATTGCGATCAGGAAAATCTCCTATACCACCCCAAACCTTCCTTGTCTTCACTGCAAAAACTGAGTAGAGTTAGTTTCTTTATCATGCAAGTAGGTTATTGATTTATGAGAAAGTAAGAAGTAGGTAGATGTTACCTGCAATTATGATTGGTAGTTTGATGAATTATGAAAGATAAATTAGTTTCCTTTCTGCAAGTAGATGAGGTAATTTGATGAATTATGCAAGATAACATAGCTTCATTTTGCAAGTAGGTTAGCTTTTTTATTTTCATGAATTGAGTAGTTAGGGTTTTACAAGTTGAGTCAATGGCATTTCTATTTTCATAACTAGAAGCAATTTCCAATTTGTCCTTTTTATCAAGCTTTCATTTTAATTCAGTAGAAGGAAGGTTCTTTGAGAACTTTTTGATCTAAGGTCATAGCTGAGTGTGGCATGAGTGGAATCCTATCTGTTGTGCATATAACAATGTATCCTCAAAGTTTGTATGAACCTCAGGTTGATAATTTGAGTTGAGGAGCCCTTGGGAGTTACAACATTCTTGGTGTTGTTTCTTCTTAAGCATTGTTTATTTTTTGCATATAGTTTTTGAAAAAGTAACATAAAAAAAGGAGAAAAAAATTATTTCATTCCTCGTAGGAGTAGGGATAACCAAGGAAAAATCTTACCAAAAACCCGCACACCCTCAAATAGTCAACCTTCCCTCTTCTTTGGTGACTGTCAACCTCCCTCTCTGACTACAGTGGAGTTATAATACCCTCTAGGTGAGCAACTTGAAATTTATGAAGAGTCTATTTGGGAAGAAGAAGGACTCACTTCACCTATACAAAATATGGTTGAAAACAAGGATAATGAGGTTTTCTCTATTAGAGAGACCAATGGAGAGGCTAGAATGAAGAATATAAACCCTACTTCCCTTCCACACTTCCATTGATTAACATTTGAGGATCCTGATACCTTCATGTTTGAATTTTTTGTTGTCTGTAGGACCTAATACTATGCCTCTAATGCATAGAAGCTAAAGTTATACCCATCTACCCTCAAACATGCAACATTGCGTTGGTTTATGGGTCTGCTTGGGGGTAGCATAACTACCTGGGCCCAAATGCAACAAGACTTCAATAACAAATACAGGGACTATTGTAGGTCCAAATAAACCAAGGAATAAATATTTAGGATGACTCTTCGACTCGATGAATCCCTAGAATACTATGAGGAGAGATTTTAACTCAGTTATAGGAGGGACAACTACACCCTTGATCCTAAATAACTCAAACTAATTCTTCACCGAGGGATCCAGGAAGACATGTTAGAGACCCTTACAACAATGTTCAAGAATCACTCTAGGGCTGCTATAAAGAATGGCAGGGCTAGTCAAGGCTTGGGCAATTCCTCTCCCTCCACAAAATCCATTAAGAATGAGATAGGCAACATGTTGGAGGATTTCAAGAGTGAAATTCTATATACCTTTTCACTACAAATGGATACCATGCAAATCAAAAGAAAGAAAGAGGAAGCAGAAAGGGCACTAGCTATTTTCTACCGATGATGCACCAAAAGACATCCTACGAATGAGTGCCCTTTAAATTGTTAGGATATTTCAACACATAGGAAATAGTTAAGTATAACTTGGTCTAGTGTAGAGTTAGGTAAAGTGTGTTTCTTTACTATGTACTTTTGTAACATTCAATCTGACGGTCACGATATGTTCTAAACATGAAGTGATCCGACGATTCATTCTCTCCTCGGTATTACCGACACTTGATCCGTGGCTTAACACCCGATTGGTCCATGATATCTATTTAAAGAGCATGGAGGGTCGTTTGTAGTGTGACCATTCATGAGAGAAGCTTATGTAAATTTTATTTGTTTTATTAATAAATTGCTTGAAGTGGCTGCGTTAGCTCAGGCTATGGACTGTTTCCCTCTTTGAGCGTTTTAACCATGTCAAGAATACTGGTGTATTGATCTGTGATCTATTTGCGAGCGGTTTCCTTTGGTGTTCTATCTGAGGAAGTTACCCTGTAAATTCCTACATGGTATCACAGCTATTTGAGGGCCGCATTCATTGGTGATCCAATTCTGAAGCCCGTACAACTGCATCCAACTGTCGTTTCCTAGATCTACGGTTTCTGACTGCTTTCGAGCCGAGAGGACTACTCTATTATGTTAGGATCATCTGTTCCAGTGAGGAACCCCTTTTGTTTCACGCAAAAAGGTTTCCGGTAGCTCTAGCTATGTCATTTTTAAGATCTAGAGGTATACAGTCTTTATTTGTAGTTCTAGCTATTCATCTCTCTATTTATTTTGGTTTATTTAGCTCTCTATTTTTTATTACCAGATCTATACCTTTCATTTATGCATATTCTCTTTGCTTCGCGATTTTGTGCGATCTGGGAAAATTAGAAATAGAAAGGAAGGATTTTTCTCATGCGTATGCTCTTTTCGGCCACACCTTAGTGTGATCTCGAAAAATCAGAAACATTAAGGAAAATATTTAGTTTCTGACTAAAGCTAACTTCAAGTCGTGAGGTTTTATTTTTTCTGGGTTTTGTGGATTTTGTTTTGTAAGAATTTTTTTTTTTCAAGTAAGCACACACCCCAAAGCACCAGTGACTAAAAAAAAAACACCCCCCCCCCCCCCCCCCACCCCCCTTCTTTTCCAAAAATTACTAACCTTTTAAACTAGCTCACTTGGTCCAAAGTTACTTTATGAGAATAGAGGTCTTGAGTTCAAGTTTTTCTTTTTGTTGAGTTATTTTTTCAAAAAGCACATGTAACTTATGTTTCAAAGTTACTTTATGTAAAAAATTTCTCAACCATTATAAAAAGTGAGTCACTTATAATTCTAAAGTCTCTTTATCTTTTATTTAAGTTAAAATTTAGTGGGTAGCTCATAAAGTACCATTGTAAAAGTGACTTTCACTTATTTATAAAAGTGAGTCACATTAAAAAAAAAATTAAAGTGAGCTAATTAGATTAAGTTTGGAAGGGGTAGGGGAGGGGGATTTTTTTAAATATAACATTATCATTCACTTCCGCACATTCACGCACTTCGTCAGCATTTTCAACAACTTTTCTTCAAAAAGCCATAACTTCTTCATCCGAAAGCTGTTTTCAGAGCCATTTTTTTTAATCAACCTATTTTTTTGAGGTTTTTCCATTGGAACACTTAGTTTCAACATATACAACTTTAGTTTCTCTTAAAATGGAAATTCCATGCCAAGTTATTCTTGACAGCACCAACTACTTCCAATGGTGGTCCTACATTGTGGATTTACTTAGAAGTAAAGGTCTTTACAGAATAGCCTTGGGCCAAGAAACTAAACTTAAAGATGAAGATAAGGCAGCCAAATGGGAAAATAGGAAATATCAAGCACATGGGTCGATAGGGATGTCTATTTCTCTAGACCTTATATTCCATATCGCAGAACTCAGTACCCCTAATGAAGCAATGACACAAATCACTAAAGTTTTTGGAATTAAAAATGAAATTAGGGCCCATCAACTTAAAAATGAGTTTCTTACGTTGGACCCCAATAATGTTTCTTCCATTGAAGACTTTTTTTCCAAGTTCAAGACCCTTAGACTTCTCTTGGAAGGTGTTAAGGTTAAGAAAGATGATGGTAGCCTTATCTATTCCATTCTTACTAAGTTGGGACTAGCCTACTCTGTGTTTGTTTCCACCTTCCATTCTACTAGAAAAGCCTTTATTTCTCAAGGACAAGACTACAAGTCCCCCTCTTTTTATGGCTTTTGTGATTCTTTAATAAGAGAACATGAAAAACTCTTACATCTTGGTCTTCTTAATCTTGGAAACTCTTCTAAGAAAGCTTTAGCCACCAAACAACAACCAAATTCAAAGAATCCTAAGAAGCGGTATCCTAAAAGGAATGGTCCTAAACCTAACAAGGGTCCTAAGCAATTTCAATCTCAAAATGAAAAATCAATTCAACAAAATGATAAGGAAAATAAATAAAAAAGCGAAGAAGACTGATAGACAATGCAACTTTTGTAATTGAGATGGCCACTTAGAATCCAAATGCTTTAAGGATATGGAAGCCTTGGAAGAAGCAATGAAGAAGCATACCATACATTTGGAGCATTCTTCAACTTCAACTTCATCTTCAGGAATAACACTTTCTGCATGTGCTTGTTAAGCATCTCGGTCTGGTTATGCACTAAATGTATCTTCTTCTTCTCATTCTCATGAGTGGCTCATTGATTATAAAGCTTCTTATCACATGGCCAAAAACAAAGCCATGTTTTCTTCTTTAAATGATTTTAACACCAAAAATATATATGTTGGTGATGATAGATCTCTTAGTGTTGTAGGGACTGGAACTATTCATCTAGACAATGGTCAGTTTAATGATGTATTATGTGTTCCAACCTTATCCTGCAACCTTCTACCTGTATATCAGATAAGTCATTCAGGTGAAGGTAAAATTGTTGAATTTTCACCTCATGATGTTGTAATTAAGGACCTAAAAGATCCTAGATAGATTTTAGCTACTGGCATTGCTGATGATTCTACAAGGTTGTATAAGTTTAACAACTTTGGGTCATCAACTCTTCCCTCGGTATTTTTTGCTCATAATGATGAAGTGAGAAAACTTTGGCATGAGCGATTTGGTCACTTAAACTATCACTCCCTTCAAAATCTATGTCAAGAAAATATGGTGGCAGGTCTTCCTATGGTATCTTGTAGAGATGGTGTTTGTTCCAGATGTGTACTTGAAAAACATCATCAGGATAGTTTTTAAAAACAGGCCTCTTAGCACGCCTCAACCCTTTTATAGCTTGTGCATAGTGATTTATGTGGTCCGCTTCCAGTTGTTTCATTCTCTAGCTACAAGTATTTCTTAACTTTCATTGAGGATTTCTCCAGACGCACTTGGGTATACTTTTTAAAACTCAAGAGTGAAGTATTTAACATTTTCTTGGCCTTTAAGGCCTTTGTTGAGAAACAATCTGGACATCAAATTCTTGAGCTAAGATCTGATAAAGGCGATGAATATGTTAACAACAATTTCGTTAACTTTTGCACTGAAAATCGCATTCAAATGCAACATATTGTTCCATATACTCCACACAAAAATGGTGCAACTGAAAGGAAGAACCACACCTTAAAGGAAATGGCTAATTATATGCTTCAATCTAAAGGACTTAGTCCTAATTTTTGGGTGGAAACAATTAACTATGCAAATTACATAGTAAATCACACTCCTACTATTGTTTTAAATAATATCACTCCAGAAGAAGCATGGATCTCAATTAAACCTGATGTAAGTCACTTTTGTATTTTTGGAAGTGAAGCATGGGCCCATATTCCAGATGAGAAACATCAAGCTCTAGAACCTAAGAGTGAAAAATGTATTTTTGTTGGATATTCTGAAGATGTCAAAGGATATAGACTTATTCCACTTAAGTCCAAAAATGTTATCATTAGAAGAGATGTAAATTTTGTTGAAACTATATCGGCCTACAAGCCTATTTTGGCGGATGTGCCACCTCTCTCTATCCCTTCTACCTATAAAAATATTTATTCTTCAGATGATGACAGTGAGGATGACAATCCTCCCCCGCCTTCTCAGGATTCTCCTTCAGCTCGTCAGCTTCCAAAATGGGTCAGTGCTACTCGGGATGCAGCAGGTGCTCTTGCAGGTGATCCTACAGATCAGCGACATACACGTTCTCAGTTTGATAGAGCCTCTTCTTTACTGGCTCAAGCTTTAGCAAATTATGATCCTAACACCTTTGCAGAAGCTTCAGGCCATCCAGATTGGGACACAGCTATGAATGAAGAATATCTTTCATTATTGGAAAATGACACATGGGATCTTGTTCCTCCTGCAAAGGGACGAAAACTTGTTACCTACAAATGGGTTTACAGAACCGAGTTTGGCCGAGATGGAAAAGTTGATAACATAAAGCTCATCTTGTTGCTAATGGTTTTTCATAAGTTGAAGGCATTGACTATACTGAAACCTTCTCCCCTATTTTCAAAATGAACTCTATCTGCCTTGTTCTTTCCCTTGTTGCCTCTTTCAAATGGGAAGTCCATCAGATGGATGTTAAATCTATCTTCTTGCATGGGGACTTGCATGAAGAAATCTATATGGAACAACCTCTTGGCTATATACAAACAGACTCCAGCCTTGTATGTCGGCTTAAGAAATCCCTTTATGGTCTCAAGCAAGCGCCTTAGGCTTGGTATGCCAAAATGGATAGCTTTCTTTCAGATACTGGATTTTCTAGGTGTCATTCTGACAATACTATCTACACCAAGAAAGTGGGTAAGTCTCTTATCATTCTTGTTCTTTATGTTGATGATCCTATCCTTACTGGTAGTGATCCCAACCTTATAAACCATGTGAATTCTAGCCTTAAAAGGAAGTTTGAAATGATAGACTTAGGACACTTGCATTATTTTCTTGGTCTTCAAGTCTTGCAAACCAAGGAAGGTATTTCCCTTTCCCAGTCCAAGTATGCCTATGATCTTCTATGCCACTTTCACATGGAAGACTGTAAGCCAACCCCTTCTCACTTTCAGGCTAGAGCCAGACTTTCAGTCACTTGTACTTCCCCTGAAGTTGATGCTACCTTATACTGTTAGCTTGTAGGAAAACTTTTGTATCTGACCCATACTCGTCCTGACCTTTCCTTTGTTGTTGGCCTTATTGCTTGGTTTATGCAAAACCCACATGAAAGTCATTGGAAAGCAGCTAAAAGAATACTTCATTATGTTCGAGGTAAAGTTCAGTTTGGGATTCATTATAGTGCAGAAGCATCTCCTCTATTGGTTGGTTTCACTGATTCCAATTGGGCTGGTGACCTTGATGATCAGAAGTCTACTGTAGGTTATGTGTTCACTCTTGGTTCAGGACCTATTACATGGGCTTGCAAGAAACAAAGCACCATTTCTCTTTCTTCAGCAAAAGCAAAGTATCATGGTGCCAGAGAAGCTAGTAAGGAAGCCCTGTGGCTTCGTCAGATCCTGTCAGAGTTTGGCTTTCAGCAGTAGCATCCGAATACACTTTGGTGTGATAATCAAAGTTCCATTCAACTATGCAAAGATCTAGTCCAACATCAGTGCAATAAACAAATTGAACTGTACATGCACTTAATCAGAAAGATCATTCATGACCATGTTCTTGAAGTGCAATATTGTTCAACAGATGATCAAGTTGCAGACATCTTTACAAAGGCTCTCACAGAGGCGAAGTTTACTAAACTTCGATTTATGGTTGGAGTTCAGGAAGTTGTCACTAATGGGGGATAGGCTCTAATGCCTCCTTCCTTCTCTTATTGTGTCATATTTGTACATCCTTCAATCCTATCCCAAGTTGTTCTTAAGGGGGGATGTTAGGATATTTCGACACAAAGGAAATAGTTAAGCATAACTTGGTCTAGTGTAGAGTTAGGAAAGTGTGTTTCTTTAATATGTAATTTTGTAACTTACAATCCAACGGTCATGATATGTTCTAGACATGAAGTGATCCGACAGTTCATTCTCTCCTTGGTATTACCGACACTTGATCCATGGCTTAACACCCGATTGGTCCATGATCTCTATTTAAAGAGCATGGAGGTTCATTTGTAGCGTGACCATTCATGAGAGAAGCTTATGTAAATTTTATTTTTTTTATTAATAAATTTATTGAAGTGGCCGCGTTGGCTCAGTCCATGGACTGTGTTATCACAAAACCAGTACTAGGGGCTGCAACCAAGCAAAGTTTCATGTAACTGTTTCAGACCATACTTTAGATTAGGAATTAGCCTTCCTAATCAGAGAGGGCTCTCTCACAACTCTTGATAAAATCCTTCAAACACTAGATGGCTAACTCTTTATTCACTTATGAAAGCATAACTGGTTGGAAACACATCAAACTGGCTCTCATTGGGCTATGGAGTCTATAATATTAAGTAAACAAGGAAAACACAGTGATCTCATGGAAATCAAGGCTCTTAGCATTACATGTCAAACATACTCCACCAAAACATAGCTTGCTGAATACACAGGAAGTCAGAGCATATAATTATGAATTCTGAGTGATTGCATACAACAAGACTATAAAATAACATAAAGTATAAAACACCATCACTACATTTGAACATGACAATCCTTCGAGAATCTTGAGAAGAGAATAACTCTGTTTTACTATTACTGTCAAAAAGGTCTTACAATGGCCCAAAACAACACTGTTTTTCTATAAAGTATCCAACCCCTTTTTACATTCTAATCTGATCCCTATATAGGCAAGCAAACTCCCCCACCTCGAGCTTCCTCCTCCAGCATGAGGGGAGCCTCGAAGGTGGCTATTAACTATTCCTACATGCTATTTAATTAATGCATTTATTACAAAGTGCTGAAATGTAATTGCACATAATCCTAATCAAACTAAAACATTAATTCCTTTCTCCTCGTATGCTTGATTGCTCTTGGATGCTGGACAGCTGTATGATTTCCATTATAACTAAGATATGTTAAGGGAGCATTCACCGAGCAAGCTGGTCTCGGATGCTAGCTGTAAGACAGCTTATTAATTGATAAAATTAATCACCCTATATCCACGGTCCCCTGTCTTCCATTCCTCTTCATCATTTAAAAACCACACTCCAAGTTCTTTGAACCTTCAATTAATCAACGCATAACCACCATATGCTATATGATCTGGATGCTTCAAGGACCAAACAGGTGTATCAACCGAACATTCTGGTAACCACACCAATACCCTAGTAGCTCGGTCATAAATTGCCTTTGAGAAAACTTTATGAAAATAAACAAAATATTTTATTTTCCCTTCAAGACCTACACCTGTCACTGTTTGAGCTGTTATGAAACCCATGTATGATCTCCCTGCCTGAGTTTGAGACCTTCTTTTACCGTTAGCTGACCTCATCATCAAAATTCATTGTTTTTCCATAAAACAGCATTCTACAGCAGTTTCGTAGCGCGCTACGAAACTGCTGTAGATGTCAAAACAGAACCTATGTATCTTTGAAGCGTTTTCTGCTTAGATTCATGATCTCTTCAGACATTTGTACAGCTATTAGGAACCTAAATAGTTTTAAGAAGATGAAGCTTGCTTCTGTCATTACATATCACAGCCAACTTGATTAGCATCAAACCAATAAAAAGCTTCATAAATCCCAACTGGAACATAAAGTCACTGTAGTATTCCTTGCTGTCTTCGAATCTTCAAATGAGGTGATCTTTTTCAAAGTACAGATCTTAAAGTTGGAAGGATTCAACACTTGGTCATTAAGCTCCTTAGGATTATCAAACCAAACTATCTCACCCTACTGTACCAATTTGACTGGGTCTACATATATCAACTTCGGCTTGTCTGTCAGAATCAGCTGCATCTTTTTGTTGTAAAGTTTCCAAATTTTCTTAACCAATGAAACCATCACAATGAACTCCCCTGGATCTAGAAATTTCACCCATTTAGAGTCAAAAGCATCGATAGTATAAAATTTTGCCTTGTGCTCCTAATTCTCTACTGCCACTGATTTTCTCTTGGATGAAGGATTCGATTAAGATATAATTCCTACAGGGACTCTGTTTTTTATGCATAGAACCTAGAAGTCAAAGCTGCAATGTGGGCACTAACAACTTTATCTCTCAATGGATCCACAATAACATCAGAGATATTCTAGATTGAGGCAGCGCATGTTATAGTACTCAAAAGGCTCGGCAAAATATCCTTTAAAACAATCTCGTGAATAAGACAACAAATTGCTGAAGTTCACACTGAAGTTCAGTACTTTGCATCTCCATTTGAAGTATCATCTCCATCTTTGCATGTTAATACTTTCCTAACTGCATTTGCGAGGTCTGTCACGTGACTATCATTGCAACTTATCTCAAGTAGAGCTGTCTCTAGTTGAAAGAGATATTCAATGTTAGGCCCGGAAGGACTCACAGCTTCAACAATTTGATGAGCCATCATTTCCAATGGTGCAGGGCCCAGGTAATTCTTATTCGAATTCTTGTCTGTTGATGCAATGTACACAAGGACTCCAGCTATAGCTGGCTCTGTTGAAGCCTCTTCAAAATAGAAATCAACGTAGGCCTTTTGGTCATATTCCTTCTCTCTCACTTCTAAATAAGATAAAGCAATATCTTCAGCTTCCTGTCCAAAAACCCTGTAAGCAACGCCCCAACTGGTGTGGTCATCGTGAGGCTCGAGTGTAACAGTCCTGCCGGGATTGGCAAGGGTTCCTCTATGGTCTGTGCTATCATGTTCTCCAGAAAACAAGGCGGAATTAACAACTCCATCGGTGCTAGCCAATATCAAAGGCTTCCTTTTTCCATCCATTGTCAATGCCTCAGCCAGACCTAGGCTCGATATGCTCATTTCTTAATAAACCACCCCAAATTACACTAAGCAACAATATAGCAGCTATCTGCTTTTAGAGCTTCAGAGTATTTCTGAATTCCTTCATGGACATTTTCTACAAGTTTGAAACTAGTCCCAAGGTCTGTCAAAACAATTGCCACGTACTCCGCAGCAAGCTTGTATGTAGGATCCACTACAAGAGCTTTCTTATACGCCTCTGCTGCTTCTAGCAAGTGCTCTTTATCTTGTTCTCACCTCCGCTTCTTCAGCGCATCATACATGGATACCTTTACCTCAAAAGATTGTTTATCACATGATGTTGACATCATAGAATCGCTAAGAAAACGTTAAGCAATTTCATCAAGAATCCGTTTGTGTGAAGACAAGTTGTTTTCCCTTGTATAACAGAGTTGCAAGAACGCATCTGTTTCATTATACCATGAACCATGTCGAAAATGCTTCTGTACAGCAATATATGCTAAATGAAACGTGTCCAAATACTCCTTCCTTCCAAAAGGTATGTAAGCTTTTAAGAGGCAAACGTTAAAGCTTAAGATTGCCAAGTTTTACAAGTGAATCGTGGAGAGCGCTGAGCAGACATATAAATTCACCATATAATCGAACAACTGCCTTTACTCGACATAGCCTGCCGTGTCAAGATGCCCTTTTCTTAAATTCAATGTATGCATGCGCAATTTGGCGCATGGCAACCTTTGAACATCTGGCAGCTATAACGGCGCCACAATAACTTGAACATGATTAACTACTTCTCTGCTCTGGCGTTCAAACATTGCTGATAAATCCCCGTCATTTACATTACTAAAATGCATATCAAAACAAGATTCATGAATCTGCTCACACTTATTCCAGAAAGAAACAAATCCACCATTACATTAATGACATCAACAGGTCCATTACTTGAAATAAATGCAGTCTCTGTTTTACCCAGATTTCGCATGTCAAAGTTAATTTCGGGACAATCTTAAAACCAGCAAACATCGAAGCGGCTTCAACTGCATTCCTTACATCGCCTTTCTCATCATATTCCTTTTCGAGGATCTTGGTTTTGTGTAGTTGCATACAAACTCCTCTTGCAGCTGTACCCTCAAATGAAAATCCTTGCTTATGATTCTCCAAAACTGAACTACGAGAGCATATCTGGATTCCAGTTCCCTTGCGATCAAACGATGGATTAGGGATCTCCCATAAACAAGAATCATGATTCTCCAGCTCCCCTATGGAAGGTATTAGATTCTTGACCTTTATATAACCTCCATTCAAAATATCAGCACGGCTATCTCCAAGGGAAGTATGATATGTTTAGAATTAATATAGTCCTGTGAGGCCACAGACAACATTTCCCCCAGCATTCTTTCTTCTTCAAAATATGCATCCATACGTCCACTCTTCTTGAAAACACGACATAAGACAAAAGCATTCTTTAAGTAACTCAGCCGGAGCCTTGAATTTATAAACCAGATTTCCTCTTGTAGAAGTACAGATCACAGATTAATAGCAGATTTGAAGTCACCACTGAGAAGCAGTTCTTGAACATTCAAAGAGGTGTTGAAGACATTGTTTTGAGCATAGCTGAGCTTGGTGACATTGTTGAGTAGTCTATTAAAGGACCCCTGAAGCATTCTTATAACACCTGATGTTGCGCCCTATATGTTTTCAGGCATGCTAAATATAACCCAATATCAAAGGCCAGTTGAAATGATAGATACACCACCAGTGGATCAATAACTAAAGCATAATCTTCAGACAAATAGAACGCTGACAGAAGGCCCATATGCTTCAAGCATGCCGGCTGAGAACATAATACTCTCTATGATTTGTGGAATTTTAATAGATTTTTTGTCTGGAGGATTCAACACAAAAACTCTTGCAAGTCTCCCACATTAGTATGGACATCCTTCACAATCACCCATGAGCCAGAATTCAGAGATAACTCCCTTAATGTACTTGATGCCAATCCCACAATAGCTGCATCATCATAGGGTGCCTCCTTGGACACCCTGTCACTGCTCTCATCAACATTCCTGGAGGGAAGCAAAACTCTATACAATAGGCATGCTAGGATTTGGACCTTCGCTGAAAACTCGAACCAATTCCCAATTTCGTAGCACGCTACGAAACCACGCAAACAAGTAGCGCTGCGAAACTGCTAAAAATAATTCAGGCGCTGCTAAAACACCCACTCTTTAAGCCAGGCTAAAAAATTTTGACTACAGCATTTTCAGTGATAACAGTGGCTCCACTTGGGATAGTGTGCCCTTGTGGTACACTAAGAACATGCAGCTCCAGTGCCTTATCTATTTCGACAAACTAAAATTTTCTTGACAAGCATGACTGTAGGAGAAAGAAAGCTATACCTACTGAAAAATGCTCAGTTGACCTTGAGCTTATTTGCAATTACCTACCTACCTACCCTAACCATTTCAACTTCCCTCAGCTCAATCAATATGAAACTTCCAATGCAGCCAATCATTTGCTTTGTCTGACATTTGATTTCTTTGCCTGTCCCGGAATTCAGAACCAATATGACAGTGTAATGACCGCTGCCACTGAAATCTTCCCTGACTGTATCGGATTTCAGAACTAATGTGATAGTGTAAAGACCGCTGCCACTGAAGTACTCTCCGATCTTCATAGGTAAACTGAAACACTGGAGAGCAAAACTCTTCCATATAATCAGCTACAGGATCCCAGAACACATGATCAGCTTGTCCTTCCACGACACTTTCCAGCTGTGCAAACTGATCTTCAACCACAGTGTTCAGTTCCTCAATCGTAAAAGAGAGGGGAACCAGCATAGTCTCCTTGCGTTCAGTCATAAAAAATTTCTGGGAATAATGATCATGATCATGAAAATTGTATGCCTGAATTTGTCCTTCTAAACCTTCAATTTCTTTCTCAATGTCTTTGGCAAATTCATCAAAAAATTTCATCTTATCCTCTGACTTGCAGTCAAAAGATTTCAGATATGAGGACAGGGACAAAGAAAAAGATTCATTTGTTTCTTCTTTATTATGATCATCATTCCACTGTTTAAAACCTTCAACTAAAGGAGAGTTTACTTCCACCTCTGACCTATCTATCCATTCCTCCAAGAACATAAGCCAAAAGTCTGGCAATGACTTAATGGACTTGGCAGGCAAGCATTCAACCCACTGTTTGCATTTCCCTTGGAATGAATCATAAAATAACCTTATGCAAACATCCTCATGTTTAATTCTAAGAAGCTGTGCAAATTCACAAAAATCTGATATATGATCCAAAGTTAAACTCAGATTCTCTCTGTTAAATTTTGGACCATTCCTTAGAAAGTATGCATCCTTGGGAAAATGATTTGGGAAACCATGAATTCCTGAGAAATCTATGCATGCATACCTTGAACAAAGAAGAGCAGCTTCTGGGTCTTTCATAACTCCAGTGGAATCACCATGAATATATAAACCTTGAATTCTTCAACAATGGAGTCGCCAAGGTAGTTTTGCAGCCTTGAAAATCATTTGAACTCCTGCTACCTTCAGAAATTCAATCTTAAGCTCCCGGCAGACGCACCAAAATGTTATCACAAAACCAGTACTAGGGGCTGCAACCAAGCAAAGTTTCATGTAACTGTTTCAGACCATACTTTAGATTAGGAATTAGCCTTCCTAATCAGAGAGGGCTCTCTCACAACTCTTGATAAAATCCTTCAAACACTAGATGGCTAACTCTTTATTCACTTATGAAAGCATAACTGGTTGGAAACACATCAAACTGGCTCTCATTGGGCTATGGAGTCTATAATATTAAGTAAACAAGGAAAACACAGTGATCTCATGGAAATCAAGGCTCTTAGCATTACATGTCAAACATACTCCACCAAAACATAGCTTGCTGAATACACAGGAAGTCAGAGCATATAATTATGAATTCTGAGTGATTGCATACAACAAGACTATAAAATAACATAAAGTATAAAACACCATCACTACATTTGAACATGACAATCCTTCGAGAATCTTGAGAAGAGAATAACTCTGTTTTACTATTACTGTCAAAAAGGTCTTACAATGGCCCAAAACAACACTGTTTTTCTATAAAGTATCCAACCCCTTTTTACATTCTAATCTGATCCCTATATAGGCAAGCAAACTCCCCCACCTCGAGCTTCCTCCTCCAGCATGAGGGGAGCCTCGAAGGTGGCTATTAACTACTCCTACATGCTATTTAATTAATGCATTTATTACAAAGTGCTGAAATGTAATTGCACATAATCCTAATCAAACTAAAACATTAATTCCTTTCTCCTCGTATGCTTGATTGCTCTTGGATGCTGGACAGCTGTATGATTTCCATTATAACTAAGATATGTTAAGGGAGCATTCACCGAGCAAGCTGGTCTCGGATGCTAGCTGTAAGACAGCTTATTAATTGATAAAATTAATCACCCTATATCCACGGTCCCCTGTCTTCCATTCCTCTTCATCATTTAAAAACCACACTCCAAGTTCTTTGAACCTTCAATTAATCAACGCATAACCACCATATGCTATATGATCTGTATGCTTCAAGGACCAAACAGGTGTATCAACCGAACATTCTGGTAACCACACCAATACCCTAGTAGCTCGGTCATAAATTGCCTTTGAGAAAACTTTATGAAAATAAACAAAATATTTTATTTTCCCTTCAAGACCTACACCTGTCACTGTTTGAGCTGTTATGAAACCCATGTATAATCTCCCTGCCTGAGTTTGAGACCTTCTTTTACCGTTAGCTGACCTCATCATCAAAATTCATTGTTTTTCCATAAAACAGCATTCTACAGCAGTTTCGTAGCGCGCTACGAAACTGCTGTAGATGTCAAAACAGAACCTATGTATCTTTGAAGCGTTTTCTACTTAGATTCATGATCTCTTCAGACATTTGTACAGCTATTAGGAACCTAAATAGTTTTAAGAAGATGAAGCTTGCTTCTGTCATTACATATCACAGCCAACTTGATTAGCATTAAACCAATAAAAAGCTTCATAAATCCCAACTGGAACATAAAGTCACTGTAGTATTCCTTGCTGTCTTCGAATCTTCAAATGAGGTGATCTTTTTCAAAGTACAGATCTTAAATTTGGAAGGATTCAACACTTGGTCATTAAGCTCCTTAGGATTATCAAACCAAACTATCTCACCCTACTGTACCAATTTGACTGGGTCTACATATATCAACTTCGGCTTGTCTGTCAGAATCAGCTGCATCTTTTTGTTGTAAAGTTTCCGAATTTTCTTAACCAATGAAACCATCACAATGAACTCCCCTGGATCTAGAAATTTCACCCATTTAGAGTCAAAAGCATCGATAGTATAAAATTTAGCCTTGTGCTCCTAATTCTCTACTGCCACTGATTTTCTCTTGGATGAAGGATTCGATTAAGATATAATTCCTACAGGGACTCTGTTTTTTATGCATAGAACCTAGAAGTCAAAGCTGCAATGTGGGCACTAACAACTTTATCTCTCAATGGATCCACAATAACATCAGAGATATTCTAGATTGAGGCAGCGCATGTTATAGTACTCAAAAGGCTCGGCAAAATATCCTTTAAAACAATCTCGTGAATAAGACAACAAATTGCTGAAGTTCACACTGAAGTTCAGTACTTTGCATCTCCATTTGAAGTAGCATCTCCATCTTTGCATGTTAATACTTTCCTAACTGCATTTGCGAGGTCTGTCACGTGACTATCATTGCAACCTATCTCAAGTAGAGCTGTCTCTAGTTGAAAGAGATATTCAATGTTAGGCCCGGAAGGACTCACAGCTTCAACAATTTGATGAGCCATCATTTCCAATGGTGCAGGGCCCAGGTAATTCTTATTCGAATTCTTGTCTGTTGATGCAATGTACACAAGGACTCCAGCTATAGCTGGCTCTGTTGAAGCCTCTTCAAAATAGAAATCAACGTAGGCCTTTTGGTCATATTCCTTCTCTCTCACTTCTAAATAAGATAAAGCAATATCTTCAGCTTCCTGTCCAAAAACCCTGTAAGCAACGCCCCAACTGGTGTGGTCATCGTGAGGCTCGAGTGTAACAGTCCTGCCGGGATTGGCAAGGGTTCCTCTATGGTCTGTGCTATCATGTTCTCCAGAAAACAAGGCGGAATTAACAACTCCATCGGTGCTAGCCAATATCAAAGGCTTCCTTTTTCCATCCATTGTCAATGCCTCAGCCAGACCTAGGCTCGATATGCTCATTTCTTAATAAACCACCCCAAATTACACTAAGCAACAATATAGCAGCTATCTGCTTTTAGAGCTTCAGAGTATTTCTGAATTCCTTCATGGACATTTTCTACAAGTTTGAAACTGGTCCCAAGGTCTGTCAAAACAATTGCCACGTACTCCGCAGCAAGCTTGTATGTAGGATCCACTACAAGAGCTTTCTTATACGCCTCTGCTGCTTCTAGCAAGTGCTCTTTATCTTGTTCTCACCTCCGCTTCTTCAGCGCATCATACATGGATACCTTTACCTCAAAAGATTGTTTATCACATGATGTTGACAGCATAGAATCGCTAAGAAAACGTTGAGCAATTTCATCAAGAATCCGTTTGTGTGAAGACAAGTTGTTTTCCCTTGTATAACAGAGTTGCAAGAACGCATCTGTTTCATTATACCATGAACCATGTCGAAAATGCTTCTGTACAGCAATATATGCTAAGTGAAACGTGTCCAAATACTCCTTCCTTCCAAAAGGTATGTAAGCTTTTAAGAGGCAAACGTTAAAGCTTAAGATTGCCAAGTTTCACAAGTGAATCGTGGAGAGCGCTGAGCAGACATATAAATTCACCATATAATCGAACAACTGCCATTACTCGACATAACCTGCCGTGTCAAGATGCCCTTTTCTTAAATTCAATGTATGCATGCGCAATTTGGCGCATGGCAACCTTTGAACATCTGGCAGCTATAACGGCGCCACAATAACTTGAACATGATTAACTACTTCTCTGCTCTGGCGTTCAAACATTGCTGATAAATCCCCGTCATTTACATTACTAAAATGCATATCAAAACAAGATTCATGAATCTGCTCACACTTATTCCAGAAAGAAACAAATCCACCATTACATTAATGACATCAACAGGTCCATTACTTGAAATAAATGCAGTCTCTGTTTTACCCAGATTTCGCATGTCAAAGTTAATTTCGGGACAATCTTAAAACCAGCAAACATCGAAGCGGCTTCAACTGCATTCCTTACATCGCCTTTCTCATCATATTCCTTTTCGAGGATCTTGGTTTTGTGTAGTTGCATACAAACTCCTCTTGCAGCTGTACCCTCAAATGAAAATCCTTGCTTATGATTCTCCAAAACTGAACATGAGAGCATATCTGGATTCCAGTTCCCTTGCGATCAAATGATGGATTAGGGATCTCCCATAAACAAGAATCATGATTCTCCAACTCCCCTATGGAAGGTATTAGATTCTTGACCTTTATATAACCTCCATTCAAAATATCTGCACGGCTATCTCCAAGGGAAGTATGATATGTTTAGAATTAATATAGTCCTGTGAAGCCACAGACAACATTTCCCCCAGCATTCTTTCTTCTTCAAAATATGCATCCATACGTCCACTCTTCTTGAAAACACGACATAAGACAAAAGCATTCTTTAAGTAACTCAGCCGGAGCCTTGAATTTATAAACCAGATTTCCTCTTGTAGAAGTACAGATCACAGATTAATAGCAGATTTGAAGTCACCACTGAGAAGCAGTTCTTGAACATTCAAAGAGGTGTTGAAGACATTGTTTTGAGCATAGCTGAGCTTGGTGACATTGTTGAGTAGTCTATTAAAGGACCCCTGAAGCATTCTTATAACACCTGATGTTGCGCCCTATATGTTTTCAGGCATGCTAAATATAACCCAATATCAAAGGCCAGTTGAAATGATAGATACACCACCAGTGGATCAATAACTAAAGCATAATCTTCAGACAAACAGAACGCTGACAGAAGGCCCATATGCTTCAAGCATGCCAGCTGAGAACATAATACTCTCTATGATTTGTGGAATTTAATAGATTTTTTGTCTGGAGGATTCAACACAAAAACTCTTGCAAGTCTCCCACATTAGTATGGACATCCTTCACAATCACCCATGAGCCAGAATTCAGAGATAACTCCCTTAATGTACTTGATGCCAATCCCACAATAGCTGCATCATCATAGGGTGCCTCCTTGAACACACTGTCACTGCTCTCATCAACATTCCTGGAGGGAAGCAAAACTCTGTACAATAGGCATGCTAGGATTTGGACCTTCACTGAAAACTCGAACCAATTCCCAATTTCGTAGCACGCTACGAAACCACGCAAACAAGTAGTGCTGCGAAACTGCTAAAAATAATTCAGGCGCTGCTAAAACACCCACTCTTTAAGCCAGGCTAAAAATTTTTGACTACAGCATTTTCAGTGATAACAGACTGTTTCCCTCTTTGAGGGTTTTAACCACGTCAAGAATACTGATGTATTGATTTGTGATCTGTTTGTGAGCAGTGTCCTTTGGTGTTCTGTCTGAGGAAGTTACCCTATAAATTCCTACATGAATGTCATAGAGGTATGCCTAGTATGTGAAGAAAATCATGCAAAATACAAGTGCCCTTCTTTTCCAAGACTAAAATTTTTACATCAAGGAGCATAGGGGGGTCAGAGAAACTTTGCTTCATCAATCAAAGAAGACCTCAAGGACCTAGGCCATATGAACAAGGCATGCAAGGTTCACACTACTCTTATTATAATCCAAATCAAAATACACTCTTGAAACCTTTGTACTCTTTCACTCACCCATCCTAGTCCACACCCCCTTCTTGGCCTTATGCCCCTCCATATACTCCTCAACCTGTCAACCATCCTTTTCAGCCATATCCACCCCAATATTCTTAATGGGGAAACCCATCACAAGGGTGGAGGCCTCAAGTTAACCAATATCATACTTTACTACATCCACCCCAACTTTATTCATAGCTCACTCATCCTACACCACCTAAGCAACCTCAAATACCTACTCAACTAAATAAGAACCCGAACAACAAGCAAGCACAAAATGTCTACAGTGGAGAGACATCTTACCCTGCTTAAGTTCTGGAAATATAGGAGATCCACCTTCGATCTTGGAGAGTGCTTCTAGATAACCACTCACCTTCTCCACCTAGAGAGCTTAAAGGCGATAAGGAATAGAGTGTTCCTCAAGTCAATCCACCTCCTTTTCCTGAGAGGTTGATCCACCCTAGCCAACACACCCAAAAAGAGGTTGAACTTTTGGGAGAATTGAAGAATTTTTGTGTTAAAATACCCCTTATCCAAGCTATTAAAGATGTTCCCATCTATAATAAGCTCATCAAGGAGAAATGTTTCAAACATCCTGGGAGAAGAAAAAGAGACACCCCCACCATAAATGTTGTTGGGCAATTATCTAATTTAATGCTTGGGAGGGTGATCTTCTCGAAATATCTGGACCCTGGAAGCCCTATAGTAGATGTTCACATTGATGGACTTATAGTCCCTAACACCCTGATTGATCTTGGGGCTGCCATCAATGTGATGACTAAGTAAACCATGCTAAAGCTAAACCTCCAAGAAGATTTGAGAAATACCACCACAGTGTTGCAACTTGCATACATATCCATAATATATTTTGAGGGAGTCATTGGAAGATGTTATGGTCTTGTTGATGGTGCTGGAAATCCGCCAACCAAGGGGATCTCCCCAATATGAATTCCCAATTAGAACTCAAACCATTTGGTATAGGAGTCCCATCTGGTATAAAGGTTCAGTTGCCACATACTCAAAGATCTGCCTTGGTTCTAGTTGTCAGCACGGGAGCGTGATGCAATGGTATCTTCCAACAACAAGGTAAGTGTGCCTGGTGAGTGTGCAATGAAACTGTGTCAAGGTTCTCTTACTTCAAAAGGGGGTAGAAAAGTGAGCCTCTAAGTGAGAGGTAATAGTACCACCTAGGAAGAGACACAAGGAAGATCTGTCCAGAATTCGGCGAAATAGTCCACAGTGAATGTGGCAATCGTTAAAAGCAAAGTGGAAGGAAAGATTCGTCCACCATCCAGCGGAATAGTCCACAATGGATGTGATGGTTGTTCTAACCAATGAGCGAGAAAGGTTTGTCTAGTATCCTACGAAGTATTCCATAAGGATGAGACAGAAGTGATGACCAATACAGCACATTCCCAACAAGGTAAGCACTAAACAACCGAAATAGTTCAACCATCTTAGAACATGTGAAACATACATGAATTACAAATTCTTAAAGAATAGTCTTACAAACATCCATAAGTCATGCATGGAAATGTGCTGGCCTGAATAGGCTTTTGTATTAAGTACAAAAGTTCCAAGACACATATTTACATCATATATCACTAGCCCCAGTAGTGGGACATTGAAGCCACTCCTCACTCCTCAAAGAACTGACTGAAACTCTCTATGCTTTGTGGGAGGAGCCAAGGTGAAAAGTAATTTTCTCATACAATGAAGGGGTATATATAACCAAGGAGTTATGCTTGACCCTTATGACTCTTTGACTACCCTCATGACTATTCAACTTCATATGACTTTTTAACTGACATGACTCTTCATATTCATGTGTGTCCATTGGACTTCCACTTTACATTACATTTGATTTACAATAGACATGGCCCATAATAGTGATGTGATCTTTGAAAACTCATGACACGACTTGACATGACACTGCTGACATGGACTAGCTTACTGAGGTGGTAATGTCAATCCGTTGCTGCTGCTGAGTGATGGATGTGTTCTTGGATGTGCCTTCTCTTCTCCTTTGCATAGCTTGATGATGTGGGGTCTTCAATGATCTTTGGTCTTGAGAGGTAGTTGCATGCATGTGTTCCCTTCGATTTTCCTTGGCAAGCTTCTTTGTTCGTCCAGCTATAAATGATTATTCTAGCATGTTCGCTCCTACTTCTCCTTCTTCATCGTCTTGTCATGATATAGCTGTGTACCTGTTCCTCTAATTCACTCATGACGAGATGGAATCAAATAAAAAAAATCCCTTGTCTAAGAGATGCACTGTTATCCATGGACTGAGATAGGGACATGGGACAAACTAGAAAAGAGGGCCCAGTAACTATGCATTACACAGTTCCAAGTGATAGGGAGGGAAACTGGTCACTGAGATTACGCAGAGTGCAACTCAAGCTTAGTTGAGGAACTCCCAAGCACAGTCTTCACTGGTGGAAAAAATTGCACAAAGGCCACTGGGAGACAAGATCACACAGTTGAGACCATCAGTAGTTGCTACAAGATGGGACCTTGGGAGGTAGATCTGCACAGTTTTCAGAGGTAAGGCGGGACTGGGTAGCAAAGGGGCCTATGAGGACATGTCTATGCATTTCTGGAGATCAGTAAGTTCCAGATGTGAGAGGACACTAGGGAGACACTTCTGCGTAGTTTTTGAAGGCAAGGTAGGATTGGTTCTCTGCGCATTTCAGTGTTCTAGCAGGCAGGGAGGAAGATTGATGACTAGTCTTGCGAAATTCACATTTCAAGTCAAGCTAGGAGAATCTATTATGCAATTATGGGGATGAAGGTAGTTTTCTTAGCTATAGAATTGCGCATTGAAACTTCCCTAGGGGATAGTGATTGCGCACTAATAAATTCTAGGCAGAAGGGTTGCATCACTGAGGGCTGAGACTACGTAGTGTGTAGTTCAGTTGGGGTCAGGTGAAAGAGAGCTGTCCAATAGGGAGGATTTTTAGAAAAATGACTTAGTGTGGGAGGCAGGTGAACTTGTGAGGAACTTGATATTGTGATCACACACTTATCATACTTCGATGATATGAAAACATAGACCACCGGAACAATAAGAGAAAGCATTACCTTCTGTGAGACTATCTAGAACAAAAAGCAACGTGTGCGACACTTGAGATAGGCCTTAGAACGACCATGAAAACACTTTTGTGATAGTTCTTAAAACTTTGTGTATGAGTGCCACAAGTCTTTACATGGCGAGGACAACTTGTATACAGAAAGACCAACCTTTGAGGTCACTAGAAAGGTTCATAAATATGACATAAAAACTAAACATGCCAAAAGGCAACAATTGATCCAACAAGCGAAAGGGAGCAAGACACTTAGAGGAAACACATGGAATGGATTTCAGTGCTTGCAACCATGCATGTCATTGAAGACATAATGATATGAAAATGATAAGCGGTCCTTCATGCTACACTAAGAGGTGTATTTCAAAAATATGTGCTTTGTTTTCCATACCTACCCTCCAAAGGGTTATGCATCAGATGGAGTCTTCATGCGGTCCTAATATTCTATCATACCCTGGGTTCCTTGGTCTCCTTATCTTTTCTCCTCGTCTCCTTCAGAGTCATCTAGCATGTCATCCATCTCTGGGGCCACTGGGAGAAAAAACTGCACATTTTAAGCAACCAGAGTGACTACTGTGGGATGAGGCCCTGGGAGGACATATCCATGTAGTTTCAGGAGGCAAGGTGGACTGGGTAGCTGAGATGCCTAAGGGACAAAACTGCGTAGTTTCTAGAGACAGTGGCTTCTAACTGAGGGAAGGAAACTGGAGGAAACCACTTGTGCAATTTTGGATGCCAAGGGAGGTTATTCTTTCTGTCCATTGTGTAGTTACAACAGGAAAGGAAAAAGTTTGAGGGTTTCATATGTGAAGTGCGCAGTTGAGGAAATATAGATGAGGCTAGGTTGCTAGGGAAACTCTGGAATTTGGCGAAGTGTGGGATCAGTTGAACTGATGTGAACAGTGATAAAACTTGACTACAATCACACACTTGAACACTTAGTGATACAAAATAGAACATCCAGAACATATAAACACATACTTTGCTTAATGCAACAACCTTTGTGGCAGCTTACGACAAGTGTGGCTCCGATGATAAACTTTGGGAGGATAAAGGTGACACTTGTGCAAGAGTGCGGGAAATGAGTGTGAAACATGTCTATGTGATGAGAAAAATCCATTCTCACAAAGATTTCCCCTTGAAGCAACAAAACCTTCCCTTTGCATGACAAGCGATAGTCCCCATTCCCAAAGATGAAACATACTAAAGATGAAACATACTATATAGAGATAAAATCATTAATGACTCCCAATATTTAGGAAGGGATCTTGAAATCATGAGCTTACCAAAAAGGAAATAAGGAACGACCGATCATAGGATCCACAATAGGCTCCAAAATTTGAGTGCAAGCCAAAATTTTGGAGGGTATTGTAGCCGCTACAACAGGTCTCCATTGAATCTTGGGAGTATCCAACTAATTTCCTGGTTCTCCAACCCAAAACCAAGTTTAATGGCTATCCTCTCATCTTGGTAAGGCCATGGTTAGCCATTGTTGATGCTTACATTAGTTTTAGGGTTGGGAACATGGCTATTAAGAATGGAAATTTGTCTAAACAATTGGTATTGTATCCTCCTGTGCAACCCTCCATTAAGCATGACTTACCCTTGAGGCTAGAAGAGAAGGAAGAAGATGAACTATATCATACCACTCCCCACCCAATACGCATTATGGACATCATTACAGGAGGGGGGAAACCTGATGAAAACAAACTTATTGACCATATACTTTAGAGTCGACCTCCCACTCCCATACCTATTGAAGAGTTGATGAATGGATCTAAGAGTAATCCTTGGGTTGAATTATTCCATATTGGCTCATGTCCATACCATGTCAAGATTGTAGATTTTGTGTTGGGTGCAGCTTTTGGGCATACTTTAGATACCTCTTTCCCCCATTTTTTTACCATTTTACCTTTGAACCTGTGAGCTTTACGTCCTAATTATCGCTTTTCCTAGTTATAAGAAGAAATTCTTGTTGCGACATATTAGTTTTCCATTTTTGTTAAATATGAATGAAGTGATATCTTTTTGATGGCTAACCAGGGTAAGTGTTGAAGAATTTCTACGGCTCTTTTTCTTTCAGGTGTCGCCCATGAATTCAAGGCCAAAATATGGACAACTATGCTATTAATTCACAAATATGTTTTGAGGATTTTTGTTACAGACCATTGTTTCTACACCTCAAGTTGTTGTTACATCGTGAGATGTTGTTACACTACAACTATCAAAGACCGTGGGTACTATTCCATGAGACAGTTGTTGAGAAGCATGAATTATATGTGGGTGGTCAAATAATCTAGGTGGTTATGATTTTAGAAAATGATGTAACTTGAATAGGCCTTGTATTTAGAAACCAATTGTAACAATTTCTATTTTCTTTTAATATCGATCAACATGAGAATCGTAAGATTCTCATGACTAATATGTTCCCTATTTTGGGCATGTAAACTTTATAAAAGGATTCAGTTCCATGGAAGGGAATAGGCAACACGAGATAGTACCATCATTTTGATTTTGTAATTCATGGCTATTTTAATACAAGAACATCGTTGATGATGCTTTTATAGATTCTATGTTGAATTCCTAACTAGTTCTTATTTCATCCCTGTGCCCTGCTAGGGAGGAAGGGACCTCCTCTTTAGCAGGGATTGCAGTAGTAGTTTTAGCAGTAGATTAATTATTTATTTTTAGTAAGTGTGGAGTTATTGTTGTCGTTGTATAATTCATAGAGCATATTTACTTCTATTTTTCAAATTTCTGATATGTTGTTACATAGGATTAATTTAAACTGTAATATTTGATCAGTTGGTTCAGTCATTAATATTGTGTGTGGTGTGCATGTTTCTTGGTAAAACATGAAATGTGATTTCATTCATGTAGAATTATTTTTTATTTATTCATGAGTGTTTAATTTCTGCAATGGGTCCAACATCATTTCTTTCCATTCTTTATTTCTATCCTTGGTTGTTATGTATCGGCACAGATAGTGCAGACACCTTTGAGATAAACAGACCTACCCTGGTTGACAATTAAATGGTTGTGGTTCAATCAATTAAACAATTATTAAACTGGCACAACATTTTGGAGTTGTTTACGGGGAAGGCATTTGATGATACAATCAACGAAGTGTGTTTCATTAATATAGTGTTTCTAGTGCACAAGTGTTGGGTGGTAAGATGAGAGGTAAGAACCTATGCATCGCTCTAATATACATCGGCGGACTCACCACTATGGTCATTAGGACACTTAGGGTGTGTGAAATTTTTGGATTTTCTTTAGATGTGCTTTTCGCTTTACAAGTGTTGGGCAGTAAGACGAGAGGTAAGAACATGTGCATCTCTCTACTATATATGAGCGAACTCACCATTGTAGAAGCTAAGACACTTATGGTGTGAATTAAACACACATAGGGTCCATGTGTAAGGTGTAGGAGTAGCAGAGATACCAAAACACAACCACTCTAATAAATCACAGGAAAAATGGGTCATAAAAGGAACAAGAAGAGCATAGATTTAGGGAGAAAAACATTTATTTAGGAGCTAATATAAAAAACAGAGAAAGAACAATCAAACTCACAAAGGGATATAAGAAAAACAGGGCCACAAAAATTTGTTACCCCCATAGTAAGGCCAAAAGCATCTAGTTCCTCTGTCTTCAAACCTCATCATCCTCAAACTAGTGTACCCACTCCCAAAACTGTAGACTCAATTCAAGAACAGCAGGGGAAAACTAGTGGTTAGGACCTTAGGTTTGAGGACCAAGGGGAAACCAGTGGGGAACACCAAGGGCCTAAATCAAAATATCATTCATTTACTTATCAATATCCATATTTGGGTAGTTTGGTGAAACAACCAGCCCCGAAGCAGCCTGAGTTATCATCTCATGAATCCTCACCCATTAGACAGTCACTTAGAAGGTCTGAAGAAGGAGACTCATCATAGCAAGAGTCAGGAGGATCAATAATGGAAGGCAACAATAACAACAACAACAAAAAAATGGCACGATTACCAAATTTGAGTTCCCAATAGGTGATATAAGGGGTGAAGCTCCCATGGGAAACATTCATTTGTCATCTCTTCCATATTTTCAAGGAATGACTGTAGAAGACCCTGACACCTTCTTGTTTGAATTTGATGTATTATGTAGGAGCTATGATTATACTTCAAATGCTCAAAATTGAAAAGTGTCCCTTGCTACTCTAAAAGGAGCAACACTGAGATGGTTTATGGGACTTGGCTCTGCTACTATTCGAACATGGGGCGACATGAAAGCTACATTCCTATCCAAAAATCAAGACTATTGTCGAAACAGGGACTTGAGGGAAGAAATATTCAAGATGACACAGAAGGTGTTGGCATTATGACACAGGTTTGGCACTATGGCACAGGTGTTGTCCTTGATGGTAACTCACTCAGATGGCAGATCACTGTTTAGGCTCTAAGAATGAAAGAAAAAGAGGTATATGCAGGTTTCCTTTGACGAAGTCGTGTATACATGCGAGATTGCTGATCAAAAGTTGCGTATGCGTATGCACGCACTTTCATGCACGGAAAAGCGTGTACATGTGGGAAAGCTTATTTTTATGACCATGGTATTTGGACCTATGGTTTGGACCTTGGTATTGTGTCTGAAGTATTGAACCCAGGTTTTGGGTCCCTAGTATTGGTTCTCTATGGTTTTAGACCATGGTTTGAGTAAGGACTAAGACTATAAAAAAGGAGATCATTTGGCAAAGGTACTTTTGACTGAAGTATTGAATATTTTATGAAGAGCAAGATCTAGAATACTGGTGATTGGTTTATGGTGCATAGCTGAATCTGAATCAAGGAGGAACCTGAGCGCAAGAAGATGGATAAGTTCTATTGATGGGTCAAAACTCAAGACTTGAATAGTAGTATCTTTGTGTGTTTTTGATCTGTTATATTTGGCGTATGACTTGATCTATAAATCTAATAATCTGGGTATAACTGATGTCTGAATATTTGAAAGAGTGAACTATCTTTTATAGATCTGTATGCAAGTTCGGCACATCAAAGGCGCGTATACACACTGGTTCAGTAAGTAAAAACAACGTATACGTTGGTTGGCCTTAATTCAGAAGCATATGCACGCAGGTTGTACACATTGAACTGGTGTACGTCTCTTGAAATATGTTTTAGCTACTTTTTTTTATTGCTGCAGGGTTCTGGGTTCAGAATTGGTGTTTGGTTACTGTTACTGCTTTCTGGGTACATCATTCAAAGAAGTAATTATTTGATTCAGTTTGTTTGGTGCAAAAGAGATTGGTTGATGTAGATATACTTGATGTTTGATTGATGTTATTCATGGATCCAGTCTGAAAATTTATGAAACGTGGTCCCTGGAAGAAAAGAGAAGTTTGTAGCCTTCTGTAGGTCAGCACCTACGTACTAGTACCTCAGCTAGTACAAGAGCTAAGGGGGTTGTAGCTCCCTTCTAGGAGAAGCTGGAGAACTAGAGAAGGTTGTAGCCTTCTGCAGGTAGCAGCCTGCGTACTGGTATAAGACTGCACCAGTATAGAATCATTGTAAAAATAAGTTTCTAATTAAAAGAAGATAGAGACGAATTGCAGCAGGTGGTTTTCACCTACATTGGGTTTCCACCTTACATCCTGGTGTTCATGTGTGTTGTGATTTGCTCTACTTTACTGCTCCTATTTACTGTTGATATGGTTAATAATGTTCTGATGCACTCATTAGGAAGCAACTAACTGAATTATAAGTTTACTAGATATACGCTTGTTGCATTTCACACAATTGCGTATACACGTGGTTTTCCTTAACTGAAGTAGCGTATATGAAACCGAATTTGGAAATGAAAAATTTATATTTATTAGATAATACTGATTCAATCCCCCCCCCTCTCTCAGTATTATTTCCAAAAATTGGAATCAGAGCAGGTGCTTCAGAAGAAGCTTGATCGCTTGAAGGAAGATCTATCATCATGAGCAATTACGAGAAAGAAGCATCGATCAGGCCACCAATTTTTGATGGGAGCAACTTCATCTATTGGAAGGTAAGAATCACAGCATATCTTCAATCTCTTGGTACAAAAGTCTGGGATATCGTGGAAACGGGATACACATTTCCATCAACAACTCCTACAGATACGGTTGGTAAGAAGCAGTATGAAACAAATGCAAAGGTTGTCAATGCTCTATTAGGGAGTCTATATCAATCAGAATTCGTCAAGGTTATGCAGCTCAAAACCGCAAAAGAAATATGGGACAATATCGTTCTGAGCTATGAAGGAGATGATCAGGTAAAACGAGCAAAACTACAAACTCTCATAATTCAATATGAAAATCTCAGAATGTACAATGATGAAAGTGTGGCTAACTATTTCCTACGTATAGATGAGATTGTTAATTATATGAAAATTTTAGGTGTAGAAATAAAAGAAGTTGTTTTGGTTGAAAAAGTTCTAAGATCTTTGTCTTCTAAGTTTGAATCAAAAGTTTTTGCCATAGAAGAAAAACAGAATCTATAGAGCCTTACCATGTCACAGCTACACGAAATCCTAACCGCTTATGAAATGAGAAAAGGGGGACCATCAGACAAGAGAGAAGCTGCATTCAAAGCCTCGGGAAAAGGAGATTACAATGACTCAAGAAATATGTCGGAAAAAGAGGAAGAATCAAATTTTGTCAAGAACCTTCAACGGGGTTCTGGAAGATTCAGAGGTAAGCTACCTTTCAAATGTTTTGCTTGTGGAAGACTCGGTCACTATGCTGCCAAGTGTCCTCATAAAGATAAGCTTGACAAAGGTAAGGAATCAATTAGATGGAACAGAAAAAAAAATGTAAGTAAGAAGAGTTATTACACACATGAAGATAGTGAT
Source organism: Pinus tabuliformis (assembly GCA_031772625.1). Taxonomy (NCBI): domain Eukaryota; kingdom Viridiplantae; phylum Streptophyta; class Pinopsida; order Pinales; family Pinaceae; genus Pinus; species Pinus tabuliformis. The sequence goes on along the minus strand of CM062810.1, from coordinate 206,363,473 downwards.
GGATTTTCATATAGTGATGAAGATGAACAAGGTAATGATTATAGACTTTTGATAGCTTTTGAAGATGATGATTTCTTGGAAGAAAAGAATATGATTATAGATACTCTGACATTCCAACTTGCTGAAATGGAGAAACATAATGAAAAGTTAGAATGTGAAATTGTGGGACTTAGAAAGGACATTGAGAAAACAAAAGCTCTTAATCTTAGATTTGCTAAAGGATTTGAAACTTTAGATGAGATTATCAAAGTGCAACGTTCTCCTTTAATCAAGACAGGTCTTGGGTATATTGAAGAAACATCTCAAGCACAGAAGCCATCTACCTCCAAAAGTTATCTTGAAGCTACAAGGAGAAATGAACAGGTTGACAATCAACAACAAAGGCACAATGAAGATCACTAGGTAAATTAGGGACAATTTACTTCAAGAATGAACAGAAATCACCAAGTAAATCGAGGGCAATATACTTCAAGGATGAACAAAAGCTACAACCAACCACAGGTAAATCATTCTCAATTTACCTCAAGAACGAATGGCTATTACAATGGAAGGTTTGATGATAGCAGGAATTTCTTCAATGGCCAATGTTTCTCGTGTCATAACTTTGGACATAAAGTAGCTCAATGTGTTTCCTACAAGACCATCATGACCAGAGAAGCACGAAATCAAAGGAGTGTGACTGGAATCATGAAAAGAACCTACAATAACTTTTATGCTCTTGAAAATGAAATAGAATGTTCTATATGTAACAACTTTGGTCATGAAGATTCTGAATGTAGGAGTAGGTTTCAGCAAACAACTCAGAAGGAGCATGCTTCATTGAGCCCCAAAACATGGAGGAAGAAAGAACCACAACCAAAAATTGTGGCATAGCCTTATATGTGGAAAGGTAGGAAAATCAGTGGTACATCGACAATGGATGCTCGAAACATATGACAGGTGATAAAGAAAAACTTCAATCATATAGTGCCTTAGAAAAGGAAAAGAAGGTCTCATTTGGAAATGACACCCCTGCATTCATAAAAGGTAAAGGTTCTGTTATTTTGAAAGAAAATGTCAAAGATGGGAATGTTATGTATGTTGATGGCTTAAAGAATAATCTATTAAGTGTCAGTCAGATGTGTGATCAAGGAAATGAGGTAATATTTCGATCAAATGGATGTATTGTTCGTGAGCTTGATACAAGAGAAACCATGATTAAAGGCATAAGAACTCAAAATAATTTATACATACTCAAGGGAGGACAACAACAATGCTATCTTAGCAAGAATGATGAACACTGGCTATGGCACAGAAGATTGGGGCATCTAAGCTTCTCTTAGATAAGGAAAACATGTAAATATCAGGCAGTTCATGATCTCCCTAACATCAGAATTCCAGACAACACAATATGCAAATCATGTCAGTTTGGGAAGCAAACCAGAACTAATTTCCCTGAGAAGGATGGATCAGCTAGTAGGCCACTTGAACTTATCCATACTGATGTATGCGGTCCATCTAGGAAAAGGTCACCTCGAGGAGAAGAATACTTTATACTATTCATTGACGACTTTTCCAAGATGTGTTGGATAGGACTTATGAAGCATAGAGACGAAGTTTTTGAAAAGCTCAAAGCATTCAAACCCTTGGTTGAAAACGAATTAGATCACAAAATCAAATGCCTCAGGTCTGATAGAGGTGGGGAATTTACTTTGAATGAATTTTTTTATTTTTGTGAAGAACATGGAATAAGAAGGGAATTCTCTACTGCTAGGACTCCTTAGCAAAATGGAGTAGTAGAAAGGATGAATAGAATAGTTCAACAAATGGCTCGAGCAATGCTTGATGAGTCTGGGACTCCTGCAACCTTCTGGGGTGAAGCTGCATTTGCTGCCGTCAGTATTCTCAACAAGACAAATGTCCAGGTGAACAACACTCAAACTCCTCATGAACTTTGGTATGGTAAGACTCCCGTAATAAAATACTTCAAAATTTTTGGAAGCAAATGTTACATCAAAAAGACTGATAAAAACCTTGGTAAGTTTGAACCTAGAGCAGATGAATGCATTCTTCTTGGCTACTCTCCCCACATCAAAGCATATAAGTGTTACAATAAAATACTTGGAAAAATTGTTGAAAGTATTGATGTAGTGGTTGATGAAGAAGGAAACATTCCAAGGGAAGTAAAATCTGAAGATTTGGAAGATGATTAGGACTATCCTTCAACAACAAATCAGACTCATGATGAAGAAGAAACCCATGAGGCACCAGAAGAACAGATAAGGATAGAAGAAAAGACTCCATCCAGGTACGTTCAGAAGAATCATCCAGAAACTCAAATTTTGGGGTAGAAAGAGGCAGGTGTACAAACAAGAAGAACTATTTCAAAAACTTCAAGCTACCTAGCATTGCTCTCCTCCACTAAACCACAAAATGTAAGTGAAGCATGCAAAGATGAATGTTGGGTCATGGCCATGAATGAAGAACTGGAGCAGATTGAAAATAATAACACTTGGGAGTTTGTTCCTAGACCAAATGATAAAAATTTAATAGGCACAAAATGGATATTCAAAAACAAACTGAACGAAAATGGAGATGTTATTAGAAACAAGGCAAGACTTGTTTGTAAAGGGTATGCTCAACAAGAAGGCATAGACTTTGAAGAAACTTTTTCACCAGTTACTAGACTTGAGGCCACAAGAATGTTCCTTGCTCTTTCTAGCTTTCAGAAGTTCAAAGTATTTCAAATGGATGTGAAGTCTGCTTTTCTAAATGGAGACTTGGATGAAGAAGTGCATATTGAGAAACCAAATGGGTTTATCCTTGGAAATGATCCAAAACTTGTATGTAGACTCAAAAAGGCACTCTATGGCCTTAAACAGGCTCCAAGGGCTTGGTATTATCGTTTGGATAAGTATCTTCATCAACAAGGTTTTACAAAAAGATCAACAGATAGCAATCTATATATAAAAATTGACAATGATAAGTTGCTAATACTTGTTGTATATGTTGATGATATCATCTTTGGTAGTAATGAAGAAGACATGAGTCAAAACTTTGCCTTGGTGATGCAAAAAGAATTTGAAATGTCCCTACTTGGTGAACTCACATATTTTCTTGGTTTACAAGTCCAACAAAACAAAGATGGTATTTTTCTATCACAAACCAAGTATCTCAAGCAAATCTTGAAGAAATATGGGATGGAGGATTTGAAACGAGTATGTACCCTTATGGTAATAGGATGCAGCCTCAGTGCAAATGACGAATCAGCAGCAGTGCATCAGCCAACCTATAGATCCATGATTGGTAGTCTGCTCTATCTAATAGGTACCCGACCAGACATTATGCACACAGTGGGAATAGTTGGAAGGTTTCAGGCAAATCCAAAGGAAACTCATCTTCAGGCAGTTAAGAGAATTTTCAAGTATCTTCAAGGAACTCAAAACCATGGCTTATGGTATCCTAGAAGTACAGATCTCACACTTCATGCATATACAGATGCAAATTGGGTAGGAAGTGTGGATGACAGAAAAAGCACTAGTGGTGGTGCATTCTTCATGGGTCCTAGATTAGTATCTTGGTTCAGCAAGAAACAGAGTTCAATTGCATTATCTACAGCTGAAGCAGAATATGTAGCTGCTGCATCTTGCTGCACACAACTCCTTTGGATGATGCAAACATTGCAAGACATGCAAATCACTTGTACTCCGCCTATCTCCATTTTTTGTGATAATACAAGTGCAATCAGTGTTTCAAAGAATCCCTTCATGCATTCAAAGACCAAGCACATACCTATCAAATATCATTTTCTCTGGGAACAAGTGCTTGAACAAAAGGTCAAATTAGAGTATGTTCCCTCCAAGGAACAAGTTGCTGATATACTCACCAAACCACTGCCTAGGGAAACATTTGAATACCTCAGACAAAAGCTGGGAGTAGTCGATGCGTCATCTTGCTGTTGAAACTTATCTGTTTTATAGAAAAGTGGGTGTACGCGAGTTTCACGAGGAGGATATGCGTACATACGCCGGTTTATATGGGTACAATCGTGTATATGTTGGTTTGAAGACAAACAGTGGGCCGGGCTCAGGATGAAAGGAGTCTGATATGGGTCTAATAGAGACCATCTGGCATAGGTTCAGGGGGAGAATATATATTCTTCTAATAATGCATTGTTGGCATTATCCAAGAAGATCTTGGTTCAAGATCATAGTGTTTTGGTTTCAGGGGGAACAAGTACAGAAGGAGAACATGGTTGCTGGTCTTAATGATGATTGACAGATGCTACTGATGATAGTTGTTGATAACTATCATAGTCTGGTTATAGATATTTCATCTCTATGTCATGTATTTCTTTTCTTATCAAGGTCATGTAACAGCCTTCTTTGATTTCCCCACTATGCCTGGGATGGTTGATGTAATGTTCTTGTTTTATCTTGTGTAAACTTTTGGTGTATCCCCACTTAGTTGGGTGGATGAGTCAATATTGGTATATCCCCATTTGGTTGGGAGATGTATGTATGTATGAGTCTTTGGTGATAGGAAGGTCACTTATGATGTATAGAGTCATGGTCTTTCTTATAGATAATTTTTCCGCAGACCTTGCCTATAGTCAGGGGGAGCATGGACAGCACAGCAGAGCAGAGATTTCAGCATGTACTCAGGGGGAGCATAACCCTTTGCCCTTGATGTCAAAGGGGGAGAATGACTTTGAATGATTTGGGGTTGCCATCAAGTCCAAAGGGGGAGATTGTTGGCATTATGACACAGGTTTGGCACTATGGCATAGGTGTTGTCCTTGATGGAAACTCACTCAGATGGAAGATCACTGTTCAGGTTCTCAGAATGAAAGAAAAAGAGGTATACAAATGTTTCCTTTGACAAAGTCGCGTATACACGCGGGATTGCCGATCAAAAGGCGCGTATGCGTATGCACGCATTTTCATGCATGGAAAAGCGCGTACATGTCGGAAAGCTTATTTTTAGGACCATGGTATTTGGACCTATGGTTTGGACCTTGGTATTGCGTCCGAAGTATTGAACCCAGGTTTTGGGTCCCTAGTATTGGTTCTCTATGGTTTTGGACCATGGTTTGAGTAAGGCCTAAGACTATAAAAAAGGAGGAGATCATTTGGCAAAGGTACTTTTGACTGAAGTATTGAATATCTTATGAAGAGGAAGATCTGGAATACTGGTGATTGGTTTATGGTGCATAGATGAATCTAAATCAAGGAGGAACCTGGGCGCAAGAAAATGGATAAGTTCTATTAATGGGTCAAAACTCAAGACTTGAATAGTAGTATCTTTGTGTGTTTTTGATCTGTTATATTTGGCGCATGACTTGATCTATAAATCTGATAATCTAGGTATAACTGATGTCTGAATATTTGAAAGAGTGAACTATCTTTTATAGATCTGTACACAAGTTCGGCACATTAGAGGCACGTATACATGCTGGTTCAGTAAGTAAAAATAGCGTATACGTTGGTTGGCCTTAATTCAGAAGCGTATGCACACAAGTTGTACACATTGAAGTAGCGTACGTCTCTTGAAATATGTTTTAGATACTTCTGTTTATTGCTGCCGAGTTCTGGGTTCAGAATTGGTGTTTGGTTACTGTTACTACTTTATGGGTACAACATTTAGAGAAGTGATTATTTGATTGAGTTTGTTTGGTGCAAAAGAGATTGGTTGATGTAGATATACTTGATGTTTGATTGATGTTATTCATGGATCCAGTCTGAAAATTTATGAAACGTGGTCCCTGGAAGAAAAGAGAAGGTTGTAGCCTTCTGTAGGTCAGCACCTACGTACTAGTACCTTAGCTAGTAAAAGAGCTAAGGGGGTTGTAGCTCCCTTCTAGGAGAAGCTGGAGAATGAGAGAAGGTTGTAGCCTTCTGCAGGTAGCAGCCTACGTACTGGTATAAGACTGCACCAGTACAGAATCATTGTAAAAAGAAGTTTCTAATTAAAAGAAGATAGAGACGAATTGCAGCAGGTGGTTTTCACCCACATTAGGTTTCCACCTTACATCCAGGTGTTCATGTGTGTTGTGATTGGTTCTGCTTTACTGCTCCTGTTTACTGTTCATATGGTTAATAATGTTCTAATGCACTCATTAATAAGCAACTAACTGAATTATAAGTTTACTAGATATACGCTTGTTGCATTTCACACAGTTGCATATACACGCAGTTTTCCTTAACTGAAGTAGCGTATATGAAACTGAATTTGAAAATGAAAAAGTTATATTGATTAGATAATACTAATTCACACCCCTCCCCTCTCAGTATTATTTCCAATAGAAGGAGGAAGAAAGCTTGGAGGATTATGTGGAACTATTCCATTATAACTTGCAGAGATCTAAACATAGTGATTTAGATCCAAAAATCTTGAAAACTATATTCATAAGGGGAATGAGAGATGACTGTCTTGATACCTTAAATCTACTAGGAAAGGGAGACATATCTTAGGAATCATTTTAAGAGATAATAAAGCTCTACCTAAGATGCTCGAGAGGAAGAAGCATGGTATGGGATGCCTTTGTCAAAATACAAAAATCTGCAAACGGAGGTGTGACCAGAGCTGAGATCAGAAATATGTTCAAAACCCTTAAAACTGATCTCCTCGGTACCTTATATGCTCAAATAATGACGACACAAGTGAAGAAAGCACAATATGAAGCTGATACAGATTTAGTTGTGTTCTTCCCAAAATGCAAGGAGAAGCATTCCGTGAAGGAATGTAGAGTAAACAACATTAACTTGTGCAACATTTTTAACCTAGAGAATTCTATGGGTTATTGCCCGATGTTTCCCAGACTGAAAGTGGTGCTCAAATAATCAAGCGAGGAAGTTCAGTCTTCCTATTTCATTGGATCTAGGAAACCATGGAAACCATGACCCCCGGGTATGCCTCAAGACTTATCATCTTTTAATTCATGGAATAATATATATATAATGCTCAACAATTCCCTTGGCATTATTCTACTCCTCTAGCATAGTTTACTTCACCTTGGAACCAGTGGTCTCCCTCTCCACCTTTCCAATACCCTCCATCTCAGCCATATCCTTGGACTTAGAATTGGAGAGGAAATTCCCTAGGTCCAGCCCCTCCTGCAATTCCAATGCAATATAAATTACAGTTGCTACCTCTTCAAACACCTACTGCTACACCTCCTTAAAAACCCCAATTACCTGTTCACCCTAACCCTAACCCAAACAATAAGGAAACCGAGAACATTGAGGCCCCGAATACCTTCTATACTTATTACATAACTCCTGTCGGATGTAATGAAATTGATCTTCGGTTAGGGAAAGTGATTAACCCAAAACACTCTCCATTATCATTGAAGAAGAGTGTGAGTCACCCAGAGAAGATACCATGGATTTTGAATATGTTGTCACACCTGTAACAGCTAACTCAAAAAGGAGTGTTGCGCATGTCATAACTAATTCAAGTAAAGTTGCTACACCTGTAACAACTGAATCGACTATGATAACTAAGGATCCCCCATATCCCCGAAATTAGCCGAAGTTGGGATGAATTCACAACCAGAATATGATTTCCTTAAGGAGTTAAAAAATTTACACATATGGATTCCTCTACTACAGGCTATTAAAGATGTACCTATTTATGCAAAAATAGTAAGAGATCTGTGTGTTAAAAAACTTGGGAGGAAGCCTAAGGACCCTGCTACTATTCATGTGATGGGAAAGTTGTCTGAATTGATGATTGATCAACCTCTCTTAACCAAATATAATGATCCAGGAAATCCCACGGTCATTGTTTACATCGATGACAAACCCATTACCAATACATGGATTGATTTAGGGGTAGGCATTAATGTAATTACCAAGGAGATCTTCACCACCTTTGGGTTACATGGACTAAGGCACACACCTACGATGTTGGAATTAACAGATAGGTCCCGTGTCAAACCCGAGGGAGTCTTAGAAGACATAGTGATCACAGTGGATTGTTGGAGATATCCAGCTGACTTCCTTATTTTACAAACTAAATCAAACCTAAGGGGGCATCCTTTGATTCTAAGGAGGCCTTAGCTAGCCACTGTAGACGCATTCATAGGATGTAGGTCTGGTTCTATGATAATTTTAGATGGCCAGACCACAAAGAATCTTAGTCTCTACCCCCCAGCAAAACCAAGTATGGATTCGAGAAACCCCTTTTGGGATGAATTCAAACCCTAATCAGATTAATCCCAGCGACTTATCACCCTTGGGAAAGCCTAGAACTTCAAGGATGAGACAAAAGATGATATCATAAATAGTTTTATTAGTAATTCACTTTCTATTACTTCTATTGAGGACTTGAGGGAGGAAGATGTTGTAGAAGGCCTAAGCTTTGAACATATGAAGACCACTCCAAACATCAACATCAGTCCAGTTGAAATAGAACTAGGTATATATCTAAATGTCAATCTAAACCTGACTTCTAAGCAAAACAAATTGTTGTTACAGCTATTACAGAAGTACAAAAAGGCATTTGCATGGGATTATACACACATGAAAGGGATCAATCCCAACATGTGCACTCACCACATCTATTTAAAGGATGCTTGCAATCCAGTTAGACAACCGCAATGACATATGAACCCTACACTAAAGGAGGTAGTGAAAAAAGAACTGTAGAAACTCCTGAATTCCAACTTCATTTATCCAATTTATGATATTCAATGGGTATCCCTACTTGTCATTTCCCCCAAAAAGAATGGCAAGTGGAGAGTATGTGTAGATTATAATGAACTCAACAAAGACACCCAAAAGGACCATTTCCCTCTACCATTCATAGATCAAGTCCTTGATACCCTGTCCGAGAAGAATTTTTTTTCATTTTTGGACAGGTTTAGTGGTTACAACTTGTTGATGGTGGTGGACCCACCAACATGTAAGGGGATATCCCTGGTAAGAAGTCCCAATTAGACCTCGAACCATTTGGTGTAGGAGTCCCAGCAGTGGGTCGTACGGTATCGCCTTGACCCTGGTTTCGCATAGAGGCAAGTAAGATGTCCTTGTTGGTAGCAAGGGTGTGACAGCTATAACAAATCAAGGAAGGTGCATGAATGGTTATAACTCATGGAAAGTAGGGTGAGTGCGCCCCTTGGAAACCTATAATAGTACGTGAATTGGAAGGGAACACATGAACAAAGATGCATCACCAGCTGGAAAGAAAGTTAGCAAGCAGTCCAAAGTGATGATTAAACCAATCAACACATTTCAGTAAGATACATACATACTTATACATAATAGTCCATACATGCAGGCGTAAGAAAATAGATACATATATCATTTAGAGTAAACAAGATAGCTAGAATACAATATGACATATGCATGAAATGTGTTGGCTCTGTTATATTAAGAAGTGTAAGTTCCAGTCATACAATACATCCATGTCCAACCACTAGTTCTGATAGCAGAACGTTATAGCCACAACCGCCTACTCCTCCAAAGAGATATACTAGCTCTGCATAGTGGAGAAGCCAAGGCTCATTACAATACTGTCCAAGCTTTCTCTAAGATACTCCTATTGGAAGCTTGGCTGATCAAAAGCCTATACAATGAGTTATGAGGGAATATTTATAGCAAAGGGTGGGGTGACCCTTGACATTCCTCTTTGTGACTGTTCATCTATCCTCATGAATCTTCAACTACTCTATGACTGTTACTTTCAACTATCGACACTTAAACTTCCACTTGACAAGACATTACATTACAATGCACATGTGCCCATGTGAGATAAAATGGCTTGACCAAGACATGCAAGACATCACTGACACTCGAACTATTGTGGTCAAACCAACTCTTTGACATCCTTGTGATGGACGAAGGTGGTGAGCTAATGCCAAGCTTGGTTGTCTGTGATGGTGTGCGTGCACTCAATGGTGACATCTTTCTGAAGCAAACTCTTGCCTCCGTTGCATCTGGGTACACTGATATGGCTCCTTTGTCCAACTTGTCTAATAGCATGCACATGGTCGCCTTGGGTGCAACTGGGCTAGCAACATGTTGATGCATAGTTTTGCGATGATATCCAACCATCTATTGGTGGTCGTGTGCATCAAATATCAAAATACACGTTCAGATCCAGTCAAACATTCTTCGTGTCTTCACCTCGGTGAGTGTGCCAAATGGGTGGGATTGCATGCGTGTGCACAATGACATGTATGTTGCTAAATTCCCTTGCATGTGATCAACTTCATTGCTCACCTTATCTGCTCCGTGCCAAATATTAGGATGGATCTATAACTTGTATGAGTACAATTTCATCTATTTGTGCTTGTTACGCCCCCTATTGTACCTGTTCCTACTGCAACTCATTCTCTTGTCTGTGCCTCTCCTGATCTTACTTGAGTTGTCACTTCAGCACATGTAACTCCTTCTCTGTTTCTCTCTCTACCTTCATGCAATCTTCGTGTCGTGTTTTCATTTCATAGCCTCAATCTCCAAATTTTCTTTCATCACAAGTGGATCTGTTTGAGCTTGCAACTTTATTTTGCCTCTGTGTTGCCAACGGCCTTCCTCTCGCATTCGTTACATGTAGGTGTGCTGCCTTATACTTCTACTTATGGTTCTACTTACTGTGATGTTGTTTTCATTTAATCTCGATATCCTTGTCCATGAACAACTTGATGTCTTCATAGATAGGAAAGTTCATATACACTTGATCGACTACATCCCCAAGTGTGCTCTGAACGATGTCTTCAACTTTTCTCTCCTAGAAATCCATTGTACCTATGCTGCTGAGAGGTAGACGAACACCTGTGATACATGGAGACATAGCAACACTCATGGCAAGCAATTTGTCAGTTGAAATCAAAACAAACTAGAGGAATGACATGCAACATACCTGTGTAACTGTTTGTGAAGATTGCTCAATTTTCATTGGGAGTTTGGGAGACTGACTGCCAAAATTGCACAAGGCACAATCTATGCTATCGGGAGGCTGACTCACTACTGGAACTACACAATGCATTATCCATCCTAGCCTGCTGAGAATTGAAACTTTGAAATGTGCAATTTCAATCAGTAGTGACATGCAACCAGCAAACTGCATTACGCAGTTTCTGGGGCCAAAAGGAAACTTCCTTCGAGAATTGCACAATGCAAGCCTAGAAGTTAGTGGCGGGCCAAACTTGCGCAATTTTTGGAGGGAAGGCAGAGCCTTTGCTTCTGGAAATGCGCAGTGCTAGACGGGTAAGGCATGGTTTAGGCCAAGGCAACCTAGACTGGCCGACGGGTGACTGAAAACATGAGAAGTCTAAATATATGATGAGATGAGTGCAAACAAGAGTGAATGATCATACATGCAAACAACAATTGTAGGATTCAGAAAACGAGGAAAGCATGCACGTGTGTTAAGCGAGTCGCCACAATGGCGACTGTCTGTGCAAAAATAATGTCATGCGTGCGATAGCAGTGAGATGCGAATGAAAACTGAAGCGGTTCTTCTAAAAGATAGCATACATCAAAATGAAAACAAACACTCACTAAAATCAAGCAGACAACACTCACACAAAGAGAAACACAAAAAGCGACTAGAACACCACACAAGACATGAAAAGGGAGCTTACCCCAAAACAACTGAGCTGAATGTGCCGACGACTCCTAGATGCAATGTGGGATGTCAGTGTTGCAAGGTCGATGTGAGGAATGAGCTCTGTAGCATATGGTTCATGAGTTTTGATAAAATAGAGGTTTTGACATGCATGCCACAAATTTAGGAAAACAAACACTTGGCGGGGGGTTTCTGAAATGATCCTTGCATGTAACGTCCACCTGCTAAAAGTATATCCCTGAATCAAGGGATCCCTTTGCATGCTGCATTGGGAGAAGCGGTCCATGCATGCAAATCAGTTTTCCTTAATCCTGGAGGGAACCGGTCAACCTGAAGACACATGCATCGGTTTGCAAGCCTGGGATGAAAATCTGCGCAGTTTTTGCGCTGAGCAAAGATGGTTGTCCCAAAGAGATTGTGCAATTTTTGAGAGGAACAGGTGGCTATCTCCCAGGATTGTGCAATTTCTGGGCTAAGAAGTTGTCCTCGATCAAACCTCACAATTTTCTCAAGGAAGCATGTCTGACTATATTCCGCAATTTCTTAGCCTAGCGGGCTTCCTGACTGTATTTGCGTAATTTCTACTAGTTGTTGGGTTGGTTGTCCCAAAGGGATTATGCAACTTATGTGAGCAACAGGTGACTGCTACTGAGAATTGCACAATTTTTGGGTTGAGTAGTTGTCTTGAGATGAATTGTGCAATTTTTGAGAGGAAGATTGTCAGGAAGAATTGCACAATTCTGGAGCCCAACTAGGTTTGCGTAATTTCTGGAGGGAAGGATGGTTCTCCTCCAGAATTACACAATTCCTAGAGGGAGATACTCAACCAACAATTGACACTAATTCTGGAAAGCAGCTTGTGAAGGGCGTGGAACAAACTTGCATGCACAGGCTGACAAGACTCTATGAAACGACTGAATCTGATGTGCTTGACACTACAAGACATGCTATTGAGGATGGTTAGTAGGGAGGCTCCAAAACAAAGCTAAGGAAAAATTTTGGAGGGTGGTTGTAGTCACTACAACACTTGGCAACACACTGTTAGAACTCCAGCTCTCTGAATGGACCTTGTTCGTGAAAAGCAAGTCTAACAACTCTGGAAGTAATGTTCAGTTCTATGGTCATATTGGTTTTCACACTTGCTTGATTGTAAGATGTAGCATTTTCCGAACCCTTGGTCGGTTGACACACATTCCAAGCCAAGCCAACACAGTTGTTTCGATTGGGGATGAGGGGTATATTGGTGCACAAGCAGTATAATTGTTAGAGTTTTAGTTTCATCTCTGGTGTTGATCCACTGCTAGCAGGCTTGGATAGTAGCCCGATGGAGTCACGCAGGAACACAAGCATCGCTTCATTGCCAGTGAGCTTGGTCAGTACCCCAGCAAAGTTACTTTCATCACCTCTCTGTGCAGGAAGCATTTCTCTTCTTTCGCCTTATTCATTTTTCATTTTTTTGAAATTTTTTCACATTTTCATTTTTTCATAACTGTACATAGCACTAATTCATTTTAGAGGCAGAAGAGGGATCCCGACTTATTGAGAACAGAAGAGTTTGTTCCTTCAGAGAATAGTTTATATATACCTCTAACGTGCTTGTTAAGGTTTTCCCCCTCACCTTACTCTACTTAACTGAGTTGACAAGGATTAATCCAAAAGAAACGGACTAGAGTAGGTGAAACTAGTTAGTGTGCAAGCATTGTGTTTTCACCAAGGTTCACTTTGAACAGTCTGTATTTTCCATCGACGTATCATGGACTAAAGATAACAATTTCTTACATAAGAGAGCGGCCAATAGATAACCAAATGTTGATAGTTGTACAAGTCATCTTGTACTTTACCCAGCTCGTTTCAAGAGTCGCACACGGTCCATGTGAAACTAACCTACAAACAATAACAAGCAAACAAACCAAAAGGCAAAGAAAAAAGAAAAAGCAAATGTGAAAGCAAGGTGAGTAAGCAAACAAACACACAAAGAAAGAAGAAAACATGCATGCAAGCAAACAACTCAAAGTGAAAACACTACCCCTACTCCTAAGCTAATAGTGCATGGGTCATCACATGTGAAGTGATACTTCCAATGCAGCTACCAACGCATTGGTTGACCCATGTCAGTGAAGGCATAGTTTGCGAAAAAAACATCTATGCGAATCAACAGATGTGAAAGATACAACAATGAAGACATACACACTCCGAGCTTACAAGTGTCCATAGAACAAAAATGAGGGAAAGCGCATGACATGCACTATGTGGACTTTCCATGGTACTGTGCTACACTACGTGTAGATGTTGATCGTATGCATTCCCTTGACCGTGACATGCAAGCAAACGTGAGAAAGGTAGACCACTTACATTGCGCAAGTGTGCTTGTTGTGTAAGATCCCTCCAATGCATGAGCGATGGGATCATGTAGTTCTTGAGGAGGAAGTGAAATATGAGTGTTAGATTGATCTTCAATGCATACAAATGAGTGATGAGGAGCCTTGCATGTTTGAGCAATTCCTTGATCATAAGTGAAACAAACCTCAGGACACTGAGGGCCTGACATAACCATTAGCTCAAGCTGAAGTTCCTTAACAGTCTGGGGGTTTTGACTTCATTACTAGTTGGATCATCATAGAACAGTGGCTTAGATAGATTAACAACGAGTGAATCAACATTGTGATTGGATGATGAGGTAAAGATATCACGGGAACCAAGATCATAAAATTATGGATGTTGGTTGACATCTTCATGATCCAATGAATCGCACAGAGGGGAAGATGAGAAGCAAGAATATTCATCCTCTGTGTTTTTGGGAAAGATGGATGAAAAATCAAGTGGATGTTAAAAGAATGATTGTTCCTCTTTGTTTTCAGATGATGGGTTGACATACGGTGTGTCTTACGAATGATCAATAATGGGTGCATTCGTGGATGGAGATACACAAGAAAAATCAGGGATGGCAGGATCATCAAGGATGTCAGGAAAAAACGGAGGAGGTACAGACAGACAGGGATGGTCCTCTACTGCCGGTGGATATTCAAACTCCCAGTGATACCCTTCGTGAATGACAGCACATGTTGGTTGTGCAACACCAACTGTATTGATGGCTTGATCCTCATTCACAACAAGTGTAGAGTCCAGAATTGATGAACACGAAGCAGTGTCATCCGAAGGATAATCCAAATATGAAGATGGAGGTTGAGGTACAAAATACATGTGATAACCACATGGATTCGCAACCAAGCTTACATAAAATCGAAAGGAGCGATGTCAGGAGGATGTGACAATTGAACAAATGTGTGTTCATGCTCTCCCACATCACTCTGTGCTGGTGGAGTTGTTTCATGAGGAGACAGTGGACAGTCACTCATGACAGTAACCGTTTTTATCTATGATTGCGCAACTCCATCACCTAAGTATGCTGAGTGGGGCTTAAGCTTGAACTTCTTCTTGGGGTTGACAGATTTGATAAGGCAATACTCGAATTTGTCAATGAGATATTGAAATATCATCCAGCTCTTCGGAGCTTGAAACATCAAAACACGGAAGCGCTACCAAAAATCATCGGGTGATTCATACGGAGCCTTCTGTTGTTGTAACAATTGGTAGTCAAGATGTTCTAGATCAAAATGCTGGAAAGTATCTTCAATGAGATCACATAAATTCTCGAGTGAGTGCACGTTGTCAGCGGTAGGTTGCAGAGCCACTGTAGTGGGGATTCATGAAGTGTGTATGCAAGAAGAAAATTGGCCTATTTGTTAGAACATCCATATTCCTCATGAAGCATGGCAAGGAAGTCATGTAAGAACACAGGTTAGGCCACTTCGCCTTCACCATCGTACGTGTATTTGGACAAGAGATCAAAAACTCCCACGTGATGTGAAGAGGTTCGACGTGCAAAAAACATTGTGGAGGGTTGAGTGTGCAAGACTCCATGATAGATGTGCAAAGGTTAAAAATAGGATGAGAGGACACAGCTTGTCATCTGGCCCTCCTTATAGCGCCAAAAATGTTGACAATGTTGGACCCGCCAACATGTCAGGGGATCTCCTCGGCAAGAAGACCCAATTAGACCTCAGACCGTTTGGTGTAGAAGTCCCAACAGTGGGTTGTATGGTATCGCCTTGACCGCGGTTTTTCATAGAGGCAAGTAAGATGTCCCTGTTGGTAGCAAGGGTGTGACATCTGCAGCGAGTCGAGGAAGGTGCGTGAATGGTTCTAACACACGGAAAGTGGGGTGAGTGCGCCCCTTGGAAACCTGTAATAGTTCGCAGCTTGGAAGGGAACACACGAGTGAACATGCATCACTAGTTGGAAAGAAAGTTAGCGAGCAGTCCAAAGTGATGGTTAAACTAATTAACACATTTCAGTAATATTCATACATACTTATACAGAATAGTCCATACATGCATGCATAAGAAAATAGATACATATATCATTTAGAGTAAACAAGATAGCTAGAATACAATATGACATATTCATGAAACATGATGGCTTTGTTATATTAAGAAGTGTAAGTTCCAGTCATACAATACATCCATGTCCAGCCACTACTTCCAATAGCGGAACGTTACAGCCACAACCGCTTGCTCCTCCAAAGAGATATACTAGCTCTACACAATGGAGAAGCCAAGGTTCTACACAGTGGAGAAGCAATTCCGACACCCAACATTTTGGTGCCATTTTCGAGGAGGTGGTTTGAATTGGTAAGAATTTTCCATTTTTTGTAATCGGGGTAGGTCTGCTATTATTTTTTCCTGCATTATGTTTCTATTGTTTGAAGGAATTTATAGTTGCTGATTTATTTTTTTGAAAATTGCAGTTTTTATTTGAATTTCGTTTTGTCATTTTTGAAATGAATGCCTAAAAGAGGTAGGAGTCCAAAGCCCACTAGGGGCCAAATAAATACTGACAAATATGAAATCAAAACTAATCTTGGGCCTTCTTTTGTAGGCAAAAAGTCCAAACAAACTCAAACTCATCACGCGGGAACAATCCACCTAGGCTCTGGTAGCAGTGGTCCAGGTGTGACATAGCCCATAAAGGGGAAGAAGGGGATTGTTGGAATCCATAGTCAACATTCTTAGCCTGTTGAGAACGGTTCATGTGGAAGAACAACAATGGAAGATATGGAAGACCATGTAGAAGGAAGAGGTGAAAATCAGGTAAATGAGGAACGATCCACTTTCAGATTCCCGATTGTGAATCCTAATATACAAGTACAAATGAAAAGTATTTTACCATCAGCTCTTCCTCATTTCTACGGTAAGGTACATGAAGATCTAGTCTCTTTCTTATTTGAGTTTGATATTTTGTGTAGAAGTTATGACTACTTATCTGATGCCCAGAAGTTAAAGTTGTTTCCTGCAACTCTCAAGGACGCAACACTCCGTTGGTTCATGGGACTAGGAGGAAACACTATAAATTCTTGGGAGAAAATGAAGAGAGTGTTCTTATCAAAATATCAAGAATATTGTAAAACTAGAGATATTCAAGATGAAATCTTTACTATTGTGCAAAATGATGATGAAATGCTAGAGGACTACTTGGAGAGATTCTTGTACATCCTCCAAAGGTCAAAGCACAAATTTGATCTAAGTACCATTAGAACCTTGTTCCTACGTGGGCTTACTGATGATGCTAGAAATAATTTAAATCTATTAGGACAAGGGGATATTGCTCAAAAAACTTTTGATCAGATATATGACTTGTGCAGGAAATTCTCGAGGAACCAATATAGATCCGGTAAAGGAATTCAGAATACAAACAGGAAAACCGAATCTATTGATGTTATGATTATTGGATTAGAAAAAAAAATGGAAAATATGAAAATTGAAATAATGAATATTTTTAGTAAACAAATAGACTCTTTGAAGTTGCAGCAAAAACTTGTAGAAGAGAAAGATATATTGTCTATTTTCTGTCCTAAATGTAGAAGAAAGCATCCTTTAAGAGAATGTCCTCTCGATATTAAAGAAACTAATAAATGTGAAATTTGTGCAGATAACCATGCTACAGATAAATGTCCCTCCATACCAGGGCTAAAAGCTATACTTGAAGGGGGACAACCTGAAGCTGAATCATTGCATGCTATGGGATCACGAAGAAATTGGCCTCAGGTAAGTACAGGTATGGTTCTTGAACCTCCACCACATTTTTTTGGTTATAATGCACACTCATATTCCTATCCTAACTCTCAACATTGGCAGCATGGGAATCAATATCAGTATGGACAACCCTCCCAATCTTGGCAACAAGGATGGAGAGGGCCAAACCATTCACATCATTCACATCATTCCCATCCTGCACCTATGCAATCATACCCTCCTATATATGCACCTTACCCAACGCCTCAACCATCATTACCTCAGCTGAGTCAACATATGCCACCATTACCTTTACCTCCATCGATTCGACCTTCTCAGCTGCCTGCTCAACCTTTACCCAACCCCAATAATAAAGCAGTACAAATGATCCATTATACGAACCTGCTTTCTTCATCCAGATATCAGACTATGCCAGTTGGAGTCAATGATCTCCAATTAAGGTCAGGGAAGGTAGTAACCTCAGAAAATCAAAAGCAGCCTATGGTGATTATCAATGAGAAAGGAGAGGAGGAAACTCCTGAACATTCTGGAAAAGATGACACCATTCAGCCTATCCCTGTGCATTCTGAGCCCTTGTCATCTTATTCCAACTGACCTCCCTATCCAGAGAGGTTATTTGTGGAGAAGAAAGACCCCACTCCTGAGTCTAGCCTAGCTTCTAAACTTAGGAACCTTTTCATAAGGGTACCTTTGCTCCAAGCTATCAAAGAGATCCCCGTTTGTACAAAAATCATTAGGGGACTTTGTCTCAAGAATCCAAGAAGGAGAAGATTGGAACCTCAAACTATTCAATTTGTTGGTAGAGCAACAGAGTTGATGACGAGGTGTATGCACATGGAAAAATATACTGACCCCAGAAACCCTATTGTCTCTGTTTAGATAGGTGATGTCCTTGTCTCCAATGTACTTATAGACCTAGGGGTGGCCATTAATGTTATGACCAAGCAAAACATGGATTAACTTGGATTGGTCCATATTCGTCCTACTCCCACTGTGCTTGAACTAGCGGATAAATCTAAAATCAAGCCCGAAGGGGTGTTGGATGATGTGGTCATTTCCCTATATTCTTGGGAATATCCCGCAAATTTCATTATGCTTCAGCCAAAGAACCCTGTGGGAGGGCATCCCTTGATCTTGGGACAACCATGGCTTGCTACGACCGATGCTTATATCGGATGTCGTTCTGGTGATATGTATATTTCCCATGGAGATTCCAGAAAGAAGGTCACCTTATATCCACCCGCTAGATCCATTCAGGAGCTCCGAGACACTTTATGGTTAGACTACAGTAGTGATGAGGAGACTCAACCTATTTCCTTGATACATCAAAATGTTGAGTCCTCACAGGAGGGTGAGATTCAAGACTTCCTAAACAATCTAGACACCATGCCTAATTTCGAGTCATTGAGTCAGATTTTTAGTCTAGATTTTCAGGAAAGATATGACTCTCTACCTCCATCACCACCATCTCTAGTGACACCTTTGTGTATTCTTGAGCCTGATACTACTCTTGTTGAGATTATTCCAGGTAAATCCTTGTATATCAGTTCAGACTTGGATCCTTCTCAGCAAGAGAAGCTTGTGAATTTGTTGCGAAACCATCTCGATGCCTTTGCATGGGCTTATGAAGATATGAAAGGCATCGCTCCTGAAACTTTTACACACCATATCTATATTCAGGATGGAGCCCTACCTGTCCAACAACCCCAAAGGTGAATGAACCCAGCTCTAAGAGACATTGTAAAGGAAGAATTGCAAAAACTCTTAGATGTTGATTTTATCTATCCCATTTCTGACAACCAGTGGGTCTCTCCATTAGTATTAGTCCCAAAGAAAGATGGGAGATGGTGCATTTGTATTGACTATAGAGAATTGAATAAATCCACTCTCAAAGATTACTTCTCCCTTCCTTTCATCAATCAGGTACTTGATACCCTTGCTAGTAAGAAGTACTTTTCTTTTCTAGATGGCTTTAACGGATATAACCAGATACAGATAGCACCCGAGGATCAAGACAAAACCACTTTTACATGTCCATGGGGTACATTTTCTTAACGAGTACTTCCCTTTGGGCTATGTAAGGCCCCAACTACCTTTAAAAGGGTAGTTTTGGCTATTTTTTCTGACCTTGAGTGCATAGAAATCTATATGGATGATTTCTCTGTGTTTGGTGATTCATTTTAGGAGGCCCTCAAGAATCTAGAAAAAGTGCTTCTTCACTGCAAAGAAGCTCATATCACCTTGAGTGATAAGAAATGTATATTAATGTGCAAAGAGGGAGTGGCTCTTGATTTCTGACAAAGGTATCCATGTTGACCTTGCAAAAATAGAAGCCATTTTGAGTCTTCCTGTACCCAAAACTCAAAGGGAAGTGAGAGGTTTTCTAGGACATGTGGGATACTATAGGATATTCATTGAGAATTTCTCGAGGATAGCTACCCCCCTTTTTTGACATTTGGCTAAAGATAGTGAGTTTTATTGATCCACAGCTTGACAACAATCCTTTGAGACATTGAAGGAAAAATTAGTCCAGGCACCAGTTTTCAGAGGACCAAACTAGTCCCTGCCATTCCATATTTCCTCTGATGCCTCAGATACTGCTATTGGCACAGCTTTAGGACAAGAAGAAGACAAACAATCTTATGCTATTTATTTCATTAGTAAAAACTTGTCACCCGCTGAACTCAATTTTGCAGTTACTAATAAAGAGTTTTTCGCTGTAATTTTTTCTATTAATAAATTCAGACATTATATTACAGGATATGAAGTCTTTGTACATACTGACCATTCTGCAATAAGATATTTGATGAATAAATCATTAAATAGCAGTAGAGTGACTAGGTGGTTGCTATTTTTACAAGAATTTAATATTACTATTGTTGATAGACCAGGAAAATCAAATGTAGTAGCAGATTATCTTTCAAGATTAAATAATCCTAGTGAAGAAATTCTTGTTGATGATGATTTTCCTGATGAACATCTATTTGTTGTGTTAACAAAATCCCCATGTTTTACTGACATAGCTAAATATTTAGTCACCAAAAAATTACCACCTCACTTATCCGCTTGTGAAAAGTAGAATATCATTCAGAAAAGTGATGCATATTCTTGGATCCAAGGAGACCTCTTTTACACTGGAGCAAATCTCATTATCCATAGATTTGTAAGAGAGGAAGAAGTGTTTGATATTTTAAAATTTTCCCATGATGAACCTTGTGGGGGTCACTTCGCTGATAAGCAGACTGCATACAAAGTGTTACAAGCTGGATATTTTTGGCCTTCTTTGTTCAAAGATGCCAAATAATATGTCAAGCGGTGTGACAGCTGTCAGCGAGTTGGCCAGCCTAATCAAACCAATGAAATGCCTTTATGTCCTCAGGTTATGATTGAGCCTTTTGAAAAATGGGCCATTGATTTCGTAGGACCAATAAATCTAGCATCATCAAATAAAAAGCATATTTTGGTTTGTACAGATTTTGTTACAATATGGGTAGAAGTTAAAGCTGTTTCTTTTGCTACTGAAAGAGTTGTTGTTGATTTTCTTTTTACTGAAGTCTTTACTAGATTTGGTGTGCCTAGAGAAATTGTTTCTGATGATGGACTGCAGTTTATTTCTAATCTGCTATAGGGTGTGATGGATCAGTACAAAATACGACATAGGAAATCTACACCATATCACCCACAAGAAAATGGCCAGGTGGAGCCCACGAATAAGGCGATTGAGTCCATACTTACAAACATGGTAAACATGCACAGAAAGGATTGGGATGACAAATTACCGGAAGCATTATGGGCCTATCGAATGATCTGAATTGGATCCTAAAACACTCTCTAAGTTTTCATGACTGTTTCAAATTATGCCAAAAGATTCAAGTCTTAGAAAAATCAAAGCTATCAGAAGGAATCATCGTAACAGTTGCAGGTGTGGCCAAAGTGGAGCAACGAGGACACTTGGTCAAGCACACAGACTGTTGGCCCATGGTAACGCGCGCTGGCACAAACTGGCAAAACCGGAGGCCAAATCAAGAAACGGGGGTGGTTTCTGATATGTAGGGCATCCCCCTCAGTGAAGGAAAGACCCAAAGCACCCAGACCCAAAATCGCTATAAAAATAAAAAAAGTAATACATTCGGTTCCGTAGCGCGGGATTCCACAAACCGGCAGGATATCGGAAGGCCTCAAGGCAGTAAGCAGTTTTGACTGAGTCCTGCCCGATGCCACACATCGAGCAACACACGTCCAGTGGATGAGAGAGAAAACCACCCGCATCAGATGGGTAAACACTGTGCGACTTGTCCGCCCGATATGAAGGATGACCATAGGATCTGGGGGGCCCAGATCAACGATAGAGATGTGTCCCGATGACTGACCGGATTTGACAGGTCAAAAAGCAAGATGACAGGGGATTTGAAGTCCGACGTGGATGATGAGTTGGAAAACAACTCATGATTCATGAGCGATATTGAAGCAAATGGAATTAATGACCAATCAAAAATGATTCAAGGAATTTGACACCCAGTTTGTTTGGAAACAGGTGGCCACCTCTCTGCAAGGCGTTACCTAGTGATGATGACGCAAAGCAGAGGAATTCGAAAGGACAGAGGTAAGGAAACCAGAAGGTTGGGAAGCAAAAACGAGCAATCAAAGAACAGACTGGCTTTAAATCCATGAACTGACAGAAGCAGAGGACAGGCACACATAGAGATGCAAGAAGCTAATAGCAGAGAACAGAGAGTAGAAGCTGAGCTAACCTGAAGGTAGCATCGAGCCAGACAGATCCAGAGAGAGTAATAGAGTCTGTCTACTCCATTGAAGGCTTGAGAGGTTCAAGCAAACTCCTTGGCATAGGCTTGTCATACTACTGTGACCCTCAGAGGTCAAGTTTTAGTAAGGAGAGTTTGTGCACTCCATTCCTACTGACTTCATTCTGTTTAGTGAGTCTCGAATCAAGCTCACTATTGTAAAAACTCTGCTTGAAAACATAATAGAGAGACCACCAATGAAAGGATGGACCAGGAGACGTAGCCTAGGAGCATTGGGTGAACTCCTTATTAAACTTGTTTTGTTTACATGTTTGACTGTTATGTTTTCTCTGATTGCCTCAATGTCTATGTATTCTAGCAATTTTATCGATCTGTTGCATAAGTAACATAGGCACATCCATGCACACAAGTCTATAATACCTTTAATTCTTTGTCCTAGATAAATTCCAGATCAAGTGGTATCATAGCCCTAGGTTACTAAGGTTAGACAAGCTTGTGCTGGATTTTGTTGTTGAATGCTAACTAGATCAAAGCTTAAATTAGGAGAAGGAGAATTGGCTAAAACTAACCTAGAAATTGGAAGAGTTTATTCTAAGAGGAAAATGTCAAAAGAAAACCCCTTGGAATCAGACCCCCAGTTCATGGATAGTTTTATGACCCTGAGATCCATGGTGGAGGAAATGTATAGGGACTTTAAGAAACATAGAGATGAAGATTCATCAAGCTCCAAACAAGATAAAGGAGTAGAAGAATCTCTCCTCCATGACCACTCCAAAGGCAAAGGGAAAGAAGAAAAATTTCTCACACCTCCTAATAGCCCTGAAAATAAAATGAATACATCTTTGATTAAATTAAATGTTAAATTTGATTTACCAATATATGATGGAGAGTTGAATGCAGAGAAGCTGGATAATTGGATCAGACAGATTGATGTTTATTGCAGCGTGTAGAGCATTGACTCAGACAAGAGTAAGATTCAGCTAGCTAGCCTACACCTTGGAGGAACTGCCTTGGTATGGTGGGAAGGCAGGACACAAGCTGAAATGAAGAAACATGGTAAGATTCTTTCTGTCTGGAGTGAATTTGTTTCTGCAATTAAAAAGCAATTCTATCCACTCGCATACATGCAGTAAGCCATGATGACCTGGAAAACTCTTCGACAACTAAAAGGGAAAAGTGTACAAGGTTACACCCAAGAATTTAGGAAAAGAGCTTTGATTCTAGGAATTTCTTTAGACTCACCTGAGACTCTGTTGAAGTATATAGGTGGTCTATAGAGATACATGAGGCACACTATCCTCATGTTTAATCCCACTAGCATAGATGAGGTATCTTTTCAGGATACGCATCTCGAATTTAGAGGTAAGAATGGGAACCCAGAAGTTGGGGGATCATCCAAACCCACTGCAAACAAAAATAAAGAGAAAAGAAAACAGAAATGGAAAGAGAGGAAGAAAAACACTGTATATAAAAGCAAGTCTTCATGCACTCACTGTAAGAAGGATGGGCATGATGATGAACACTACTGGATTCTGCACCCAGAGCTAAAACTTAAGAAGTTCGAGGGCAAGAAGAAGAAGACTGCTATAGCTATTCAAAAGGATTTGGGGTCAGACTCAGGAGATGAAGAAACAATCACAGCCACAGGTATAAAAGGTAAAAACTCTAAAGCATCTACTACTAATTCTGCACAATCTACTAATAATGAAGAAAATGAGAGAAAAAGACATGAGCTTTTTCATATTCGAGTTATTTCCAATCATCAAAAGATTGATACTTTGTTTGATAGTGGCTCACAAGTAAATTTAATTTCTGAAGCAATTGTAAAGAAGTCGGGATTACTAACCACACCTCACAAGAAACCATATCCATTAGGTTGGCTATGTGATAAAGCAAAGCTACAAGTGACTAGACAATGTAAACTTAAGTTTTCTTTTGGGTCAGCATTTGTAGATGAGGTTGAGTTAGATATAGTTCCTTTGGATATATGTGGAATTGTTTTAGGAAGTCCTTACTTGTATGATAGAAAATCTATTTTATATAGAGCTGAGAACAAGTATCTACTCATTAAAGATGGAATCGAATATATTGTAAGAGCTCATAAGCTCAAGAATAATTATACTCTCATAAACTCAGGGCAGATGAAACGAATTGTAAATTCATGCAAACAATTTTTACTGATGGTCCTAAAGGAAAAGAAACCTGATAAAACCAATGTTTTGAGGGTTGTGATGCTAAACAACACGTTGATTTAGAAAAAGTTGTTTCAGAATATGATATATCGTTTCAAGAACCTAAAGGTCTACCGCCCAAAAAGGAAACAGTGCATGATATTAATTTGCAACAAGATGCTTCATTGCCTAACATCAGAGTGTACAGGTTGTCCACTTTAGAGAATGCAGAAATCAAGAAGCAGGTATAGGAGGTGCTCGAGAAGGGGTTCATCAGACCTAGCACATCACCATCTGGGTCTCCAATTGTTTTGGTGAAAAAGAAAGATGACTCATGGAGAATGTGCATTGATTACCGAGCATGGAATAAGATAACAATAAAAAATTAATATCCCCTTCCTCGCATAGTTGATCTATTAGATCAGTTGAAAGAAGTTTTTTATTTTTCCAAGTTAGACTTGCATAGTGGCTATCATCAGGTCAGAGTTGTTGAGCAAGATGCATGGAAGACTGCTTTCAAAACAAAGCAGGGATTGTATGAGTGGCTAGTTATGCCTTTTGGCTTAACTAATGCTTTTGCTACTTTCATGAGAGTAATGAATGATGTACTCAGACCTTTTCTTGATGATTTTGTTATTGTATATCTGGATGACATTCTTATATTTAGCAAAACGTGGGAAGAACATTTAAAGCATGTTAAGCAGACACTAGATGTTTTGGAAAGAGAAAAACTTTATGTTAAACTCTCAAAATGTGAATTTGGCAAAACATCTTTGAATTATTTGGGACATATAGTAGGGGGTGGTGAATTGAACATAGATCCCTCTAAGGTTGCAATCATTGTAAACTGACCTAAACCCAAATCTGCTACAGAATTTAGAAGCTTCTTAGGAGTAGCACAATATTAGAGAAATTTTATTTCTAACTTTTCCTTAATTGCAGCTCCCTTACATGCTTTAACAAGATTGAACAAGGTGTTTCAGTGGGGAGGAAAATAGCAGAAAGCCTTCGACGCCTTGAAAGAAAAGATTAGTACAACACCAATACTAGCACTACCCAATCTTCAAAGACCATTCGAGATTGAAATAGATGCCAGTGGCTATTCCATGGGAGCAGTGTTGATGCAGCACGGTAAACCCATATGTTATTATTCTGAGACATTTAATTCTGCAGTAATTAACTATCCCACATATGATAAAGAATTGTATGCATTAGTACAGAGTGTGAAAAAGTGGAAACATTACTTAATGGGCAAAGAGACAGTTATACATACTAATCATCAACCACTTCAATATCTACACTCCCAAACTAAGTTGCAGCAATGAAGACACTATAGATGGATGGGTTTTCTACAACAATTTCATTTAGTCATCAGATATAAAAAGGGAATACACAATAAAGATACAAATATGTTGTCCAGACCAATTATAAATGCATCTACTATACTTAAGCATAATTCAGTATTGCATGAGAGCTACATTGAACAATATGCTCAAAATATAGATTTTAAAGATGTATATGCAACTTTAAGTCAAGGCAAATGAGTAGAAGAATTGGATTATCATGTTAAGGGCCAACTCTTGTATCATTTTGGGAAGCTATGCATTCCACAAACTGAAAGAGTAAAGATAATTCTAGAAGCACACACTTCTCTAATATCAGGTCACTTTGGTGTAAGTAAAACAGTTGCACAACTACAAAAATTTTGTTATTGGCCAAAAATGAATGAGATAGTTTCTAGATATGTAAGAGGGTGTACCATGTGTGCTAAAATCAAGCCCGACAATAGAAAACTAGGCTTGTACACTCCACTACCAGTTCCTTCTCATCCTTGGGAAAGTGTTTCCATGGAAGTTGTTGGAGGACTGCCTAAATCTAGGAAAGGTCATGACTATTTATATGTTGTTGTGGATAGGTTCAGCAAAATGTGTATTTTAATACCTAGTAACAAACAGATTACAGCTGAACAAACTGCAAAGTTGTTCTTTCAACATGTATGGGTTCATTTTGGATTACCCACTTCCATAATATCTGATCAAGATACCCGATTTTTTGGGAAATTTTGGTCAAGTTTGTGGGAATTGATGGACACCATGCTGAAGAAAAGCACAACTTTTCACCCACAAATAGATGGCGAAATAGAAGTGGTCAACAGGATAGTGATCCAATTGCTCAGAGGCTATTGCAGCAAGCAACCCAAACTTCGGGATGAACATTTATGTTATGTGCAACATGCTTACAACTGAACTAAACATTCTTCTACACAGAGATCTCCTTTTGAGACCTGTTTTGGTTTCACACCAAGGTCTCCCTTGGATTTTGTCTTTGGTAAAGACATAGCAATTGATGGACACCGTGATGTGGACAAGGCAACCAAGTTCATTGAACAAATCCAAGAGATTCACCAAGAAGTACAGGAAAAACTGGAAAAGAACCAAGCCAAGTACAAGGTAAGGCATGACAAGCATCGGATGGAGCATAGTTTCCAAGTTGGTGATCAAGTCTGGCTATATATCAGCAAAGACAGAATGTAAGGTGAAGGTAAGAAGCTAAAGCCAATAAGGTATGGACCTTTCAAGATACTTGAGAAAATTGGTGAGAATGCTTTTGGCCTTGACCTACCAGCTTACATGCACATCTACTCAGTCGTTCATGTAGACAGCTTGAGACTATTTGAACCTTCATTAATCGAAGATCCCGAAGAGTAGAGTCAATTGCCTTCTATTGATGATTTGTTGCCTAAATATCTTAATGAATTATAGGAAGATACAGTTCTAGATAGGAAGGTAAGAACTACGCACAGAGGGGATGTTGAATACCTCAGGATTGGACTCAAAGGTTCAAAGCCGAGTAATGCAAAATGGATAGAAATTGAGCAAGCAAGGAAGCAATACCCTCACTTGATTGATGCTTAAAAGAAAACCAACTTTTGGTGGTCCAAAAGATTTTTTAGTGGGAAGGCCATGATCTGAATTGGATCCTCGTAACAGTTGCAGTTGTGGCTAGAGCAGAGCAACGAGGACCCTTGGTCAAGCGCACAGACCATTGGCCCATGGTAACGCACGTTGTCGCAAACTGGCAAAACCAGAGGCCAAATCAAGAAATGGGGGTGGTTTCTGATACGCGATTAGCACTAATTGTGTATCGCAGGGTGTCCCCCTCAGTGAAGGAAAGCTCCAAAGTGCTGGGACTCGAAATTGCTATAAAATTTGGAAAATTAATGCATTCAGTTCCGTAGCACGGGATTCCACAAATCGGCAGGATATCAGAAGGCCTCGAGGTGGTAAGTAGTTTTGACTGAGTCCTGCTCGATGCCACACATCGAGCGACACGCATCCGGTGGATGAGAGAGAAAACCACCCGCATCGGACAACTAAACACCGAGCGACTTGTCTGCCTGATATGAAGGACGACCGTAGGATCTGGGGGGCCCAGATCAATGGTGGAGATGAGTCCCGATGATTGACCAGATTTTATAGGTCAAAAAGCAAGATGACAGGGGATTTGAAGTCCGATGTGGATGATGAGTTGGCAAAATATTCATGATTCTTGGGTGATCTTAAAGCAAACAGAATTAACAGCCAATCAAAAATGATTCAAGGAATCTGACACCTAGTTCATTGGGAAACAGGTAGCCACATCCCTGCAAGGCGTTACCCAGTGATGATGATGCAGAGCAGAGGAATTCGAACAAACAGAGGCAAGGAAACCAAAATGCTTGGAAGCAAAAACGAGCAGTCAAAGAATAGACTAGCTTTAAAGCCATGAACTAATAGAAGCAGAGGATAGGCACACATAGAGATGTAAGAAGCTAATAGCAAACAACAGAGAGTAGAAGCCAAGCTAAACTGAAGGCATCATCAAGCCAGACAGAGCCAGAGAGAGTCAGAGAGTCTGTGTACTCCATTGAAGGCTTGAGAGGTTCAAGCAAACTCCTTGGCATAGGCCTGTCATACTACTGTGACCCTCAGAGTTCGAGTTTTAGTAAGGAGAGTTTTTGCACTCCATTCCTACTGACTTCATTCTGTTTAGTGAGTCTCAAATCGAGCTCACTGTTGTAAAAACTCTGCTTGAAAACATAATAAAGAGGCCACCACTGAAAGGCTGGACCAGGAGACGTAGCCCAAGAGCATTAGGTGAACTGCAATTAGGCTCTTAGATGGTGGTTCTCACTTAACAACAAGAAGTTGACCAAACTTTCAGATGCAGAATTTGAAAGAGTCCTTTTAGACAAATGGTCTCGTACTAGAAAAAAGGAGAATGAGACACGTAAGGGATTATTTTCTACGAGTGTCTCCTTATTGCAGGTTCATGGATTGATTCAGAAGGAGAAGATGATTGTGTCTATAAATCCTAGCTGCAAGCATAATTTTATCAATGTTAATTTGGCAAAAAAATTGCAAGTTCCAACCAAACACATTGAAAACACATAGGTTGATGATGAGGATGTTCAAGTTTATAAGGATTTGAAGCTTTCTATGAATAAGTATGTGTTGCATGGTGATGTTTATACTTCAGATATGGATAACATGGATTTTGTTTTGGGATACCCTTAGATGGAATCAGTGGGTACTATCAATATTAATGTGCAGAAGAAATTACTGAAGCTCTGGTATAAAAAGAAGAAAATTACATTACAGGATATTTCCATCAATAAATAGGTAGAGTCCACAGAGGCTGCAGCAGAAGATGTTCCAGAGATAGACATATCAGATGATGAGCCATTAAGGGTTGAAAATCAAACACAAACATCAAACCAGGTACAAGTAGAGTCCAAGGAGGCTGAAGCAGAAAATGTTACAGGTATAGATACATCAGATGAGGAATCAATGGTTGAAGTAATATTGGAAAATAAGCAACAACAAGAGAAGCCACAATATGTACCAGCTACCAATCAGGCTCCATTAGGTGGTGAATTAAAGAAAGATACATCGTTAGTTAACACTTCAACATATCACCACCCACATCACCCTGCAAGAAAACAACCAACAAGATGGCAATGAATTAGCCACAAGGACAATAATCCCCGCATGACAGATAGAGAGGAGCGAAGATCCACCTACTACACATCAACATAAAAGAGCTACCACGGTCAACTTCCATCTCAAGCGAGCGAGGAATCAGCGAGATCGAGGGTTCACCTTTCTCTTAGATGGCTAGTTGCACGTGCATGGTACCAGTGGACTACTCTTTTGAGTAAATCTTATTACTTGTGTTCTTCCCATTTTTTGAGGACGAAAGATGTTAAGGGGGGTGGAATGTAGTATACAGGGGGGATAATATGGAGTACAAAGGGAGGTACCCAAGGGAATAATGTAATAATGGGATGGGCCATAGTAATAAGGTGGTTAACCCATATCATGTAAGGGACCACAAGTAGTTAACAATAATGTAATAAGCCCATGGTATTAGATAGATGGTATTGAGGGAACCATGGTAATGACCCATGGTATTGTATGTATGAGGCCTATATAGAGGCTAGAGACTCCCCGTTGAGAGATGTCAAGGAATATTGTATGAATAGGCATATGGCTTGTGGAGTGTTCTCCTTCCTTAAGAAGTGGATGTATAGTGTTGCCCTACCTTAAGGGTTTGATATTAATAAAGAGAAGCATTCTAGCTATATTCAGATCTTGTTATTTCTTGGGTTTATTTACAATATCATATATTTTCATATCAGATTTATAACATCTCTTGAGGCACTTAGGGAAGGCATGCAGGTCGAAAACCTCCTTTGAGGAAGCCTGTGTGTCTCGAGAAAAAGGAAAAAAAACAAAACAAAAAAAGGAGATAAAAGAAAAGAGAAAAGGGAAGAATTTTATATCTTATTTGCTAACCTTTGTTTTGTTTTGCAAAGTTGTACACATTTGCATATTTCATGGTTACAGGCCAATACCTACAGGTTTCCATCCATTCATCTATCCATACACCCCATATACATCATCTCCATTCACATTACTATCTCTCTCCACCATCCCATCATCAAGAAATCCAAAATTCACCTCCTCTTTGTGTTGCTACAGGAAGGACTTTTGTTGCTACAAGAAGGTATTGTAATGCTACAGGAGGAGCCTGTGGAGTTACAGGAGCGAGATTCAAAGAGGAAAATTATCTAAAATACCATCCTGACTCTAAGAAATGGTAAAGAGGTTCCTCCTTTGACTTTTCCATCACCCATCCATCATCCATCCACTCATTTCACTAAATGTTTGCTCAAACATCTCCACTTTGTCCTACCTTAAAAAACAAAACACAGAAGCTATCATTTTCTATCTATACAGTGCCTACTCTACTCCTCCATGATTCTAACCCTATCCTCATCACTCACCATAATATCCCTCATCTCCCTCATGCCAAATGAATACTTAAAGGGGAGAACAAGAGACTGCTACAAGAATGAAATCCTCCTCTAGTAGCCTGTACAGCCACACAACAAACACTGATATTATGTTTTTTCACCACCAAAAGGGATGATGAAGCTCCATTTGCAACCATGGAGAGACACCTCGTTCTCAGGGAGGCTTTCCATTAGCAACTTGGATATTGGAATAAGCACCTGCAAACATAACAATAACAACAGTTAAGGCAACATAAAAAATGAAGACATGCACATGAAAAAAGTCAAAGAGGTCAACTCCCTTATTCATAATGATGTACGGTCCATCTCCAACATGCAAGCCTCTACAACAGATCAATCCATAGGTAGGCTCAAGTATGGAAACCCTAACCTCCTCCCTCTGCATAAAAATGACAAAAATGTGTTTTAAGTAAGAAAAGGTGTTTTAATAGGCTGGAGGTGGCCAGTGAACTTGGCCACCCTCAACTAGTCAACTCAAGTGTGAGTTAAGTCACCCATGCAATGTGGAAATGTCAACTCAAAACAAACTGGTGTCCTCAAAGAGTGGGGTTATAATCATGAGGAGGGATATATAATGAAAGTTAGTGGAGACAACGAACCAGAATAAGAAACTCATGTTAATTTCAAGTCACCGGAGTGCTCCAAGAGTTTAACCAAAAAAGGATATTATGTGTTGGCTCAACTCCATTTACACCATCACCTATTCCAAAAATTGGTGGAGGAAAGACGAGCTAGTGCATCGAGCAGCTAGAGTTCCATTGAGGAGTTTTGAACCCTACCTACATAGTGCTACAGGGAAAGCTACAAGCAGGCATGCAATTTCTACAGGAGGCTCAAGAGGAGCTACAGGAAGAATTGAGAGGAGAAAAAGCAGTCATAGTGGCTTGATACTAGCTCAAAAACTTCATGCACACCCAAAATTGCTCTAATAATAAGTAAGTGATACCCTCCTTATTTGTTTCTACACCTAGTTTCATGGACAGTCTACCTAAAATTAAGAGCATATAACAGTCAATTGATCAGTAGCAGAGCCTCTTGGAAGTTGTTGTGGTTAAGATAAAATAAATAGCTTGGTGAATATAACTTTGAGCACCCTTCTTCCTCACTATCACCAAGCATTGTGCCACTGTTTCACCATTGTTTATGCCACTATTTCACCACTGAGACTACTTGAATTTTTGAAATTCCACACCTACATAGCATCAAGGAGTAATAGAGAAGAAATGGGGGGAGGATTTAACATAAGGGAACCCTCAGACACTGGGAGAATTCACCAACACCCTCCTTTAGTTGACATCTTCAGAAAACACCAGTTGTTGTGCTTCTTTGAGCTACTAAGGGGTATGATGATGATTTGGCCCATGAATTTGCCACAACATTACACTCTCAAGGGGAAGACAGTGCCACAACTATTCTTAGAGGGTTGGTCATTTCTCTCTGTCTAGAAACTATCAACGGAGTAACCACATTGCCTATAGGAATGAGATGGAGAAAAGAAGAAAAGCAAGTAAGTGTCACAACTAGGAAAAGCCTTTTCCTTTAAACAGAGAAGCATGTATAAGACAAGAATGGAGTGAGGAGAGAAATTCTGCCTTACCCTTGGGATGAGGTATCCTACCATATCCTTAAATACATATCTTTTGAAGGGAGATTAAGTGTAGTTTATGCCTACCACTTCAGGTTTCTCCAAGAGCTAAGATTCAAGGCAGACTTACCCCTTGCTCAAAGAATTAGTGTCCCTCATTTTATTTTGTAGTCAATTATGGAGATGAGTCAAAAGGTAAGGGAAGGAAAACATTAGCATTTAGCTAACCATGGCCTCATCAAATTGATAGTGGTAGATCATATGAACCATTTATGAATCCTTGTCATATGGAACAAATTTGTAGACATCGATAGGGAGACTTTCATAGAAACACAAGCGCTCACACTAGGAGAAACCCCAACCTCTAGTGTTCGAGGAAGAGAGGGAAAAATAGAGGAAGAAGAAGGGGAAAATACAGAAGAGGAAGAGGCAGCAAGGTCATAAGAATTAGAAATAAAGATAGAGGAGGAAGGGGAAGCAAGAATAAAAGAAGAGGAAACAAAGACAGAAGGGAAAGAGGCAACAGAGAGAGAGGAAGGAGAAGCGGAAATGAGAGGAGAAGAGGATGAGAAGAAAGGAGAAGAAATAATAATCCCTAAGAAGACTTCTCCACCCAAAGGAACATAAGACAGTTAACAAGTGGTAGTTGCAACCTCATTGGGCACTCCTGTCAAGCCCAAGAGGAAGCACTCAAGACCAAGTAAAATGTATTTCAGAACTAGGAATAACACTATAATTAGACAAGGAAAGCCACAAAATCCTACAAGGGTTCCTATAATTACTAATGAGACGCTAAGAAAAAAGGAATAAATAGGACCTAATGAAGTAAAATTGAGGAGGTCACTCCTCCTAGAACAAAAAACAAGTCACCTATAGCATCGTTGAGTAGGCCTACCACTAGGTTTGTCACCTTCAAGAAGCTAAGGACTCAATCTTCCTTTAAGGAAGAGGAAAAAGAGAAGCTACAGGAGAGATAGGGTCTTCTATAGGAGGGGAATACTTTGCTACAAGAATAATAGGGGAAGCTATAGGAGCCCAAGAAAGATTCATAAGAGGTAGACACCACCTCAAAAAAATTGGAAAAGACCTACAAGAGCTCAAAGAACCTAGCCCCCAACCTAGCTTAAGATCCTACTACAAATTCATTGAAGGAGGGAGGATTATCCCTGAAAATTTTGCAGTCCCACTCCTAATGAGCTAGATATAAAATGAGGTAGAACCCACTGATGGATGCAAATTGCTAAATCTAATAAGGTAGAGGATGTAGGGTTCATGGAAGAAAAGGTCATTGAAATGAGCAAAGAATTAAGTGAGCTGAGAATGAGAGAGTCCATAATGAAGGAGAAGCTATAGGCAGAAAATATGAGGTTGAGAGAGAGGTTGCAGGAGAAAGAAACACAACTTGCCACCATGGAAACTCCCTCCATGGAAGCATTGCAATGCAAACAGCCATAAAAGTCTTATTGTTGTGGGGAAAAATGCCTATTTAGGACGATCCTATCCACCTAAGGTGTGACAGCGCCTTAGCAACAAACGAATACAGCTATCATGATTTCTTCCTTTATGAAATATGAAAGAGAGGAGATCGGCAGACTTACCGTTGTCTTTCGGTTGTCCCTCGAACTAGATCCTCTTCTCTTTGTGTGTCCACAGCTACTTGCTTCCTCGCTTGATCAAGAGAACAGCTACTTGAATCCCACGAGATCACAAGAGAACAGCTACCTGTGACAAGAGAACAGCTACTCGCAACAAGAGAAGAACACAATACAAAGGCAAATATACATATTCATAAATGATTCAGGATTAGAAGTAAATCAAATATACTAATGCAATCACACAAAATACACCAGCATATAGGAAAGAATCAAGATAGCTTTATTGAAAGTAACAGGGTTCAGGAAGAGATACAACCCATAGGGCTCCAACCCAGCATCTCCTTCCCAACAGAATGGAATTCCTTCTTCAGCTCCCTTCAAAGCATAACACACCCAATGTTTCTAGCCACAAACCAACAACAATTCTTTGCAAATACCAAATTCCAACCTCTCTTGATCTCATGGGAGAGATCTATATATAGGGATATTGGAGAGAGGATGAGTCAGCTTGAGACTAGTCTGAGACTGACTAGTGTCCTCTCCCACTTCAGTTCTTGAGTCCACTTGGAGGTTCTTGCTTCCACTTGGATATTTGGAACCTCTTACTCATCACCAGTCGAATTCCCTGATCCAAGTGTCATTTTGGAAGCTTCCTGGGCATTGACACCTTGAGAAATGACTCTGCCACTTGTCCAAACTCGCTCAGCGCAGGTAGCCTTCTTTGCAGTTGACATTCAACGCAGGTAGACAGTGGAGCAGTTGACATTCAACGCAGATGCTCAGTGGAGCAGTTGACATGATCCAGAATTGCCTTGTTTTTGAGTGTTTTTAGGTGGAGAACTTTTGTTAAGTGCTGTGGTTTGCTGGCCTTGTTCCTCTAGGGGTAGGAACAACATGTTTAAGGACTTTGGATCCCTTGATTATTGACATTTCATGCTCAGTGATGCAGGGCACAAAAATGTCTATAACAGTTGCCCCCTAAAGTATGAGGCCGTTTATCGGGTGAAATGCTTTATCCAGGAGCGTCCGAAGTTCATCCATCTGCTGGGAGGAGACCTGTAGTAAAATACAATACAATACATTATGATTCATACTGCTTTCATGATCTAGCTGAGGTGGGCATTCCCATGCTCAGCTTTATAAATTCATTTTTGTACATGGAACAGACGATCGTCTGATGGTAGACTGATAATTTTGGTGAAATTATCATCCTTTGAGTAGGATGATCATCTGCTGCAATGATGTACATGTCAAATGTCTTTATCTTTCCTGAATATATATCGCAGCCTGGATGGATGAAACTAGATCCGGGGTCTTCAAACTCATTCGATCTTCACTCTAAGTACAAGTCGATCCATGTGAGAATTGCGCTGAAGTCGAACATGGAAAGACATCGCTTGATTACCGGTCAATGATGTAAACCGTTAACAAGCGCGAGAGGAATCACCGATAATGATAATGACCCTCAAGGTACTGCAGTACAATTCACGTGGTGTGAATAAAGGACTTGGCGTCGAACACCACGCAAAATCTTCTGGTCGAAGGTCATTGATGTATACCTGTCGCCAGAAGTGAGAAACTTGCCATTGAGGCATGCAAGCTTCAAAGTACTGAAGGGGTTGTTCCTAGATCAACTCCTTGGATAATGAGCTGATGTCGACAAGGAGCGATCCGTCAAAGGAGGGCCTTAATGAATCCCACATCAGTGACACGGAACGGAGCTAATGATTTTAATGGAGGTGAAAACAATCTGTGACATATGATTCAGGGTGGCGGTCATGAACGGATGAAGGATAATGTATGGCAGTGGATGGGACCCGGTTGACTCTTTCTGAACGACTTCTCTTGAACATATGGCGACACTGATGTGATGGATCGGTAGCATTACCCCAAATATGGATGGTATGGCAAGACCATGGTGATGTGACCGGTGAATGAAACAACCCAACCCGAATGTGATACGGAGGAAAAGTGTCATGTTCAAGAGCGACCTGCTACCATCAAAGTTTCCTTGATTTTTCCCAATTTTTCCCCAGTCATTGCTAACCAGTACCTCTTTATTTTTGTCAAGCTTGAGGAGGATAACATATGCTTGTTCTATAACCTGCCCTTCGGGCAAGCCCATCGCTATGTTTTAACGAGCCTAGCGATAGTGAAACTCGTTCTCGTCTAAAGACAAGTTTGTCGCTATTTAATAATTTTAACGAGTCTAACGACAAGGATAACTCGGTCCTTTTCATTTTTAGAGAGTCTGAAAAGGTACGTAAAGTTAACTCCAAATTTCCTTTTTCGTCATCTAATCCCTTAAGTCCGAAAAAGTATAAAACAATACAGAAGGGATGAGTTTTCGATAACTTTAACGAGCCGAATAAAACAAGCGCTCGACCTTTTTGTGCAATAATCCCTCAGGTCCAAAAAGATTAAAATCTAGAGGAGGGATAGCTCTTCCGGTCCTTTAACGAGCTGGAAGGCCAAAACTCGGCAATCTTTTCATATTTTACGAGTCAGTTGAAAAGAGCTTAAAGAAGACTCGTCTTTTGAGGAACGAGTGATAAACAGGGATAGCAACTGATTCCAGGTACAGGTTGGAATTTTCCAATCACGGCAGTGTCACAAGGATGGCTAGGTGAAATCACTCTTCGCAGCTGTTCCTCAAAATGGGTAAACAATCATATGGAGGTGAATGATCGGCCAAATGAAAGTGGAGGTGGCAGGTGCAAACACGACCAAGGCTTTTATGGCTGATAAATTTACGATCATAGCGGTTATTTACCGGGATAGGTTCATTTTTTATTTAAAAATGAGCTTAAACTCTGGAGGAAACATTGCTCACTACTTATATTTATTTTTTAACGAGCATGAAGACTGCGTTAAAACTGCTCGGATCTTGCGTTTATTTTTTAACGAGCATGAACTTTATGCTAAAAGTGCTCGAATACCCAGTCTTTTGATAAGAGTGTCTCATCAAGATTCTATTTTTTATGGAGCTTCATCTCACTAAGCTTTGCTCCCTGTTATCACAAAATCAAGCACTGAAGGCTGCCAATCAGTTAGACTCTGTGTAACTATTTCAAACCAAACTTTTGACTAAGGCTTAGCCTCCTTAGCCTGAGAGGGCTCTCTCAAAGGGTTACTGATCTTAAATATTGATGAGATGGCTAACTCTTGCAAAGTAAATTTAACATATAAATTGGCTGGACAGACCTTACAAAGATTTCCATTGGGCTCATGGAGTTAATCATCATTTCAGCAAACTATAAAACCACTCATTCATAGAAGTCAGGGCATGTAATGTTTAAACACTCAAGACACCTCTCAAATAAACCTCAACTTACAAATACACACAGGAAATCAGAGCAGCAGAGTGAATTCTGAGTGATTGTGTATCTATAAAGCTGTAAAACATAAAGGATAAAACAAAACCACATATATCTTGAGCATCTGAAACAATGTATGAATCCTGAGAAGAAAAAGCAGTCATTTGTATTACTGAAAAAAGTGTTCTTACATAAGCCAAAATAAACTCTGTTTCTCAAAAACATCCAACCTCCTTTACATAGAAGTTTCAGCCATATATAGAAACATAACTCTAATTACTTTGAGCTTCCTCCTCCAGCATGAGGGGAGCTCGATGACTGCCAATGATGCCACCTACTAACTTTTAACTAACTAATAATTACAGCTAACTACTCATTGACAGCGCTGGAATCCTAAAACAATTAAAAATCTAATTCTACTAGATCTTCTAGACTTCTAAATCGAATAAGACTTAAATCCCATAACAGCCTTGATCTTCAATCATTTTCGTTTTCTGACATCTGGAGTTTGGTTGAGATAGCTGTGATTAACCTTTAATGCTCCATGTTTGTCTTCAATGATACATCTTTTCTGTTACCCTGAAACATAGGCCCCTGTTTGTCGGTCCTTGATGTGCTGTTCCATTTTGGTCGTCCGATCACTAGAAAGCAGATAACTGAGATCCAGTCGTTGATTCTTCATGAGGGATATGCGCCTTGGTCTTAGCAAATCTGTTCTTCCAATAATATCCTCTGACTTTGCATAACCCAGCTATGCAAGAATACTTCTAACCTCCTCTGCAACATACAAGAAAAAGTTAATCAAATTTCCAGGTATACCAGGAAACCGTGCCCGCAATTCCTCTCTCTGGCTTCATAACTGTTCTTACAATCCACGCATTTGCAATTTTCTGAGCATAATAGCAGAGTTCTGCCTGTTATCTTGCATATTCTTTAATTCTTCTAAGAGGTCTCTATTTGTAATACCAATATAACGATAGTAATCTTCTGCAGGAGGATACCCATCTCTGCATCTCCTTAGTTTATCTTCAGCAACAAGTGCTAAATGCCAATCTTCGAACAGGTTGGGATACTCTTCTGGATCTGCTAAAGCTTCAGCTGCCTTTTGGTTCACCTTTTTTAGATCATTACGCCAAAATAGAGACAATTTCTGAAACCTTGCTGGGAAGATAGGAACGAGCCATAAAAGCAGCTTCAGGTATACGATTGTTGTCTACCAAAAGTTGAATGCATTCTTCTAACTTTCCCAGCATGAATAAACACAGGAAAGAAACATTCGATGCAAGTTTCGAGATCCCTTCTGCATCTTCCAAGGAAGAATAGAGAAACAACAGTCCACTCAGATCTGCTGCACGGCTTAGGCAATTTTCTGCCATATCTAACTTTCCAAAGGACATGGCAAGCTCCCCCAATTGCTTCCATTTTGATTCGCTTTGAGATTCTATTGCTATTTCCTGTGCAACTTCAAGTCTTCCAAATTGCACAGCTAAGTCAAATTTGTAATCAGGATCAGTAGCCACTTCAAGAGCTTCCTCCAGCATTCCCCGAGACTCAAGAAAACGAGCCACACTGTTAAGATGTTCCCTTGGAATTGTGGGCAAAATATCATTTGCCTTCTTCAAATCTCCACGCATAACAAGAGTCTTGTACTCTGTTAAGCTAAGCAATAATGTATAGCTCATCACGTTGAATTCTTTGTCAATTAGGTACACTCGACTCTGGCTGGATAGATAGCCTAACAGATACATTGGTCGATCCAAATGACACATGGTAATTACCTCGCCATCAACACAGTAGTTGAGGCGCCAGGCTGAGTTATTGTAAATAAAAGGATCCCCGACCCATAGGCCTGTATGAATTCGTTCACTTATCTCATACAACAGTTCAAATGCATCCTCCACTCCCTGCTCATCAATCGGTTGACCATTCTCTATATACGCAGAAACAACCTCCCTATTGTATTTCAAAATATAGAATGAGTTGTCACTTCTGAGCGCAACAAGATCACCACTGTCTGCCCAGTAGATATTTTTCACTTTAACATCTATTCGCCGAATTACACGGCATTCAGCCCAGTCATAGAAGCAAACAAAATCATTTGACCATACAGCTAACAAGGCTCCCCCATAAATACCCTCAGCAGAAAATGTTGGCCGAATGCTCTTCCTTTCCTGAAATGTCTTGCTAAAAATCTTGATCTTGGAAGTACTTTCTCGAACTGCATATTCTCCATCTGAAGCCCAAACAAATTCAAGTGCAGATCCAAAAGATCTATTCCTCCATGCCAGTGCCGTATAAATTATGTATCCACTATCACCACATACAACAACAAATCTTCCATTTGGATTAATGTTACCAAAGGGATCTAAATTTTCCCCTAAAGACCCTGTTCTTCCAGCTATTCCAACCTACTCACATGCATTTATAGTGAATGAAACTGCTCGCAGTATCTCAACTTAACTTGGTTGAACTCAATGAGTCCTTCCATTGGCCAGTTTGGATCAACACATGAATGCCCCTCCAGTTCTTCCGGAAAAACATCCATGTACTGCTGTACTCTCTCAACTAAAATCATTTCCTTCTCAGTTTCTGTAAAACTCGTTAAGAGATCATTCAACAATGAAATAATTGATATTGCATATGAAAGAGATAAACCCACCAGACCAGTTGTACCAGAACTAATAGGCAATCCTTTGTAGCGACCAACAACAGCCATTATACTGATAAAGGAAATGATAAATGCTGCCAACAACTGGAGGCGTATAAAGAGCCAAACACTTGCTGCAAGTTTTGAGTAAGACACCCGCTGATTCAATGTTACATGTTCATGATTTTTTGAGGTAAATATGGGCTGTTTTGTAAATGCTCTTATAGTTGAGGCACCATCGAGTGCTTCTGTGAAGGATGTGTAAATTGGTGAGCGAGACACACTATCCAATCTCCGCAGCTCACGTGATGTTGCTCTGTAATAAACCTGCAATTTGCTGTAGATATACCCCAGTGGCACCAACAGGAGGAGAAATGTCCACTGTTCAATATTCGTCCTCTGATGACATTATCATTTGCCGAACACCAAGAGGGCTGTATGCCTGCTGAAGATGGCTACATGAATTTATAAGATCACAGTTAATAAATGGAAAATCCAAGCTAGGCGAGGGGGCTCATAAAACAAGGACTCAGAATTTGGATTTTCTGATTGAACATCAGTATTACCACCAACACCCATTTCACAAACCACCTTCCTATTAACATCAGCTGTCATTGACAGTGGAGCTGATTGAGGTCTTCTATCCTGGTTAGCAAGCTTTAAACTCTCACTAGAAGGCAGGAAAACCTGTAGAAGCTCATCACAGTGCCGTAACTCAGATGAATTACAAACTCCACCATCAATTGCAGAAACAGGCTTTTCTATGCATATATCATATTCCCACAGAACCCATAGGAGACAAAGGTGATATGGGTGAACTATGGTTTCGGAAAAATCCCCAATTTCGTAGCACGCTACGAAACCACCTAAACATATAGCGCTGCGAAACTGTTAAAGGATTTATGCGCTGCGAAAACACTTTGTCCTTAAGCTAGGATTTATGCGCTGCGAAAACACTTTGTCCTTAAGCTAGTCTGAGCAATTTTGGCAACAGAATTTTCAGTGATAACACTCCCCATCCTTTCTTTATGCAAGTTAGGAAACGACTAACCCAAAAAAAACAGATAAAATAACCGCTCTTTGCTTACACTCTAAAAGGTTTGCATGCCCCCAGGTATAGAACAGAGTTTCAAGGTTACCTCTACTTACCCTCCGCCAAAACATTTGTTTTAATCGAGAGAGGCTTACCTCTTTCAGGTTACCCAAAGATTGTCTCGTTAATCTTTCAAACAAAACACTT
The DNA here is from genome assembly GCA_031772625.1 of Pinus tabuliformis. NCBI lineage: Eukaryota > Viridiplantae > Streptophyta > Pinopsida > Pinales > Pinaceae > Pinus > Pinus tabuliformis. Next base: position 206,322,152 of record CM062810.1, on the reverse strand, counting down.
CTTCGGCAATGTCTACCGAAATAAACAAAGGTGAGTGACGACCCCCCGCCCTCTCATAACTTTGACAAGAGAATCCTATTCTAGAACAACCCCTCTTCCACCCACGGACGGGGTACGAACTAGTCATATTCTCCCGCGGAAACCTACCTTATACCCAAAGTTTCCCTGCCGAAGCAGGCCAGGATGCATGCCCCCCTGGGTTCCAGTCATATCCTCCCGGATTACTCGCGCTCATCAGGAGGACGGACGTGGGTTGAGACACTTCTTGCATGAATAGACCATTTAGGGATGGCACATGACTATTTGCGATGTGTGATCCGGGAAACGAAAGTTGGTCCACGAGCTTGACCATTATTCCTTCATGCGGAAAACACATTACTCTAAAGAGTGAGGAGACTACAGCTCCCATGCAATATATATAGTCTCGTCCAAGGAGTAGGTTATAATCCAAGGGTCCTTGAATGACCATCACGTTCATTTGAACGGTCTTCCCTTTCAATGTTATAGGCACATTGGGGAGGATCCCTAAAGGTCGACTGGTTCCTTTATCAAAACCTGATAGACTTCTCATCTCAGGTAAAAGCGCTGGTGAACCAAGTGCTTTCCAAGCAATAGAGGAAAGGATACTCACAGATGCCCCCTCATCAATGATAGTGCCAACCATTACCATTCTGTATATTTGACAAATAATTCTGAATGGCACACTGGCTGGCAACCGGGGTCTGCCTAGTTGGTTCCAATCAAAGGACACACCCAGGTTGCTTGGTGGTGGGACCGAATATACGGCTGGATAGCGCTCTGATGAACTTCCTTCCTGCAACAAAGGAATGGTGGCATTGCCCCCTCGATCATCAGAGTCAGTGCTGATGAAGAGAATCTGGACGGTGTCGTCTGTATTCTCCTCTGTGATGGTGTCATTTGAAGATGGAGCCTCTGAAGGCAAAACCGGGTCAACTGCCGTATCAACCTTTTGACTTTCGTCAGGCATGGATCCAGACGGTTCTTCTTCAATGACAGGTGCTTCAGCTGACCATCTAAGTGGCTTAGCCGGATTCTCAACTAGTGAGGGACTTGGCAGGAGTCTTTGATATCCAGGAGGAAGATTTGCTCGTAAAATCGGGCGATCTTCCAGAACTCTTTTTGCCTCGTCTAAGAAGGGACAACGGTGGATGGCGTGATCGCCTTCACACAGTCTGTAGGGAAATTTAACTCTCCCATTCTGTCCTGGAGCTTCACTCCCACTAGTTGATGGCGAGCAATCGACATGGCTATCAGAGGTCGATGCTCCCGAATTGTGCAAACGGGGGGACCAGTCTCTTAGTATCCGTGGGATACAGGGACAATCTCTATGGAAGTGGTCTCCCCTGCATATGACACATGGCGATTTAGGCCTTACGAGTGCGGTGTGTGGATTTTTGTTAGATGACACTTGTTTGCCCCCAGTCGCCTTAGGCTCCTTCTTCTTCTTTTCTTTCTTCTTCTTCTCCTTCTTCTCCTTAGGAACCCGATTTTTTGATCGACCAGTTCCGTCAAGCGAAGAGGAAGGAGGGGAGGAAGATGAAGTGGAAGGCTGGGAGGCAACTCTTGTCTGATCTAACTGTTGACTCGACTGTTCAGGAGTGGTGGTATTCTGAATGACATTGGTCGAAAAGAGCCAAACTGGTAGGCCAATTGTCAGTCCTGGAAGCGACAATGTGGCCATGTGGGGCGCACCAACATCTCCCCAAGAGGAGAAGGGACTAGGATTTCCACCCAAGGGAACTCCTTGGTTGGTGTGCTCCATCTTTTCAACCTAAAGATCAACACAGGATTAAAGGGTGATTGTTCCGTTTAAAATAAATTGTTAACGACGCTTTTAGACACAACTTGCTTTTTCAGTTTTAAAGATTCGAGAAAAAGCTAAAGATGACTCTAGTCTCCTTCGATGTTTTAACGAGACCGAAGTGACAAATGCTCGGATGGACTTTTTCTGTTATAGAGTCTGAAAAAGGCCAAAAGAAACTGCTCTGGAGATCTAGGCAGAGGGTGTGCCAAACTTTTCGCAAAACCACAGAATACTTTTTACGGTACGGGTGGTCGATCTTCGTGAATGCTGTGTTCACTGCATTGCGATCAGTAGGGCGGCCGACACGGCTTCCTAAGGATAAAAGATATATGCCTATAGGGGTCTCCCAATATATACGCGACGGTACGTGGGAGCACAGTCCGTATTAGCGCCACCAACTCTCAGGAGGAATCACCCACCTTCTTCGAGATCGACAGTCACTATGTTTAACGACGCCGGAACACGTCTCTAGCCTAGACCTCTATGTTGTGCGTTATGTTACAAAGCATTGTTAGGTTCATTCAGTTTATTTTAGGTTGATCTTTTTAAAGTTTGCCTTTCAAGGTTCACCACGAGATGTATGATACAACTTCCTAAATGCAGTCTAAGATGATAAGCAAGCTTTTCAATCTTTCAACTTTGAAAATCCTAGCTACTAAGGGAAAAGAGAGCAACTATCTTTTCTCAAAGAGCAATCAGCACACTCTAATGCACTTTCCCTAAATCCAACATGCAAACTTATCAAATGCAAAATGCACAATGCATGTGTTTGTTTTTAACTTTCTTAGTATAAATGCCTACAAAGAAAGCTTTTTGCACAACTTTGAATTTGCTTTTACAATAATCAAAATAAACAAGTTCACTTTCTTCGAAATCAACAAGGGTAGAAGAGATTACAATCACTTTGCGATTTTTGAAATAAAGACTTGTTTTGATACTTTGAAAAGAACAAATTCAAACCAATAAGCAAAAGTAAAACTATAATCAATCTGAACAAATAGCCAATGAACTCTCTTCAAAGATCACTCTCAATCAGATCTGAATCAAAGGCTACAGAAAGACTACTTCACTCATGCAAAGGAAGACTGTAAATGACACCACAAACACATAAAAACATTCACAATCTTTTTGTACAAAAATGGGGCGGAATTCAAGCAAAGAAAAGGTTTATCAGACTAGCACCTATGCTGGTTAAAGGCTGCAAAAACAGAGATCAAAACAGGGCAAAAAAGGACAAAGAACCCCAGCTGCACAAGGCCACACTGGTTCAGCGCAGGTCCAACACTGTCAGTTTGACATTTAGCGCAGGTAGCCCCTTCAGGACCTGCGTTGAAATGCAGACTGCCTTCACAGTGCCTGCGCTGAAGAGAGAAACTCTCGTTTCCCTTGGTTTCTGGGTCACAAAATGCTCAAAAATCAACTGTTTCAGGCCAAATCAGAAACACAAGCAAGGTATAAACAGAGGGATGCTTTGATAGGGTACTAAAGACTATCACAAGGATCAATCAAATCATTTGTGGATCTATTTTAAATCATAGACAAGTCCAACATACTGGATCAAAGCAGCAACTTTTACTTTGCATCCGGGAAAGATGCAGTTCAATAGTAGCTGTCAAGTCTATGAAGTAAAAAAATGACGGAAACACAAATGAAATGAATAAACAAGTTCTTCCCCATTGGAGTCGCCAATTTGTTGTGGGGAAAAATGCCTATTTAGGACGATCCTATCCACCTAAGTTGTGACAGCGCCTTAGCAACAAACGAATACAGCTATCATGATTTCTTCCTTTATGAAATATGAAAGAGAGGAGATCGGCAGACTTACCGTTGTCTTCCGGTTGTCCCTCGAACTAGATCCTCTTCTCTTTGTGTGTCCACAGCTACTTGCTTCCTCGCTTGATCAAGAGAATAGCTACTTGAATCCCACGAGATCACAAGAGAACAGCTACCTGTGACAAGAGAACAGCTACTCGCAACAAGAGAAGAACACAATACAAAGGCAAATATACATATTCATAAATGATTCAGTATTAGAAGTAAATCAAATATACTAATGCAATCACACAAAATACACCAGCATATAGGAAAGAATCAAGATAGCTTTATTGAAAGTAACAGGGTTCAGGAAGAGATACAACCCATAGGGCTCCAACCCAGCATCTCCTTCCCAGCAGAATGGAATTCCTTCTTCAGCTCCCTTCAAAGCATAACACACCCAATGTTTCTAGCCACAAACCAACAACAATTCTTTGAAAATACCAAATTCCAACCTCTCTTGATCTCATGGGAGAGATCTATATATAGGGATATTGGAGAGAGGATGAGTCAGCTTGAGACTGGTCTGAGACTGACTAGTGTCCTCTCCCACTTCAGTTCTTAAGTCCTCTTGGAGGTTCTTGCTTCCACTTGGAGATTTGGAACCTCTTACTCATCACCAGTCGAATTCCCTGATCCAAATGTCATTTTGGAATCTTCCTGGGCATTGACACCTTGAGAAATGACTCTGCCACTTGTCCAAACTCGCTCAGCGCAGGTAGCCTTCTTTGCAGTTGACATTCAACGCAGGTAGACAGTGGAGCAGTTGACATTCAGCGCAGATGCTCAGTGGAGCAGTTGACATGATCCAGAATTGCCTTGTTTTTGAGTGTTTTCAGGTGGAGAACTTTTGTTAAGTGCTGTGGTTTGCTGGCCTTGTTCCTCTAGGGGTAGGAACAACATGTTTAGGGACTTTGGATCCCTTGATTATTGACATTTCATGCTTAGTGATGCAAGGCACAAAAATTTCTATAACATTTATGCCCTCTTTCTCAAAGATCAGTGGCTACAATTCCAAATCAAAACCTTGGCACAACATGGATCTATGCCATTTCAGGATTACTAATAGTTCATTGAGTTTTGCAGCCAAGCTAACATGGAAGACAAACAAAAATTGGTTGAATTTTACATGCACAACCTCACCTTGAAAATATGAATTTTTGGGATCCCAATGCAAGATTGGGAGATATACAACTGATGGCCTTAGCATCCTAGATGACTCATGAGGAGACAAGATCTTAGAAGTGAAAATGATAATGACAAAGGAAGAAAAGGAACCATTTTATATCAGGGAAAAGCTAGTGAGCCCAAGGGTTATTATTAGAAATCACGGCCTCATCTCCAATGATGCTACTTTAGCACCTAAATACCTTTCTACCCAAGAGCAAGGCATTCTACACTTTGAAGACACATTCAGGTTGTTAGGAATAGAAATTATGCAAGCTTGCCAGAGGAGATGGCATGCCTTACCTCATAGTCTACAGATCAGAAAATATCACTCTCCTAAAGGCTAAGGAATGCCTTGGAGAGAACACCATTATACAAGAGGATCATGCAAAGGATGAAAGTCAGGTGGATAGGACTCAAGCTCAGTCCACCCTTGCTTCTAGGCTTACAAGAAGGAAGAGATGAAGTAGGAGAGCAGAAGGAATGGAAAAAAATAGAGAAGAATGCAGGTTTTTACCCCCAAGAGGGAAAACCATCTGAGGAGCCTTGGGATGTCAGGGAGGCCACCAGGGCCATGAAAGAGTTGCACATGGATGACTGAGTTTATCAGAGGATGAGAAACACCTTCAGTAGGGGTGTGATGATGAGTCCCATCAATAAGTACATTTTGAAGATTAGTATGCCATTGTTAAGTTATGGTATGTTCTATGCTTATAACAGTTTACTTATTTTTCTTATTATATTCCACCAATTAGCAATCACATGTACATAAAGTAAAGTGCAGATAGAACATTAAACGATCGACAAAAAACAAGCCAAGACAAGAGACAGAAGATGTGGCGGCTAGCCAGGGACAAACCCCACAATGTGTGGGGAAACCCTTTGATCAAATCTTCTTTTATCTTCAATAATTCAGCAGAGAGAAATAGTACAATAAATCTGATTCATATCAGCAGTAGCAAACCCTAGATCAGTAGCATCAGCATTAGTGGCTTCATTATCAAACTAGGGCAGACCATATCTCACAAACCGACAGTCAGATTGACTTCATTCCACCACCAAAAGTTTCGGCTTCCAGAGGAGGTTCAGATGAACCTACAACATAGTTCAGATGAGGAGATATTCCAGGCCACGCAAGTCAATCTTTACCTCTGCAGTTGCAGCTTCAGTTTCAGCAGTTTCCGGCTTCAAACTAGGACAGTCGATATCTTGCAAACCGTTCGTTGGATTGAATTCATTCCACCACCAAAAGTTACGGCTTTCAAAGGAGGTTCAGATGAACCTACAGCGCATTTCCAAAGAGGAGATCTTCTAGGCCACGCAAGTCAATCTTTACTTCTGCAGTTGCAACTTCAATTTCAGCAGTTTCCGGCTTCAAACTAGGGCAGTCGATATCTTGCAAACCGTTCGTCGGATTGACTTCATTCCACCACAAAAAGTTGCGGCTTTCAAAGGAGGTTCAGATGAACCTACAGCACAGTTCCAAAGAGGAGATCTTCTAGGCCATGCAAGTCAATCTTTACTTCTGCAGTTGCAGCTTCAATTTCAACAGCTTCTGGCTTCACATGTGTGAGAGAGAGAGACCCATTTCAGCGCAGTAGAGAAGAGACTCACATCTGCGCAGTAGAGAGAGAGAGATGTGATGAGACAAGTGAGTCCAAATGAGGAAAAGTCCTCTTATATTTATACACAACGTTGAAGGGTGAATAGATGTGACTGTTGGGCTTCTGAGCCTACATGAGTTGTAGGTCGGCTTGATAATAATTCCATAATCAAAATAAATTCATATCTCCATGAATACTTATCGAAATCGGATGATCTTTATATCAATCCTACACCTCTCGACGAGAGGAATCTAATAAAAATATTATCAGCCATGAATAAGATGACCCACATGAAGTTTTGCCCTGGTTTCCAATTTTAACAGCCATCCTCCAACCTTAAAACTAACCTTCTCTTGCATTAATTCACATTTTTCGTTATATTATGCTTAGTAATAGGAGTAAAAGGTGTTTTTCATAGTATGTGGCCTAATGTGGTCTAATTGTAGGAAAATGAAGCATTTTCTAAGCTATTACCATGCAGGGGCTCAATGGAGATAATTAGGAGAGAATCTAGGGGGGTTTTCCACCTCCTTAACTCCCTAAAATCGACTTGGGATCACCATACCCTCTCTCACCAATTCAAGTTCATTGGTAGCCGAGTGACTCCTAATCCAAGTGAAGATCAAGAAGGAAAAAATCTACCATTTTGGAGATCAAGGAGGGAACCATTCCTAATTTAAAGGGAGTTTCTTCAACTGCCCTTTTATATAAATAAACTAGAGTAAGAGCTCATTAGGATTCAAATTTTTTGTTCAGCTAGGCACAGTTATTGAGCTCCAAGCATTGACATTGTTATTTTCAACTTTTATGTGATGTATTAGACCTGTACTTTTTGATAATGAGAAGTTGGATTTTTAAGCTGCATCTGATTTAGTTTCATAGGGATGAGACCCTTGGGTTTGGTCCCAACCCATATGTTTTGGTCCCTCTTCTTCTACTTATGTTTCTTCTTGATTCCAAGAAGTTCATAGTTTATTTCATTTCAGTAGAATTTAACCTATAAAATCATGTGGTTTCAGCCTTTATATCCCCTCTCTTGTGGGAGAATGAGTGGAAGTTCTCACAACCACAACCCAAAAATATTGTGTTTATGATTTCTTGGAAATAGATTAGTGCTGGTTGTCCTATTTTACATTCGTTTTCTGCAGTTTAGAATTTAGTTCAGTGACTAGATCAGTGGTTTGCATGAATTAGATGTCATTTAAATTCAACTCATCTTTTCCATCATAAGTTATTTCATTTTGTAAATGATAAAAGGATGCATGCATGTGATTGATTGTAGGGTTGGTTTATCTACAGAGAAGGGCACCTTCACCACTTCCATCTTGAGCTTTCTCATCTTCTCCTTCTACCTTCAAACTTTGTCCCAAAAACCTAGTTTTGTAATCTATTCTATATAGGTCACCGAGAGCACTCATCTTAGTGCAAGACATGCCTATAAGAGGTCCTGAGCTTGGATAGGGGCTCAAACCAACCTCCTTTCATTTTTTTCAACTTCTATATACCTCTCCATACCCTCAAGCCAACAGTGTCACCTTCAAAAACCACTCAGATGCCCTCCTATAGCATTACAAGCCTCCTATAGCAAACCTATAACAGCCTTTTTCTTCATCAGTTTCGACCCACACTGCAACTTTGACTTAGCATAGATGCATAATGACCCCCAACTATGATAATATGATCAGGAAAAGCTCTTAGGCCACTCCAAACCTTCCTTGTCTTCACTACAAAAATATAGTAGAGTTAGTTTCTTTATCATGCAAGTAGGTTATTGATGCATGAGAAATTATGAACTAGGTAGATGTTACCTGCAATTCTGATTGGTAGCTTGATGAATTATTCAAGATAAATTAGTTTCCTTTATGCAAGTAGATGAGGTAATTTGATGAATTCTGCAATATAGCATAACTTCATTTCTGCAAGTAGGTTAGATTTTGTCTTTTCATGAATTAAGTAGTGAGGGTTTAGAAGTTGATTCAATGGAATTTCTATTTTCATAACTAGAATTAGTTTCAAAATTGTCCTTTTATCAAGCTTTCATTCTAATTTAGTAGAAGGAAGATTCTTTGAGCACTTTTTGATCTAAGGTCATAAATGAGGGTGGCATGAGTGGAATCTTATCTGTTGTGCATATAGCACTGTCACCTCGAAGTTTGTATGAACCCCGAGTTGATAATTTGAGTTGAGGATCCCTTGGGAGTTACAACATTCTTGGTGCGATACCAGGGCTCACAAATTAGAACTTTCCCTAGTTGGGTTTTGGGAAACCTCTTGTTGCATGGCTATTGCTACTTGGTGAGGGAAAGGATTTTGCATTATTGTAGTTGTTTGGTTTGTTCCCCCCTTCCCCCTTGATTCTCTTATACGCTTCAACTCAAGGATTTGACAACAATGATGAGTGTAATGCCCATACTCTCCACAAATATCATAAGCATGATTAATCTGAAGACTAGGGTTTTTTTTTACTTTTCTGACTTATTTGTACCCTGATTTTGGTTTTTCTTTTGATTAGGGGGGTTTCCCCCAGTCGATGCTCACGGAGGTTGTTGTTGGTTGTTCCCCCCCGGCCTAAGTTCTCCTTTCTGTTATTATTCCCTTTCTTTTTATTGGAATTTGGAGGGTTTGTAGTGTTGAGTTGTTCAAATGACTATTTTTGTTGAGTGAAGGAAGTTTGCATGAGATTAACCCTTACATTACGCTAATTCAAGGGGTTATTTTATTGAGTTAATGGGAAAAGACAGTAAGGATTTTGTTGACCTGAATTGGTGTAAGTGGTTTTGGAGGTTGACACGGTCTCTAAGGTTCATGAAGGGTACTGGCCACTCGGTATTTGAGGATATTGGTGACCCTATGTGGGAGGGTACTAACTACCCTACATGTGAGGATTCTGATATATCATAGGTTTATTGGGGTAATACCTAGTGTTAGATGGTATTGGTGCTACAGGTGGCCCACCAAATGATTGGTAGTGAGGTTCAAAACCATACATGTTTCCAGAATGTTGGTAGGTGCTTCCGGTTGGATTTTTTGGTGATGTTTCCAATTAAACCATTTGCATCATTTGATGCTCCCGATTTATCTTGTTCAAATGAACGTAATTGGAGAGCATTGGGGAGTAGATAGTAAACGTACCCTGACTGAGTGTATATAAGCTAAACTATTGAGCTTTACTAGTAGTCTCTTCCTCTCTGCCCAAGTCTCTTGAAATTATGAGAAAAATAGTTTTCAAAAATAAATTGAGGCAGAGGTCCTTTTTTATGTTCACCTTACAAAGGCTATTAAATTTTCACCACTCATAGACATGGTTTGAGATGTGCGTGGAAGTCGTTTGCCAAAATTGTGTCAACAGATCCAACTCTGTATCATGATGAACTCAAAGCTGAAAAAAAAGTGAAAATTTATTTGGCTAAGGAGTAAAAGGATCCATCTGAGACTGAGGCTTCATTTACATACCATTTTTCTGCAGGAACAATTAGGGTGCATTGAAATAATCTCAAGCAAGCTAAGTCCTTGATGATGCTATTAGATGAGCACCATAGATGAAAGGTCATGAAGTGGTTTGTAGGATCCTCCCCTTGTTTTCCTTCAAACCTTGGAATGCCAAAAGGAAATTTGGTTGGCATAGGGGGCCATTGTTGATGATGAGCAATGGGATAATTTGTGAGCTTGCTTAAATCTAGAAGATTTAAGGAAGCTAATAATGGGATTTAGTTTGTATTTTCCATCATAAAATGATTTTGAAATGTAGTGTGCAATGTAGCCCCTTATGGGGAAGTATGAGTGGGACTACTTGGAGGGGTAGCATATGGACTCCCCTTAGGGGTGGTGAAAAAAGTATTTTGAGGGGGAAGGTTCCCGACAATGGTTGCCCAAATAAAAATGAACCAATCAAAATGGGCGAATGGTGTCTCGTACACCGAAATGGTGAGAGACCTGGCCCACCTCTCAATAATGGGGGTAGGTTTTGGATGCACCTAGAGTGATGAATGACTCTAGGGTCCCCTATGGTTCCCTACAAAGTGCGTGTTATTGATATATGGTGAGGGAGGAGTTTTATCAAAGAAAAATGAATCACATACATAAAACGAAGTGAAAAATAAGTGGTTAATTTTCCCTTTATCTAAGTAAGATGTGAAACAGTAAAAAAAAAAGGTTTTGTGAGTTTTATTGTGTATGATAAAGATCCATAAAGACCTAAATGTCCTTTCCACTTAAATTGTAACTGAAACCTTGATGTGACTCCTTAATGGGATATTGGTGCCACATCCCGAATGTGTTGGCGACATTTCTAGTAACCCAGAATAAACAAAGCCTAAGAGGGTTATAATGGGGGGGGGGTACTAGGGATACATCATGAATGAACTAGTAATGCTTCCAATAGCCTTACCAAGATCACCTCAGGTCTCAATGCTCCCACACTTCAAACAATAGGGAAATATTCCCTATGTTTTTTCCACTAAGTTACTTGTGTTTAGTGGGAGTGGGTGAATCCCATATTTTGTTTCTCAGGTTTTGACCCAATACCCCTATGACACATCAGGAGACGACATGAAGGTATCTACCTCCTTGGCCTTAACCCCTTTCACAAGTTTCTTCTCATATACCAGATTTTTCACTAGATGGTGCAAGATTTTAAGCTCCCTAATAAAAGAAAACTTCTATGTTTCAATATGTAAAACGATGTATGACGGATTTTGTGTTTCCTACCCCTATAGTGATAACTTAAACTCTACATTATCTTTTGGCCATTATGGGGAATTTAATGTGTTCAAGTTATGGTTGATTTTTAGAGAGCCTTGATTCACTTAGGGTGTGAAATGTAAGCTAAAATAAACTAAGTCTCCATAAATTGGATACCCTTTATACAAATTTTAAGTTATCTTAGTGTGTGAAGTGAAAGTGTATGCAAGTGAACTTGTGAGCATACAAAGTGTGAAGTGATGTGGATATGTGGTGATCCTGTACAACTCCCTTAATAACACTATGTTATTCTTGTTCCTTGCAATGAAACAAATAATGTGTGGATGATAAGCCACTTACTTCCTTCCTAATTACACTATGTGAGCATATAGGGAGATGGAAACCTAGTGCTTTGAGAAAGATTTCAAATGCAACCACAAGATCATCACAAGGACACAAGGGAAGTAGGGATTACTCACTTTCTTTACTAACACCAAGTCCTCGTCCCAATAATAATTGAAAAAAAAAAAAATTGGTTAAAAAAAATATGTGTGGATTTAAGGCCACTTACTTTCCTCCTAATTAAGCTAAAGCTTTGGTTAGAAAAAAAATAAGTGTGGATTTGAGGCCACTTACTTTCTTCCTAATTAATCTAGAGTGATGTGAATTAGAAAACCAAGTTGAAAAGATATGTGGATTAGGGCCACTTAATTTCCTCCTCATTAATCTATGTTTTGATGCAAAAAATTTCAAGGTAAAAGATAAGAAATTTCCCTACTTATGATGGTTAACAAAGAAAATTGAAAGCCTATATGAACTAGAAAAAATTACAGGAGTGCAGGAATGTCACTAAAGGTTGCCACAACACTCTATAAAATGGAATTACAATGATTTTTTAAGCTCTATGTGTCTCTCGCAGGTTATGTTATGAACAATCGTAAGACTCGCGTGGTTGTATCTGCAAACAATCATGAGGCCGACTCGAAAAAATTAACTAGAGATCTTTCTCGACTGCGTGCAAGTCCTAAGGAGGCCTACATAATTCTAGAAAGATTATGGGATAAAACCACAATGAAATTATAGAGAAGAAAGACTTGCAAAACAACCAATTATACTAAAGTAGGTAAGAAAGTGGAGTCACCATTTTTTATGGTGTGTTTGGTTTCATATGAGTCCCAAAAACACATTCATTTTAGTTGGCTTCTTCCTACAAAGGGTATACAAACAAATGAGATGCATTAGTGGATAAAAATAGACCAAAAAAGCATTGAAAGTAATGGTAACAGTGCATGATAAAAAAAATAAACTAAAACTAAACTAAATAACACAAAATACTTGTGGAACAAAACAAATCAACAAAGGTATAGGAAAAGGATCCTCTTTATTGATTTCTGATGGTGGAAGAGTTACAATAAAAGTATTCAAGATGCTTGAAAATATTTGTTTGAGCAATAGTGCTTAAAAGTTCTCAACAATTATTTCCCCTTTTAAATTTGTTTTGCAAGATCTTTCTCTCTCAAAAAAGCATAGAAAATGTTCTATGATGGTGGAATTCTCCTCACAATGGTATGCTAGATTGCTTTGGAGAAATTTTAGCAGCAAAACAATGCACAACTTCTTATTTTTGGCTCTCCATGAACTTGTATTTATAGATTTTTTTAACACACCTTCCCTCCTTTGGCTCATCAATGTGGTTGTTTGCCTCATAAATGAGATGATAACTACCATCCTCTTGACATTAAGGTTTCTTAGGGCTCAAGGCTCGAATGGTAAGCCCATCCTGTCAAGAGATGTAGTGTTTTTCAAGCAAGTTCATGACTTGAGGTTTTGATTCGGCATTTCACGACCCTCATGGCTATCGAAGAAAAAGTCATGAGGTAGTTAATTTTTAGCTGTGATGCACCCATGACAGCTGATTTACCACATTTTGCTTCTATAATTTCTCTAAAATTTTGTAAACCCCCTAGGACCTATTCTTGGCCCGAGAATACCTTCGAAATCAAATTTTTGTGTAGGTCGTGCGGCTTTTTCCACATACATATGTGCAACACATAACCCATGTGATACACAGAAAGCTCAAAGTTTCATTGTAATTGATCTTTCCTGAGTGTTTGGTTGCCTTTAGTGAACTACTTACACTCTGCAAATTTTAACACTTTAGATAGGCTTCTTAATTGCTTTTCTAACCACTATTAGTAGTGAAATTGCTTATTTTTTAATTTGAAAATTTGCATCACACATAGCTTCATGCTGCATTTAATTATGCAAGGAGCCATTTCTCCGCAATCGCATGCTCGATTGAGATCACCAAACCACAAAAGGAAAGACCAATAGAGATAACATAGTGTCCCAACGCAAATGATCAAACATATATCAGGTAATTGGTTCTATATACTGCAAGGAAATATGTATTCACCTCGCTTCCTCGTATGTTGGGGAAGGATTTTGGGTTTGATGCAAATTCCTGTGCTCCACTCAAGCGATCTACTGTGTCAACACCCTATATCGATCCCTACACACAACCACAAAGAAATATAGACAACGAGTGACCTTCGTAGAAAGAAAGTTAGATCAAATTATCATAGAAACAACTATAAAGCATGTTGAATATAAATCAATACAGGGAAGGAACATATGTTTCTATTAATCATATAAGTGAAAGTGAGTCAATAGACCTTCAACAAATAAAATCCTCTCCTCCAGCTTGTAGTATGGTCTCCTCTCCCAGTACAACAGAGCTCTCTCACTATAGTTGGATACTCCATATTACACCCTTTCCTCTTGGTAAGATTATAAAGGTTCATTCTATCCTTCAGGAGAATGTACCTAGACACCTAGGGGCTTGAGAAGTTAGGAAACTTCTACAATAATGAACCCCTAGACAACTCATACACAAGTGGGTCAAGTTGATCTCCTTGGGAATGGAAAACTCTAGAAACCTTTTTCACAATTATGAGTCTTTTCTCAATTATCTCAGTTATCAAATAATTATTATCTCATAATTATAATATTTTGCAAAAATAATTATGAGAAATTGCTCAATTATGTAATTTCACCCTTTTATCATGGGACAAATATCACATAAGTAAAAGATAAGATGAAAGGGATGCATTTTAGCCAAACAACTGAGGTAAGTTGATATTGGGTTTATCTCACTATAATGGAGTGGCGAATAGGGTTATAGCAGATTCCCCCTAAAGCATGAGGTCATAAGAGAAACGGATAGCCAAAATGCATTACAATAATACTCAAAGCTCAAAATGGGAGGAAGGAGCTAAGACTACAAAGTTGGATCAGAGGAACTCAAGTGTGAAGTGTCAATTCTGATGATAACATCCCTAAGAAGGGCATACCCATGCTCGTACATAAGAAGATACTGAACATGGCCTCCATAAAATACACTGCGAATCCATGACATGAAATTCTAGAACATGGCCATGTTGTGCTATTCAACAACCCCCCATTTATTAATAGTAATAGTCAATATTACATTAATAAATGCAGACCCTTCAAAAAAACTTTCCAAAATAAGTTTAGCATTTAAGCATTTTCTTTATTAATTTTGGAATAAAACAAGATATAAATCAAACCCCTTTTCAAAAGAACTAGTATATGCTTGCCTTTCCCGCATATCACATGATTAAGCATGATTGAAAGCTTTGCTAACCCACCAAAACTAGCGAAAAGCAATCAAAGAAGGACTTCATGCTAAAACGCTTTGAAACTACTAAGTTTCTTATATAAAATAGGTCCTTAGATATTTCTCATCAAAACTAAGTCTCGCATCACATATCGCTATTCATAGAAGGCATGCCTTAATAAGTTACCTAAAAAACAAGCGAAATGCAAAATTGCGATCACATAATTTCCCTTACTGCATCACATTTCGAGCATTTAAAAGAACACCGCAAACTTATTGCCTGTCGAAATTGCAAAATGCGATCAAAACCCGGACCCACTCCCGACATACATTACAAACAAATGTTTAGGTCCGACGCTTAGTAAAAAGGTCTTTACGTAGAAAACCTAACAAATGGGCTTTGTCTTAGAAATAATAAACGAGCATCTCGCATCTCGTAGAAACATAAGAGATGATAAGAAAACCAAAAATGCATAATGCGATAATGTGATCTGTGATATTGCTTCGCAAATCACAAAATTGGAATTATCGCAATTCGAAGGCTCGCCACCTTAGAAGCTCTTTCCTAGTGGCCATTTATGAGAATTAAAGCTAAGAGATAACGAACATTAGTGATCATTTAGTGAAGATTAATGGCATTTGTGTGTGAAAAGCCATTTAACGTGATATGATATCTTCTTGCGTGCGTTCAAATAAAACTCCTTTTATCACCTTTACAAGTTATCTGTATCATTCCATTTCATGTTCATTATTATCTTTGTATATCCGATAGCTATTGTTTTTCTCCACTTTCAAGAACAATCCACAAAACAAATCTTTGGGAGCAATGGTGAAGAAAAGCAAGGTAGTCGCATGTTAGAAATGACTCCCCTATTTTCGGATACTACATGCAGCAGAGATGGAGGAACCTCCACATGGGAAAACATGTATAATATCTTAGAAGAAGATGAACCAAGACTTCTGGAAACAAAGATCACAATTGACGGTCATGATTCCTTAGATGCGTCCATTTTTAGATGGCATGCTCATTTTTTCATTGCATAGCTATGCGCCCAAAGATAATCCCCTATACAGATATGGTTAAATGGGTTATTGATGACGCCAATATCTCAGATAGATAATTCAGGACCTGAAGCCAAGAGGTTATGGGATCTTTTCACCAGACAACCTACGGCTTATGTACCACCTACCAGAGCCACAAGTCATCTACAACAAGCAGTTCATTGAGAAGTCTTCCAAAGAGAACGAGGACCCAGAAAACTGCACCTGAACCTGGTCACATAATGATGGAAAAATAAAAAAGGACAAAAACGATATGTACTCTACTGCATCTATTTCTCCCCCTCATAGTTTTGCAGCGTCCATGCTATGTCGAATGTTTGGCAAGCTCGATAGTACTAAATTTTCCCAACAATGGTCGCCATTAATAGATGTATCCGTAAACGCAACTATAATGAATTGGGACCAAATTTTGTCGAATAATTGAGCGAAGGAAATAATCGATTATAGGAGGAAAAGGAGTGTCCCAACGAGGGTTTACCCTCCATTTTTTATGGGTGCCTATGTAATGGATGCAATTTGTTTTGGTTCAAAATTTCTTGTCATGGGATGGAAGTGGATTGTCCAAGATCCACTTCCCATTCATATATACCATAAAGACATGTGGGAATCTCAGTTTCAACCACATTTTTACAAAATTGGTCATAGAATCATGTTCCCTATCCATAAACATATTTACAACCAATATGTCCCCAGGTTTTGCAAGGAAGCCGAGGTAGATATCCTCCCAGTGGCCAAATGGTTTGGGGAGGAAACATTCACGTATATCAGGGTATTTGGTAGCATTACCCCACCATATGTCCTCCCATACTATGTTCCAGATAAATTGATGGCTAGAGAGATAACCTATAAAACAGCTAGTGAGGATGCGCTGAGAAAAGCATTGAAGGAAGCAAAAAAGACCATTTGGCCTACATTCCCTTTACGGTGTGGAGCATTTGCACTACACGATGTGGGGCATGCATTTAAAGAAACAGAGATCATGTTATCTCTACAATTACCTAAATTCCCAGGTAGGCAGTATGACCCATTTGGCACTGCCAAAGACTTCACTACCATGGTAAAAGTGAAGGTATTCAGTCACGAGGAAGATCCATTTGATGACATCTTCCTACAGAAAGAGACATTCACAGAAGTGAAGCACATGTCATCACTACTTTTTGACCAAGAAGAGCTTGAGGCCTTTCATCAATACAGAGAAAGGAGATTGTTAAAGGTCCCATTGGACCAATTGTGGATTGAACCAATAAGGGAGTCGACTCCCAACATAAGCCTAGAAGGTAGTTCCAGAGGAAACTCTAGAGATGACTCCCAAGCAGAATCCCAAGAGAAATCTACCAGGGAATCAGAGCACTCAAAACAACAATCACAGAATGGGAGAAGCAAAAGTAAGGAGTCAGAAAGAGAAACAGCCCAGTCTACAGAAAAGACAACTGAGAAAACTTCAGCTAAAAAATAGGTTGAAATTCTTGCCAGCTCCACCTAGCCAATAAAACCCCTGGTGATTGATTTAGATGAAGAATGGGAACACTTTAATAAAAAGCTCCATGCTGAGAAACAAATTCCAAAGCTACAAACTCCACAGCATAGAACAACTCAAGAAATTACAGTAGAGAAAACTGTAAATACTCAAGAGGTAGAGAATATTCCTAACACTCCTACCTCTAAAATTGTTTTGAGGGTTGAGGAGATTCCTCCTTTAGATGTATTCTATAGTCCTACCCACAAAGCCATTATTAAAATACAAAGGAAGAAAAGGAAGTTGGATGTTACAGCTGCTACTACTCTCGATAATGAACAGATGGATATTATTTGGAAAGACTCACCCATCGACCCATCTGCCAACCTTACTAGACTGTCACAGTTTGCAGGGGCCTATGCTCAGTGACTATCGATAAAGCAACAGAGGTGCAAATGTTGCTAAAGGAAAATGGTGTCAACACTGGTGAAACCTCATAGCCAGTGGATGACCCTACGATGCCTAACCACTTCTACGGAGAAAATGGTGTCAACACTGACCGATGTCGTGTTCACTGGGAAGTTGAAATCTGAAATCGGTCAACCATCACATCTTAAGCTCATGATGGACATCTGCGATCTTAAGGATCAAACACAAAGGAGTTAGTCACCATGTTCATTTCTATTTTTGTTTTATTTTGCGTAATTTGAGGAAGGTCGTTTAAACCTCCTCAATTATTTTTGTAATAATCTATTTTTAGTTTTATAGTTTAGTATTAAACCTCTCTCATGCATTTATAGAGGGGTCCAGAAATTTTATTAGAAACAATCTTCAAAACATGCACTTCTATCCCTTTGAGGAAGTTCTGGTGAAATGAATGGAACAGGATTTATTTTTATCTTATCTGGCATCTTCTACTGAAATCGCACTTTTGTACTCTTAGATGGTGTTGGATTGATTGGAAGTAGATCAATATTGTTGAATCACATGAGCAAGACTTATTACAAATGGTACTTTTATCTCGTAATTTTGTTTTACTTATGTATTAAGTAATAACTTCTCTTCAAGTTGTTTATGTATGAAAGTTTGAATCTTGGTTATCATTTATTGCACTTTTGTATGGTCATGGCCTAAATTTTACGCTGAATATATGAATAATTTCTTATGCAATATATCTTTCACAATCATTTTGGCTAACTATTTATCCAAAACGATTATTGTTAAACAATTTCATTTCTTATTGCAATTGAATGATCTTTATTACCAATTTTTTTTGGACATTATTGTAGATCGCATACTTCAAATTTATTCTCAGGTATAGTCATAGCTAGATAGTGTCTACATTAGGATATATGTGTGTGTGTGTGTGTGTGTGTGTGTGTGTGTGTGTGTGTGTGATTATTAGTTTAGATTAGATTACTTTTATCTTAAACATTACTCCAGATATCACATATCACCCCACCAGCACTATCATAAATTAGATTGGGAAAGTGGTCCCATTATCCCCAGTTGGAGCCACCACACCAAACAAAAAAGGAACTGCCAACCAAGGGTTGGACCGAGTGGTTTTCCCCCATGTTGTAAGCAATGATTTTCGAGGCTTCAAAATTTTGGCACTAGAAGGAGGGCTGACTGTGAATGGAAAGTAAGTCCAAATAAACAGGTCATTCTAAGAGTAAAACTCCCTCACCATCACCTGCAACTTCTCGATTGCATTCCAAATCTCCTAATCCTAAGCGAGAAGTTGCAAAGAAAACTACAGAAGACACTGCTGAAATCCCAAAGAAGCTAGATCATTCTTTTTCTACCAAACCCCTGTTGAGGGCCCCGAAATCGGGTCGACAACAAGGGGGATACCCACCCGGTCCGGAACCTAGTTGGCGGCTCCTTGCTCGTTTGGAGTAGCGGGTCCGACTGGGGGTAATGGGACCAGTTTCCCAATGTGAAGGGTGTGCGTGTGTGTGTAGAGTTTGATGGTATTGATTTAAAGGTTTTTCTAAACTAGTCTTAATTCTAACTGCTAAACTAACTCTATACTAATGTAATCTAATGAAGAAAAACAATACATCTAATCTACGCTAACTCGGGGTGTTTTCTTTTGTTATGCAATCTAGAAAGATTTCAAACAACAGCTGGTAATAAAGATCATTCAACTATTATCAGAATATAAATCAATAAAGATAAACCACTCTGCATAAGAAGTTAGGCAGAACAGTTGTGAACAGCATATCGCATAATCAGTTATTCATATGTCAAGCATAAATAAATGACTCCACCGTACAGAAGTGCCAAATGGTAATACACACATTCATACAGTATAATATAAAGAACTCAGTTGCATATCACTTTAGGAATACTAGCAGAATTTAGTCAAGAGATAAAAGTACCATTTATGACTGACTTCACTAATAAACTTCAAGCAATAATGATTTATTTCTACTTGTTCTAATATCTGCTAAGAGTACAGAAGTGCAACATCAGTAACAGACATTAAAATGCAAACATAAATAAATCTCGATCCATCCATTCATCAAAAACCTCCTCCGAGGGTGCAGAAGTGCATGTTCTGAGGACAAGTTTTTTGACAGATTTCTGGACCCTTCTCCAAATGCCATGAGAAGGGTTAAATACTACTAACTAATTAATCTTAATTACACGAATTTATGGAAACGGCTTCAAATCACCGCCCTTTACTAAAAGCAAATTTATTTCTAAAACTAAAATCTAATTTCTGATCGTTTCTTTATATTCTCCTTAGTGCTGTAAACAGTGCAACGTTTGCTTGGGAAGAGTCGGCTGGTTGCCTTCTTCTTTCGCTCGGGAGATAAAAGTGGAAATAACAAGAGCTGGCACCTCCTTCTGACAGACCAGAAGATATTTTCGAAAACCTTTCTCTAGCTGGGTGTATTCGCTGCGTATATACTTAGCACAACCCAGGTTCTTCTCGAACTGATTTTGCTGTTGCTATTTTGGTTTCTGGTCGTGCGAATGACTGAGTGAGTTAGGAGTCGTGCTGTATGGACAATTCCTTGTGTCGAGAATTTCTTCCGTTCTTTGTTCCAGGCTTTTCTGGAGTGTCCTCCTTCTCTTGCGCTTCTTTCTCTGCTTTACCAAGTCTGAGCTTCAGGATCTTTTGCAAACACGCTGCTTTTGTGCGCCTTTGACTCTTCGTCTTGGACAGTCTAATTTCATCAGTGCCGGTTGGCTGATAGTCTGGAATCCGCGGTCCTGCTGCATGCGGCATCCATTTGCGGAGGCATCTTCTCTCTGTTATCTGATTGGCGCTTTCCCCTTTTCCTTAGATGTTTCCTGCATATAGATTTATATCAGTTGCGTGTCTTGCAGTCTACGCAAAGAAGAAGGGAAAATGAAAAGATTGACATGAAAGCATTAAATTCTAATGAATGCATAATCCTGACATTCATCATGACTTGACTCTTCGGAAAATGCGATGCAATCATTTCTGGATACTCAAGCATGCGGTCATTAATTTCATTTAAGGTGCGCGCTCAATCTTGGGTCTATCGTGTATGTCGGAGAATTCTTGCGATGAGTCTTTTCATATCGCAGATCGCAGATCGCTGATCGCGGTTCACTGATATCGCAGATCGCTGACATCGCAGATCGCAGATCTCATTCAATGGTTTATGCTTCTTAGTGCGACGTTTGCGATGTGCGATGTCGCATATCGGCGATCGGCGTTTCTTGAAGCTCTTCTTTTTAAGAGCGCTTGGAATGCATGCGACGCGATGAACTTCGCGTCGCTCTTTCGCAGTTTTGCTTTTCGCGCTTGGGGGATGCCTCAGTCTTTCCTTGCGATGCGATTTAAGCCTTAGGGAGAAAAATACAAAAATTTTAACAAAGTATTTTTTGGATTTTTTGTTCAGGGTCCCCCCTTTGCTTGATGTTATGGATAACATCAAGCAAAGAGGGGGGGTTGTTGGTGACCACAACAATGGTGATTCACTGTGAAGAACCAATTATCTCTACTTGTTCTATTGCACTTTCACTTCCAAAACAGAAAAATTTTCGTATATATAAATTTTGTTATGGACGGATAGAGTATTACCCCTTATCCTGTCAATGATGTTTCGTCACAACTTTTATTTCATTCCGATTGTTTGCTTCCTCTGGGTTATTTCTTGTATTTACACCAGACATTACTCGGTCTTTTCAAAGATAAAATAAGGTCTTCTCTGCGTACTGGCTTTGTAAAATATGCTCATTTGTCGTAGGTAGAGCCTCTGCTGCCCGCAAGCGTCCATAGCCTCGACAGGGTTACCATGTTATCCAGCAATGATCCTTTTTCCTGCTTGAGGTCATTTACAACATTCCAGAGAAAAAATCCTTTCGACCCTTTTTCTTTCTTTCTTAATTTTTTATTCTCTAAAGAACAATGTCTTGGTTTGGTGGCCAAATTATGACACAGTCATTCACTTGATTTACACTTTTGCTGAACAAGCTGGCTCGTGATGAGACCCCTTGTCTTTTGATTGCAACAATCTTGAGTCGTTGCCCTGTTTTGGTAGACAGTATTGGCAAAGTCAGCAAGTTATAATATCTGTGATCATGATAAGCCGGCTCGTGATGAGACCTCTTATTCTTTGAGATATGGTGTTTTCTTGGATTGTTTCTCTGGATGGTGCGATTTTCCTTAGCAGGGAGGAAGTCATTGTTTTTCCTTAAGAAAACTCTGGACGACAATAATAGAGTTTAAAAACAACAGTTTTACAGAAAATACTTATTTTATTATTGATGATACCTTTCATTGCGTTGGCGTAAAACAATTTTTTGCCAAAATTTACTTTCATCCCAGATTTTTTTGAGGTGAAACTAACATCATATTCAGGCTAAAGTTAACTCTATCTGTCAATAATAAAAGCAAGATTTTTTGAAATGTTTTGCTATTTATACAAGTGAAATCAAAATCTGGTAGAGAGATGGTATGTTCCTTCATGAATACTATTTATGATCACTCACAACCAACCTTATTTATAAGAAATGAAAAACTAAAATAAAACTAAAATTATCCTACAAAAATAGAAGAGTGACCTTCTATGGGAAATATATTTTGAGAATTTGTCCATTCACAGGCAGAGAATCTTTCCTGCCTGTTAAGTCCTGCAACACAAAAGTCGATGGGCCTATGACCTCTACAATCTGAAAAGGACCAAGCCATAGCTTCTGGAATTTCGTATGTTTGCCCTTTTCTTCATGAGCCTTATCCCACTTCAAAACTAAATCTCCCATCTGAAAGTTTTTTCTGGTCATTATGTTCGAGTCAAAAGAGGATTTTATTAGCGCTTGGTGGTGAGCATGGGTTTTCTTAGCCCTTTCTCGTTGTTCTTCTAGCTTGATTATTTCCATTTGTCTTAGTTGTAAGGAGGAAGTAGATACTTCATCAATGTATTGTACTAAGGACAAGGAGGGAATGACTAAGTGAGTAGGAAGAACTGCTTCTCTCCCGTAAACTAAATTAAAGGGAGAAGTGCCGATAGAGGCTTTCTTTGTAATTTTGTCTACCCATAAGGCGTTTACCAGCGCTTTGTGCCAATT
Source organism: Pinus tabuliformis (assembly GCA_031772625.1). Lineage (NCBI taxonomy): Eukaryota > Viridiplantae > Streptophyta > Pinopsida > Pinales > Pinaceae > Pinus > Pinus tabuliformis. The sequence continues at coordinate 206,299,347 of CM062810.1, read as the reverse complement.
CTTTTGGTTTTGGTCGACTGTCTTTTTAATAATCCTGATTAGGTTCTTGTTTGTCGATTCAGCCAACCCATTACCTTGTGGATAGTAGTTGGCGGAATACTTCAGTTTGAACCCTCTTTTGAGCGCGAACTCAGTCATGGTATTTCCAGAAAAATATGAAGCATTATCAAATAGTAAGGCCGTTGGCAATCCAAACCTAGTGATGATAAACTGATCTATGAATTCAATAATGTTTTCAGAATTAGCTGTCTTGAGAGGAACCGCCTCTACCCATTTAGTAAAATAGTCAGTTGCTGTGAGGATATACCTATGTTGTTTAGAGGAGTGAGGAACGATCTCACCTATTATGTCCAGGCCCCATTGACTGAACGGCTGTTCGATGTTAACTGGCTGCAGTGGCATGGATGACTTCTTTTGTTTTCCTGCAGCAGTCTGGCAGACCTGGCATTTCCTTACATGATTGTACGAGTCTTTGAACAGCGTGGGCCAGTAATATCCTGCACGTAAGACTTTATGTGCGGTGGCTTCTCCAGCATAGTGTCCACCTGCTGGTCCATCGTGGAGTTCCTGCAAAACCTTTTCGGCTTCAGTTTTCTCAAGACATCTAAGAAGCACAAAATCATAATTTCTTTTAAACAGGACATCATTTACGAGCTGGTATTGTTTAGCTTTCAATCTCAGGGCTTTCTTCTTGGTGTGATCCAGGTGAAATAGAGCATACCCGTTCTTCAGGAAATAAATGGTGTCAGCATATAATGATTCTGCGTCATTTAGGCTTACCTCATACGTGTGTACCTCTTCATACGGGTTTTCAGGGATTTGCGATGCTCCAGCTAACATCTTACAGAAGCCTTGACCTCTTACGATGTGTGCCGGCTTGATCTCCAGGTCGTATTCTTGTAAGGCGGTGATCCAATTCACTCTCTTTTCGCCCACATCCTTCTATATCAGGAGGTTTCTTACCGCTGGAAACGGTACTATGACCTTGGTATGGGCCTTTAGCAAGAAAGGTCTGAAATATTTGATCGCTTTGAAAACGGCGTATGCATGTTTCTCTACGTCCGAATAATTGAGTTCAGCACCTTGTAAGTTTCAGCTAAAAAATGCGATTGGAGCTTCCACCTTTTCTTGATTCGCTTGAGTCAAAATTGCAGCATAAGAATTCTCTGAGGCAAACGTGTATAAGACAAAAGGTTCTGAAAAATTTGGGGTTGCTAAAGATGGAGCATTGATGATGGCTTGTTTGATTAAGTTAAACGCTTCGTGCTCGTCTAGACCCCATTTAAAGTTTGAATTCTTTTTTATCATTTTTTGTAAAGGAGAAATAATACGTGAAAAATCTGGGACAAACCTTTTCTCAAAATTGATCTGTCCTAGGAAAGATTGCATGGTCTTTTTGTTATGAGGCATGGGTATCTCGGAAATTTCCTTGATTCTGTCAGGTTCAATGTGGATGCCCGATTTGGACACTATGAATCCTAGCAATTTCCCTTCACTCAACGCGAAAAAAAATTTCTTCGGGTTAAGCGAGATCCCATACCTTAAACATCTTTGAAAGATTTGCTTCAAATCTTTGAGATGGTCGCTTTTGTTCTTGGAGTACACAGTTATATCATCCAGGTAAATCACTACCGATTTATTGACTAAACCTTTAAATGCAATGTCCATGGCTCTCTGAAAAGTAGCGCCGGCGTTGATCAGACCGAATGGCATCTTCCGATACGCGTAGGTACCCCATTTGGTTCGGAAGTTGGTTTTTAACTGATCATCTGGGTGTACTAGCACTTGATTATATCCTGAAAATCCGTCCAGGAAAGACATTAACTCTGAGCCTGCTACTGCCTGTAATATTTGCTCCATCGGTGGGAGGGGAAAATTGTCTTTCTGACAGGCTTTGTTGAGATTCTGGAAGTCGATGCAGATTCTAATATCTCCGTTTTTCTTCCTAACAGGTACCATATTGGATACCCATTTGGAATGTCTGACCGGGAAGATTATTCTGGCTCTCAACAACTTATTCAGCTCAGTTTTTATCTGATTTTCCAAGTTGGGGTGGATTTTTCTGAGCTTCTGTTGGACAGGTTTCTCGTTGTCAATCATAGGGATAGTGTGTTGAATGATAGAAGTGTTGTAAGTTTTCATCTCGTCATAATTCCAGGCGAAGACGTTTTTGTACTGTCGTAGAAGACGGATATATGCTGATTTTTCTTCGGGGGCTAGGCCTTGGCCTAGATTAATGTTTTGCGGCTTCTCATCGGTTCCTAGGTTCACTGATTCGTAGTTCAGAGTTGAACTGTAGAGCTTGGCATTAGCTGACCTTTTGAACCGACTTTTTAAGTCATATAAGTCTTCTAGTTTGACCACTGATTTGGGTATAGCATTATCAGTGCTATTTTTTTGTATTTGGTGATCATGACAATCTTCGTCAATTATCTGGTTTGAGTAGGATCCTTCAGAGGTGAGGAAACTTACGATGTCTGGGTCGTCGTTGAATACCCTCTAGTTGGTGATGTTGTCAGGGATGGATGGTTTAAAAATTAACTCTATCGAGAATCTGTCTGGACTAAAGTCTTCGGAGGGAATGAGTCTGGAGGCTACGTTAGCTAACAGGTCTGCGCTTGCATTTTGGAGTCTCAGGACTTACGAAATATTGAATGCTATGAAATGTGCAGTGAGATCTTGAACTAACGATTGATAGTGCTTCAAATGACTTGACAGGCAGTGTATGGTGTTACGTACCTGTTTGACGACGATCTCGGAATCTCCAAAGACTTGAAGATACTTGACGTTCAATCCGATTGCTTTGTATAGGCCTTGCACCAAGGCCTCGTATTCCGTTGTGTTGTTCGTGCAATCGAACTCGAGTCTGCATGTAAGCATAGTCTTATTTCCGTCTGGGCTAATTAGAACGCATCCTGCTCCTGCTCCCTCGTTGGACTTAGATCCATCAAAATATAATTTCCAAAATAAAGATGTATTTACAGGGTTATCTAAAAAACTAACACATTTTGAATCATCAGTCTGGGAAAAGTTTTCTACTTGGGACAAAACTGAATTTTCCAAATAAGGTGATATGTGAGCATTGAAATTTCCGAGGAAAGAATCTACCGAGTAGTTGCCTATGATGCTGCTGTTGTATGCTATGGCTTCATTCTCTCCTTCCAAATCCGTCACTATGTATTTTTGGTGCAACTCTCGTTCAACCTTTATTTGATTTGGTTTCCTGTTGGAGGGTAACCACATGTGCGACCAGTCGGTTGAAAAGTATCCATGGAGTTTCTCGGACCAGTCCCTGCTAAGAATCAAACCATAAAATTCAGGGATATCAGCCACTAGAATGTCGATAACCTGGCATACCTTGGGGTTAGACGACAGTCTTATGGTCACTTGGTTAAGTTCACCTATCACTTCGACTTGCGATCGATCAAGTTGAACTATGCGCACTGCGGATTTTTGCGGTTGAACATTCAGTTTGGCACATATTGACCTGGGTAGAATATTGGTTGAGGCACCAGAATCAACCAAGCAGTTGTGCACGTTTCTATTAAAGATTTCATAAGTGAGGAGGAAAGGAGGAGTATGAGATCTAGATCTTCCTCCGATCAAAGCGATGTCATTCGGATCGATTTTATTGATCGTGTTGACCGGAGGTCTTCCTATATGGTGGGAAGCTACAGCTGTAGGTAAAGGTGTAGTAGGCACGGCATGTAACTCTTTCATCATGATTTTCTGTTGTTGTTTCAATTTGCTCAACTCGTACAGAGTGATATTAGCCCTAGTCTTTTTCATGTCATCGATGATGTTATACTCCATTTCATCCGACACTATCAGTGTTCTTTATGGAGGCGTTTGATCTGATTGGGCTGGGCTAAATGGGGTCGCTTTAGCAGTTGTTTTCTTTGTTGCGACCTTTTCTTTTGCTGCAGGGCTTGCGCCCTTCTGTTTGGGGGTAGTTTGGGGAGGATCAAGTTGATTTTTGCTTCGTGTGCTAACCGGAAATGCTTCTTGATCTTCTTCTTGTGGGAGGATGAAATCCCACATTCCTTGCAGTTCCACCACTTCTTCATCGTCGGTCTGTGTTTCGATGGTGCTCTCTTCTTATTCTTCTTCAGATTCAACGTTTGAGACCACATTGGGTGGCTTCGTCTCCATGGGAGGATTTCTTTTAAAATTCCTAAAAGGCTTTCTTGGGGACGATTCTGCTACTTGTTTTCTTATGTCAATCATCTCATTAGACATGGCCTTTAACACCTTTTGTAATCCTTCCATATCGAAAGGATCTTTCGTTTGCTTCTTCTTGGTGTCTTCTTTGAAAGAGATTTTCTTAGATTTACATTCTTCGATTGCAGATCTCTTTTCTAGGGCTACTACGCGTTTTTCAACTGCTAACGCCTCAATCAAATTTTCAACTAAGGTTGTCTTGCTTGCCCTATCTACGAAGATGGCCAAGTTTGAAGGTAAGGCCGTGATGTACCATTCACATCTCACTTCCTCGCTGGGTTGGGAAGCAGCGGGGATTTTGTTGAGGATCTTGTTGAACCGTAAGTTAAAATCTTTAATGGGTTCCCTAGCCTCAGCTTTGAGATTGGATAAATCGTTGATCAGTGTCGCTGTCGATCTATCATCACCGAATTTGGTAAGAAATTGACTTTGAAAAATGTCCCAGCTCGTGATAGATCCGGAGGGCAGCGAAAAATACCATGACCCGGCTGTCCCTTGCATTGTATAGGGAAAAAGTTGGACCACGACATCTTCGTTGGTAACTCCGTTGAGATTAACAGAAAGCATGAAATTATTGATATGTTCTTCAGCTAGCATTCCTGTTTCTGGATTGAACTTCGGTAGCCATTTCTCAGGATGGGCGGGTATTGGACTTAGGGGTGGAGGCATTAAAACCGCCCCAGGATTGTTCCATGGAGACTGGGCCATCGCTGAGTTGCTAGTTAACAAAAGTGCAGAAGGTGATTTCTGATGTTGAGAAGATGGAGATATTATGATCTTCGATGATTGCGGAGGAAGGGTTGTGGAAGATGGATGGGTGATTTGAGGTGAAGATGTGGGTGGTTGACTTCGCGGAGAGGGAGTTGAAATGGACGAAGTGGACGAAAGAGTCTCTCTGTCAGACTCTGGAAGTGCTTTCCTTGCTCTTTTCCTAGTGGGGAGAGGAATTTCAGTTGGCTGGATGCCAAACCTTTCACTCTTCAATCTGGTCAGGGGATGAGCAGGATTGTACTGCGAAGTCACGCTGCCTTTAGATTTATCAGACCTCTGAGTAAAAATGGAGAATCCCTGGAGTTTACGGATCAAAGTTTGAATTTCAGGGGGATCAATGATAAGTTGGTCTGATGTATTACGGTGTGTAGCAGCGGTGGATACCCGAGCGACCTCTAGTTCCGAGTTTAATCGTACCGGAGAAGTCGGGGAAGTTGGTGAGGGTGATTTGCTCTCAGAATGGTATTTGGATTTTGAATTATGCGCCATTCATAGCTCATGCCCTCCTTCTAGCGCCAGAAATGTTGAGGGCCCCGAAATCGGGTCGACAACAAGGGGGATACCCACCCGGTCCAGAACCTGGTTGGCGGCTCCTTGCCCGTTTGGAGTAGCGGGTCCGACTGGGGGTAATGGGACCAGTTTCCCAATGTGAAGGGTGTGCGTGTGTGTGTAGAGTTTGATGGTATTGATTTAAAGGTTTTTCTAAACTAGTCTTAATTCTAACTGCTAAACTAACTCTATACTAATGTAATCTAATGAAGAAAAACAATACATCTAATCTACGCTAACCCGGGGTGTTTTCTTTTGTTATGCGATCTAGAAAGATTTCAAACAATAGCTGGTAATAAAGATCATTCAACTATTATCAGAATATAAATCAATAAAGATAAACCACTCTGCATAAGAAGTTAGGCAGAACAGTTGTGAACAGCATATCGCATAATCAGTTATTCATATGTCAAGCATAAATAAATGACTCCACCGTACAGAAGTGCCAAATGGTAATACACACATTCATACAGTAACATATAAAGAACTCAGCTGCATATCACTTTAGGAATACTAGCAGAATTTAGTCAAGAGATAAAAGTACCATTTATGACTGACTTCACTAATAAACTTCAAGCAATAATGATTTATTTCTACTTGTTCTAATATCTGCTAAGAGTACAGAAGTGAAACATCAGTAACAGAAATTAAAATGCAAACATAAATAAATCGCGATCCATCCATTCATCAAAAACCTCCTCCGAGGGTGCAGAAGTGCATGTTCTGAGGACAAGTTTTTTGACAGATTTCCGGACCCTTCTCCAAATGCCATGAGAAGGGTTAAATACTACTAACTAATTAATATTAATTACACAAATTTAGGGAAACGGCTTCAAATCACCGCCCTTTACTAAAAGCAAATTTATTTCTAAAACTAAAATCTAATTTCTGACCGTTTCTGTATATTCTCCTTAGTGCTGTAAACAGTGCAACGTTTGCCTGGGAAGAGTCGGTTGGTTGCCTTCTTCTTTCGCTCGGGAGATAAAAGTGAAAATAACAAGAGCTGGCACCTCCTTCAGACAGACCAGAAGATATTTTCGAAAACCTTTCTCTAGCTGGGTGTATTCGCTGCGTATATACTTAGCACAACCCAGGTTCTTCTCGAACTGATTTTGCTGTTGCTATTTTGGTTTCTGGTCGTGCGAATGACTGAGTGAGTTAGGAGTCGTGCTGTATGGACAATTCCCTGTGTCGATAATTTCTTCCGTTCTTTGTTCCAGGCTTTTCTGGAGCGTCCTCCTTCTCTTGCGCTTCTTTCTCTGCTTTACCAAGTCTGAGCTTCAGGATCTTTTGCAAACACGCTGCTTTTGTGCGCCTTTGACTCTTCGTCTTGGACAGTCTAATTTCATCAGTGCCGGTTCGCTGATAGTGCGGCATCCATTTGCGGAGGCATCTTCTCTCTGTTATCTGATTGGCGCTTTCCCCTTTTCCTTAGATGTTTCCTGCATATAGATTTATATCAGTTGCGTGTCTTGCAGTCTACGCAAAGAAGAAGGGAAAATGAAAAGATTGACATGAAAGCATTAAATTCTAATGAATGCATAATCCTGACATTCATCATGACTTGACTCTTCAGAAAATGCGATGCAATCATTTCTGGATACTCAAGCATGCGGTCATTAATTTCATTTAAGGTGCGCGCTCAATCTTGGGTCTATCGTGTATGTCGGAGAATTCTTGCGATGAGTCTTTTCATATCGCAGATCGCAGATCGCTGATCGCGGTTCACTGATATCGCAGATCGCTGACATCGTAGATCGCAGATCTCATTCAATGGTTTATGCTTCTTAGTGCGACGTTTGCGCTGTGCGATGTCGCATATCGGTGATCGGCGTTTCTTGAATCTCTTCTTTTTAAGAGCGCTTGGAATGCATGCGACACGATGAACTTCGCGTCACTCTTTCGCAGTTTTGCTTTTCGCGCTTGGGGGATGCCTCAGTCTTTCCTTGCAATGCGATTGAAGCCTTAGGGAGAAAAATACAAAAATTTTAACAAAGTATTTTTTGGATTTTTTGTTCAGGGTCCCCACTTTGCTTGAGGTTATGGATAACATCAAGCAAAGAGGGGGGGGTTGTTGGTGACCACAACAAGCCCCTAAAGTCCAATTTTGGATTCATAAATTACAGGGGATTCCGTTATCTCAAGAAGAATCTAAGTTATCCCAAGATAGTGTTACCTCTCAGTTTACCCCATCTCAATGGTTAACTAGAGCACAAAGTGAAAAACTTGGAATCCCACTATTCGAATTCCCTCTGCCAAGCCGTAAGAAAGCTAAGAAAACACCATCCGGATCTCATAGCGAGGTTCTCTCATCGACACAATCTTCATCTTCATTCATTCCATCTATACCATCACAAGATCAATCGTCCACCTCGCCACTCCAGATCGCAATTGACACAGGTACAAGAACTACATCCTCATCTACCCAATCACCTTCAACCACTGCTACACCTTCTCCTACTCACATACTAGCAATGGCATAGAATACTCCGAGGCCATGGACAAACCCAGGAGATATTAGGATGGTTGGGCCTTTACATCAATTGCCAGCTCATCTAGAGAAATGGTTACCCAAATTCAATCCTGATAATGGCCCACTTACTAAGGAACATATAAACAATTTCATGTTGTCCATTAACTTGAATGAAGTAGTGGAAGAAGATGCAATTATAAGATTATTTCCATATACTTTACAAGGAACAGTAGGATCATGGTACTTCTCATTACCATCGGGTTCTATTAATAGATGGGATGCTTTTCAAGAGCAGTTCTTAACTAAATTTGGAGATGATAGATCCACAACTACCCTAATCAATGATCTCTCAAATTTGAAAGTTGAATCTAAAGAACCAATAAAAGATTTCAACTCTCGCTTTAATAAATTATTGAATAAGATACCAACAGCATATAAGCATAGCGATGAAGTCCAAAATGAATGGTATATTTCGGCTCTCCCTTCAAACACAACTATTTTCGTTGATAGAGCTGCCAAACTGACTTTGGAAAAAAATATGAAAGAGGAAATAGCTATAGAAAAACTCATTCTAGCTGTAGAAAAGAAAAACGCACTAGGAGAATGAAAATCTAAGAAAGTAACTTTTATGGATGACTCCAAGAAGAAACCACCTAAAGATCCTTTCGATCTTGAAGGTTTACAAAAATTCCTCAAAGCCATGTCTAACGAAATGGTTGATATCAAAAAATAGGGAGCAGAGACCTCCTCTAAAAAATCTTTTAGACCATTTAAAAGGAATTCCCTTGCTGATCCTAAACCTCCAAATGCTATATCAAATGTCGAATCAGATGGAGAGGAGGATGAAGTTTCAACAAACGAAGAACAAACAAATGATGAAGAAGTGGCGGAGTTACAAGGAATGTGGGATTTTATTCTTCCCAACGAAGAAACTCAAGACGCACTGCCTGTTGCCACCTGAAGTAAAAACCTTGTTGATTTGCCACAAACAAATCCAAAGAAGAAGGCTTCAATGAGCCCTCCCAGGGACAAAACAACCGGTAATAAGTCTTCATCAAAATCCACTCAAACCACTCCTTCTCAATTAGATTCTTCACCTTCAGCTAAAATTCTGATAGTTTCTGATGAAATGGAATATAATATTTTTGATGATATGAAGAAGACTAGGGAAAACATCACCTTTCATGAGCTTAGAAAATTGAAGCATCAGCAGAAGCTACTCCTTAAAGAACTTAAAGCAGTACCTACTGTACCACTTCCTGTTGTCGTGATCTCACAAGACACCCAAGAAATGGGAAGGCCCCTAGCACCTCTTTAAACAAAATTGATCCAACTGATATCGCTCTAATCAGAGGAAGAACTAATCTCATACTCCTCCATTCCTCCTTACTTTTGAAGTTTTTAATAATAATTTACACAATTGTTTAGTTGATTCAGGAGCTTCATCTAACATCTTACATAGAACAATTTTGCAAAGTTGAATGTTCAGCCCCAAAAATATGTTGTACGTATAGTATAGTTAGATCGATCTCAAGTCGAAGTTTTTGGGGAACTTAATCAAGTAACCATCAGACTTTTGTCAAACCCTAAAATTTTTCAAGTCATTGACATTCTTGTGGCTAATATTCCTGAGTTCTATGGCTTAATCCTTAGTAGGGACTTGTCAAAAAAACTTCATGGTTATTTTGCAACTGATTGTTCTCACATGTGGCTTCCCTATAATGGCAAGCCAAATCAAATAAGGGTTGATCGCGAAAAACATCAAAAGTACATAGTCACAGAGCTAGAAGGAGAAAATGAACTAGTCATGTATAGAAACAATATCATCGGTAACTACTTAGTAGAATCATTTCTAGGAAATTTCAATGCTTACAATTCACCTTTCTTGGAAAACTCTGTTGTATCTCAAATTGAAATTTTTTCCCAAACAAACACTTCTAAATGCATAAATTTTGTAGATAAACCTATAGTTAGCTCTTTATTTTAGAAATTATTTTTTGATGGATCTAAATCTAATGATGGAGCAGGAGCAGGATGCATATTAGTCAACCCCAGAGGAGAAAATACTATGTTAGCATGCAGACTTGAATTTGATTGCAAAAATAACACTATGAAATATGAAGCATTAGTTCAAGGGTTGTATAAGACCATTGGACTTAATATAAAACACCTCCAAGTGATTGGAGATTCATAAATTGTGATAAAACAGGTAAGAAATACTATCCAATGTCTATCAGGACATTTGAATCACTATTGTCATTGGTTCAAGACCTGACTTCCCACTTTACAGTGTTTAATATTTCCCCTATTCCAAGACTCCAAAATGCCAGTGCCAATCTCCTAGCTAATGTCACTTCCAAGCTTATTCCACCGAAAGATTATAGCCCTAATTGCTTTTCTATTGAATTGATTTTTAGGCCTTATATTCTCGATAATATTGCCAACTAGAGATTCTTTAATAATGACCCGGATATCATAAGCTTTTTGACATCAGAAGGCTCTTATGATGACCAGATAGTTGATGAAGACCAGTATGATAGCCAACTTAAACAAGAAATAGCCAATATTTCTATACCAAAGTCTGTAGTTAAGTTAGAAGATTTATCTGACCTCAAAGACAGATTTAAAAAACCCACCAACTCAAAACTTCAGAGTTCAACTCTAAGGTTTGAATTGATTAACCTTGGAACCGACCTGAAACCTCAAAATATTAATCTAGGCCTCGAGCTTACATAAGATGAAAAATTAGCCTTTACATGTATGTTGAAGAGATACAAGAATGTCTTTGCATGGAACTATGATGATCTTGAAACATACGACACTTCTATTATTCAACATACTATCCCCTTGACATCTGATGAGAAGCCTGTTCAACAGAAATTAAGGAAAATCCATCCTAATTTAGAAAATCGATTAAATCTGAACTAAACAAACTGCTGAAAGCCAAGATTATTTTCCCTGTCAGACATTCCCGGTGAGTCTCCAATCTTGTCCCAATCAGAAAGAAGAACAATGATATTCGGATATGTATAGACTTCTGCAACCTCAACAAAACTTTCCAAAAGGACAATTTCCCATTATCTCCTATGGAACATATATTGCAATCAGTTGTAGGCTCACAACTAATGTCTTTACTAGATGGATTCTCAGGTTATAATCAAATCCTAGTACATCGAGATGACCAACTAAAAACTACATTCAGAACAAAATGGGTCACTTATGCTTATCAAAAGATGCCATTTGGACTGATTAATGTTGGTGCTACTTTCCAAACAGCCATGGACATAGCCTTCAAAGGTTTAGTAAACAAATCAATAGTGATCTACTTATATGATATAATTGTATATTCCAAAAATGGAATTTCTCTTAACCCTAAGAAATATTTCTTCACGTTAAGTGAAGGGAAGCTCCTTGGATTCATTGTGTCGAAATCAGGGATTCACATAGACCCTGATAGAATAGGAGAAATTTCTGAAATACCTTTACCTCATAACAAAAAATCAATGCAATCTTTCCTAGGTCAGATAAATTTTTTAGAAGATTTGTCCCTGACTTCCCACGAATTGTTTTACCTCTTCAATCCATGATAAAGAAAAATCTCTGTTTAAATGGGGACACTTAGAACATGAAGCTTTTAACTTGATCAAACTAGCAATCATAAATGCTCCATCTTTAGCCACCCTGAATTTTTCAAATCATTTCATTTTATATACTTTCGCTTCCAAGAAATCATATGTAGCCATATTAACATAAGTAAATGAAGAAAAAGCTAAATCCCTAATCTATTTCTTTAGCTCCAATTTGCAGGGGGCTGAATTACATTACTGAGATGTTGAAAACAAGCTTTTGACGTTTTCAAATCAATAAAACACTTCAGACCTTTTCTCCTCAAAAACCACACCAAAGTAATAGTGCCATTCTCAGCAGTGAGAAATCTATTAATACAAAGGGATGTAGGTGAGAAGAGAGAAAATTGGGTAACATCTCTGCAAGAATATGACATTGAAATCAGACCAACAAAAATTATAAAAGGTCAAGGTTTTTGCAGGATGTTAGCAGGAGCATCTAATCTATCAGTAATACAAGACTCAGGTGATGATGTACAATTCTATGAGGTAAGCCTTAATGACACTGAATCAAGATATGCTAATATCATATTTTACTTAAAAAATGGATATGCCCCAACGCAATTAAATTACAAAAAGAGAAGGGCCTTGAGGCTAAAAGCTAGACAATATTAAATTGTCAATGATGTGACATTTAGAATAAATTATGATTCCCTTTTACTTAGATGTCTTGAAATTGAGGTGTCTTGAAACTGAGGCAAATAAGGTCTTGCGGGAACTTCATGATGGACTAGCTGGTGGACATTTTGGAGGAGATACCACCGCACATAAAATCCTGCATGTCGGCTATTACTGGCCAACATTATTCAAAGATAGACAAAGTTATGTAAGAAGATGTAAATTTTGTTAGACAGCTGTTGGGAGACAAATAAAACCTGCATTACCCTTACAGCCAGTCAATATTGAACAACCATTTGAGCAATGGGAATTGGATATAATAGGTGAGATCGTTCCTCATTCTTCTAAGCAACATAGATACATCCTTACAGCAACTGATTACTTTACAAAATGGGTGGAAGCAATTCCACTCAAGGTAGCCAATTTTGAAAAAATTATTGAATTCATCGATCAATTTATCATAGCTAGATTTGGTCTACCATCTGTCATTCTGTTTGATAACACATCTTATTTTTCAGGCAATTCCATGAAATAATTTGCTCTCAAAAGAGGTTTTAAGCTTAAGTACTATGCTAACAATTATCCCCAGGGAAATGGGTTAGCTGAATCTACAAACAAAAATCTCATAAGGATTATTAAATGAACTGTTGACCAAAGTCAAAAGAACTGGCATAAGTCTTTGATATTTTCTCTGTGGGCAAATCAAATAACTCAAAAAGCCTCCATTAGCACTTCTCCTTTCAATTTGGTCTATGGGAAAGAAGTTGTCTTACCTACAAATGTGGATATTCCCTCTTTAGCCTTAGTTCAGTTCATTGAAGAAACTCCTTCCTCTTCTATGCAAGTTAGACAATTACAAATACTTAAGCTTGAAGAGAAAAGGGAAAAGGCTAGAATCATACACGCACATCATCAACAGTTAGTCAAGACTTCCTTTGATTCAAATTCTATAAGTTCAAAATCTTTTCAAATCAGAGATCTAGTATTGAAATGGGATAAAGCCCACAAAGAAAAAGGTAAGCATACCAATTTCCAACAAATGTGGCTCGACCCATTTCAAATTGTGGAACAAATAGGCCCATCAACCTTTTTATTGCAGGATTTATCAGGTAAGGGAGAATCTCTACCTGTTAATGCGTAGATTCTAACGAAATACTTTCCATAGAAGATGATCTCTTATATTCATTGTATATTATTGCCTTTATTTTATTTTTATAGAAAGAATAATACAAGTTGAAAAACATTTACTTTTGGCTTTACAAATGATAGTCTCTTTTTAATTTTGACTTTTCACTTGTATAAGTAAAGACTGTTATGAAAGTAATCTTCACATATGAAACATATAGTTAAGTTCTATTGCTCTGAAATTTCATGTTCTCTGCCAAACTTATTTGATCTTTGATGACACTTAACTTTAGAAATAAATCTTTCCTCTACATCAATGAAGAAAAGTATCGATAACAAAACAAAGTCTTTCTACAGAAAAGCATCCTCAAACTCTACAATTGTCATCCAGAAGCTCTTAAGGAGCCAATGATTTTCCCCACCTAATCAACTTTCATTTTTAGAGTATAATTCTAAAATATACTTAAACTTAAAGGATAAGAGGTCTCATCAAGAGCCAGCTTACAATGATCATAAGGTTATAACTAGCTGACATTACCAATATTGCATATCAAAATAGGGTAATGGCTTGAGATTTTATTAATTAAAAATACAAGGGGTCTCATTACGAGCCAGCTTGTTTAGTTAAGTTATAAGTCAAGTGAATGACATTGTCAATTTTGGTCACCAAACCAAGACATTGTCCTTTAAGGGTTAAAAGATAAAAGGTTGAAGAAAAATAATTATTTTAGAAAATAAAAAGACAATAAGTATATAAATCTGAGCTTGTCTCTAAAATTTCATTCTGACCAAGGTGGGATACTGAATCATTGTTGGCTAAAAGATAACTCCGTCGAGGCTATGAATGCCTGCTGGCAGCAGAGGCTCTACCTATGACAACTGAGTATACCAAAAATTGATCTAAAAACAGCCCCCCTGTTTTTATCTTTAAAACCAAGTAATGACTGATGTAGACAAAGTAACTTTCTTATGAGTTGAGAATAATCAAAAGGATGATGATTAAGTAGATATTGTTTAAATATTCAAAGATCAATGTGACTTATCTTATATTTCATATAAATTCTATTTTCTAAATCATCTTTATTTTGGATGTTTTAGAATTTTCAAAAAACTCTCAGAGATAACTTGTTCTTCCAAGTGAATCGCCAATTGTTGTGTTATTCAACTACCCTCCATTTATTAATAGTAGTAGTCAATATTACATTAATAAATGGGGACCCTTAAAAAAAATATTTCCAAAATAATTTTAGCATTTAAGAATTTTCTTTATTAATTTTGGAATAAAACAAGATATCAATCAAACCCCTTTTCAAAAGAACTAGTAAATGCTTGCCTTTCCCGCATATCATATGATTAAGCATGATTGAAATCTTTGCTAACCCACCAAATCTAGTAAAAAGCAATCAAAGGAGGATTGTGTGCTAAAACGCTTTGAAACTACTAAGTTTCTTATATAAACTTGGTCCTTAGGTATTTCTCATCAAAACTAAGTCTCACATCGCATATCATTATTCATAGATGGCACGCCTTAATAAGTTACCTAAAAAACAAGCGAAATGTGAAATTGTGATCACATCATTTCCCTTACCTCACCGCATTTCTAGCATTTAAAAGAACACCGCAAACTTACCATCCGTCGAAATTGCGAAATACAATCAAAACTCAGACCCACTCCCGACATACATTACAAACAAATGTTTAGGTCTGTCGCTTAGTAAAAAGGTCTTTACGTAGAAAACCTAACAAATGAGCATTGTCTTAGAAATAATAAATAGGTGTCTCACATCTCGCATCTCGCAAAAACATAAGAGACGATAAGAAAAGAAAAAAGGCATAATGCGATAATGTGATCTGTGATATTGCTTCGCAAATCACAAAATCGACATTATCACAATTCGAAGGCTTGCCACCCTAGAAGCTCTTTTCCCGACTTACGATGTGGACATTTATGAGCATTAAAGCTAAGAGATAATGAACATTAGTGGGCATTTAGTGAAGGTTAATGGCATTTATGTGTGAAAAGCCATTTAATGTGATATGATATCTTCTTACGTGCGTTCAAATAAAACTCCTTTTATCACCTTTACAAGTTATCTGTATCATTCCATTTCACGTTCATTATTATCTCTGTATATCCGATAGCTATTGTTTTTCTCCACTTTCAGGAACAATCCACAAAACAAATCTTTGGGAGCAATGGTGAAGAAAGGCAAGGCAGTCACATCTGAGAAATCAGAAATGACTCCCCTATTTTCGGATACTACATGCAGCAGAGATGGAGGAACCTCTACATGGGAAACCATGTATAATATCTTAGAAGAAGAGGAACCAAGACTTCTGGAAACAAAGATCACAGTTGACGATCGTGATTCCTCATATGCCTCCATTTTTTAGATGGCATGCTCATTTTTGCATCGCATAACTGCACACCCAAAGCTAATCTCTTATACAGATATGGTTAAATGGGTTATTGACGAGGTCGATATCTCAGACATAGAATTCAGGAACAGAAGCCAAGAGGTTATGGGATCTTTTTCGCTGGACAACCTACGGCTTATGTACCACCTACCAGAGCCACAAGCCATCTACACCAAGCAGTTCATTGAGAAGTTTTCCAAAGAGAACGAGGACCAATAGACTACACCTAGACCTGCTCAAATAATGAAGGAAAAATCAAAAAGGACAAAAATGGTATGTACTCTACTGCGTCTATTTCTCCCCCTCATAGTTTTGCAGAGGCCATGCTATGTAGGATGTTTGGCAAGCCCGATAGTACTAAATTTTCCCAACAATGGCTGCCATTAATAGATGCAGCCGTAAATGCAACTATAATGAATTGGGCCCAAATTTTGTCTGATAATTTAGTGAAGGCAATAATCGATTATAGGAGGAAAAGGAGTGTCTCAACGAGGGTTTACCCTCCATTTTTTATGAGTGCTTATGTAATGGATGCAATTTGTTTTGGTTCGAAATTCCTGTCATGGGATGGAAGTGCATTATCCAAGATCCACTTCCCATTCATATATACGATAAAGACATGTGGGAATCTCAGTTTCAACCACATTTTTACAAAAAAATTCATGGAGTCATGCTCCCTGTCCACAAATGGATTTACAACTGAGATGCCCCCAGGTTTTCCAAGGAAGCCGGGGTAGATATCCTCCCAGTGGCCAGATGGTTTAGGGAGGAAACATTCACGTATATCAGAGTATTTTGTAGCATTACCCTACCACATGTCCTCCCATACTATGTTCTGGATAAATTGATGGCTAGAGGGATATCCTATAAAACAACTAGTGAGGGTGGGCTGAGAAAAGCATTGAAGGAAGAAAAAAAGGCGATTTGGCCTACATTCCCTTTGTAATGTGGAGCATTTGCACTACACGATGTGGGGCATGCATTTAAAGAAGCAGAGATCATGTTATCTCTACAATTACCTAAATTCCTAGGTAGGTAGTATGACCCATTTGGCACTGCCAAAGACTTCACGACCATGGTAAAAGTGAAAGTATTCAGTCACGAGGAAGATCCATTTAATGACATCTTCCTACAGAAAGAGACATTCACAGAAGTGAAGCACATGTCATCACTACTTTTGACCAAGAAGAGCTTGAGGCCTTTCATCAATACATAGAAAGGATATTGTTAAAGGTCCCATTGGACCAACTGCGGATTGAACCAATAAGGGAGCCGACTCCCAATGTAAGCCTAGAGGGTAGTTCCAGAGGAACCTCTAGAGATGACTCCTAAGTAGAATCCCAAGAGAAATCTATGAGGGAATCAAAGCACTCAGAACAACAATCATAGAATGGGAGAAGCAAAAGTAAGGAGTTAGAAAGAGAAACAACCTAGTCTACAGAAAAGACAGTTGAGCAAACTTCAGCTAAAAAACAGATTGAAATTCATTACACCTCCACCCAACCAATAAAACCCCTTGTGATTGATTTAGATGAAGAATGGGAGAACTTTAATAAAAAGCTCCATGCTAAGAAATAAATTACAAAGCTACAGACTCCACGGCACATAACAACTCAAGAAATTACAATAGAGAAAATTGTAAATACTTAAGAGGTAGAGAACATTCCTAACACTCCTACCTCTGAAATTGTTTTGAGGATTGAGGAGATTCCTCCTTTAGATGTATTCTACAGTCCTACCCACAAAGCCATTGTTAAAATACAAATGAATAAAAGGAAGTTGGATGCTACAACTGCTACTACTCCCGATAATGAACCGATGGATATTGTATGGAAACACTCACCCATCGACCCATCCGCCAACCTTACTAGACTGTCATAGTTTGCAGGGGCCTATGCTCAGCGACTATCGATAAAGAAACAGAGGTGAAAATGTTGCTAAAGGAAAGGGAAAATAAAATCTTGATGTTAGAACAACAACTACAGCAAGAAAAATGTAACAAGCAAGCAGAATCGCAGTTAGCTAAGCTCCAACGCGAATTCGAGCAGATGAAAATAAAACATCAAACCAGCTTAGCAAAGAAGGAAGTTCATATACAAGGAATAAATGATCTGGATAAAGATGATCCAAAAAATGATCAGTTTATTATTGAATCACTTAGCCTTAACTCCCAGTTGATGCACCAAAAGAAACTATTATGCCAGAAGTTCTCGCAATGGAATTCCTATTGTGAGACAAGTGACAAATTAACAAGCCAAGTCATTGATATGAGACTTGAATATGATGAAATATTCAAGAGAGTTTCCGACTTCATTACCTGGCAAAATTCAGAAGAAGGGAGAAAGGCTGACTTGCCTAAATTGGAGGAATCACACAAGGAAATTTTATTTGTAGACTGGGATGCTAGGCTTAAACAGACAGAAAAGGCAATAGTAGCAGCAGCAAATAGTGTTATCAAGAACATCAATGAAAATTTACATAGCACCAACCTAGTAGTAGAGTCCATTCCAATTTTTCTTCTAAATGTCAAACAACTCGAACAACAATGGAGGTAGGCAACAAAGGAAAAAGGAGAAGTAATTAGGCAAATGACCAGGTTAAACTGGGAAGCATACTGGCAACATTTAGTGAAGCCTCACAACCAGTGGATGAAACTGCGATGCCCAACCACTTCTATGGAGAAAATGGTGCCAGCAATGACCGATGTCGTGTTCACTGGGCAGTTGAGATCTAAAGCAGCCGACCATCATAGCTTAAGCTCATGACAGACATCTACGATCTTAAGGATCAAACACAAAGGAGTTAGTCACCATGTTCATTTATATTTTTGTTTTATTTTTCATAATTTGAGGAAGGTCGTTTAAACCTCCTCAACTATTTTTGTAATAATCTATTTTTAGTTTTATAGTTTAGTATTTAAACCCCTCTCACACATTTAGAGAGGGGTCCAGAAATTTTATCAGAAACAATCTTCAAAACATGCACTTCTGTCCCTTTGAGGAAGTTCTGGTGAAATGAATGGAACAATATTTATTTTTATCTTATGTGGCATCTTCTACTGAAATTACACTTTTGTACTCTTATATGGTGTTGGATTGATTGGAAGTAGATCAATATTGTTGAATCACATGAACAGGGCTTATTACAAATGGTACATTTATCCCATAATTTTGTTTTACTTATGTATTAGGCAATAACTTCTCTTCAAGTTGTTTATGTATGAAAGTTTGAATCTTGGTTATCATTTATTGCACTTTTGTATGGTGATGGCCTAAATTTTATGTTGAATATATGAGTAATTTCTTATGCGATATATATTTCACAATCGGTTTGGCTAACTATTTATCCAAAATGATTATTGTTAAACGATTTCATTTCTTATTGCAAATTAATTATCTTTGTTACCAAATTCTTTTGGACATTATTGTAGACCGCATACTTCAAAATTATTCCCGAGTATAGTCATAGCTAGATATTGTCTACATTAGGATATATATATGTGATTATTAGTTCAGATTATATTACTTTTAGCTTAAACATTACTCCAGATATTACATATCACCCCATCAACACTATTAGATTGGGAAATTGGTCCCATTATCCCCAGTTGGATCCACCACACCAAACGGAAAAGGAACTACCAACCAAGGGCCAGAGTGGGTGGTTTTCCCCCCATGTTGTAAGCAACGATTTGCAAGGCTTCAACAGGCCACGAAGACATACACAATCAATCCATGTGACTCAACATATAGAGCATAGCCACTAACAAATACAAATGTGGATCTATGTCACAGTATACATCAGTAGGACTATGGACACATGACAGACAGAGAAGTGTCTCAAGATAGTCCTCAAAGTACATGAATGATACATAACTCCAATGCAACCTAGGAAGGATGCCATATAAGAGTGAGATGTCCCTAACCCAGGGTCTTTGACATAACCCCGATGGTACAAATATACATCATGTGAATAAATGAGCTAATGTCGAGCATGGTAGAAACCGCCTGATTACCAGCCAATGAGGTAAACCAGTAACAAATGCAAGGGAATCCATCAATGAGGAAAATGGACCCCAAGGTACCTAGTACATTCCACTAAGTGTGAATAAATGAGATGATGTCAAACACCAGTGAACTCGACCAATCAAGAGCTAATGATGTAAACACCTTGTCGATCGCAAGGAAGCTTGTTGTTGTCATTCTGTATTTTTGAGGTGGAGGGAGTACACACATAGGAAATCATCAAAACCACTTTGGAAGCTAGGATCTAGCCCAGCCAGCTTCAGAGAGGGATCTCTCTGTTTAATTTAGCTTTGTTTTAGTGTAAGTTTTAGGCTAGCTATGATTGTACTTATTTGTTTTGTTTAAAAGGTTTGGTTGATTTGAGTGTTATAATTCCATTGGGCTATGGAGTCTATAAACTAAACTAGAGTTTGTTCATCAATTTTTAAAGGAGTTCTCACAGGGAAAAATAGGTGTAGTAAATGGATCTTTCCAGAGTTTAAATGGATGGTGGAAAATCAAAAATGTAAAGTTCAGTAGAGAACAAAGAGAAATTAAGAATTCTTTATCCCAACTTTATAGGAAAACATTAAAATTAACAACAACGAAAATAGGGCGCTCTTGATAACGAATCTTATTTATCACAATTTCTGTTGATTAATTCAGGATTAGAAAAATAGAGGAAAGAAATAATAGTGTTTAAATAGGTAAAGACAAGAAACATATCACCATTCAAGACACCACATGAATCCTGCAAAAGGTCCCTGTATTATTGATGCTCCAGTACTTCAAAATTACAATATGCAACAAAAATTACATTCGAAAATCAACCCTTGATGCATGAAATAGTGAAGAATTTATAATAAAAATTACAATAATTATCTACAAGATCGTTTTCAAACTGACAGTGTTTTATTAGCCTAGTTACAAACTGATATCATCTAATCTGGCAAAAACAATAGGCCACGTAGACTATGAGGGAAATGGTGGCCCTATTTGGGTGGTTTTTGTTGCCGAGTCATTAAAAATACTGATGTTGAACTGAAACTTGCATTGGCTACTGTGTTGGAAAAACCTTTCACTGCTGCTAAGTTACTGCTTAGTCCAGTCAATCAAGTAACTCTTCCAATCTCTTTTCATCTGGAACTATTAACTTTTTCACCCTGCTGTTAGCCTCCTATACAAATAGGGTTTCATATTTCATGATTGACAGTGGAAGTGCCAAAAATAATCATCTTTGATGATACAAAGGTTCCATTTTTGTGAACTAAGCAAAAAGTTAAAAAATGTAAAGAGGGTATGCCTTAAAAGAGTAATCAAAAGGCAAGAAAATGAAATGGTCAAAAGAAAAAGAATTGAAATGAACCCCAAAGAAAGACCAAGAAAGTGGCCAATCAAAATGCCACTGCTATCTTGATGCATGGCTCAACAGTTCAAGCTGGGCCATGCCATGTTTTGAATTGCTTGTTGTAGAGTAGGTAATGAGTACCTGTTCAAACAGTTTAAGCTTGACAGATGATTAGCTGGATAGAGAAAGAAAGGAGCCCACTAGCTTAATCTGGGCCCTTGGAAGATATAAGGGTAGATTTAGGTAGGAGAGCAGCAAAAAGAAAAGAGCATATGAGGGTTTGCAAGTCTAAGTGCACCCTCCCTGAAGTAACAAAAAATGCTAGGTTCTAAGCTGGGTAGGTAGCCAGAAGTTGCAGAATCCTGATCATATTCAATTTTGGCCTTGATCAAGAAGGCATATGTTAGCAGTTGCGAAGGTATCTATGCATCATTTTAAAGGCAGAATAAAGAAGCATGTCTAACTCCCCCTGTTTTTCCCAAAAGAATCTCTTTCTAACATCCCATGGGGGACTTCAGGATCTTCCTAAATAATCCTCCTTGTATTTCTTCTTGGAAACTTCATGGCAAGTTTTCACTTTCTTCTCCGAAAAGAAGCCACATTTCTTGTGTAAAATCATTCCCCATCAACTCCTAAAAATCTAAGTTTACTCACTAAACTTAGTTTTCTATTCCTCAATTCCAATCTCTCATATCCCCAATTCACATTGACTTCTAACCCTATTATCTAACTCCCTAAGTGCCCCTCTTCCCATACTACTATAACACTATTGTGAAAAAGCCCAAATAATATGTAAATTCCCCCCTTGGGCATTATAGCCATAGTTTCAAAGTTTGGACAATACTATAGAATCAAAGGTCTTTGATATCTGGGTCACTTTGAAACATTGGGGATTGGATTAACACTTGGTTAATTTAATAACCCATTCCTACCCTTCTCCGCTCTGCAAACCTTCACATTGCATTATTCCCGCCATGGTGCAAATCTTGCAAAAACCCACTTTTGTTCCATTTCCCAAAGTATATATATTTCAGGGCGCCGCACCGCAAAAAACAAAAAATATTATTAAAATCTCCGCCGTATCCACCCATCACCTCCGCAGCCCGTCGACCGTCGGATTCGGGCCCTCCCATCCGACAGCCCACAGCAATATTGGACCACCCCCGATGCCTGGACGTTAGCGCCCGAAATCTGTCAGAAAGTGACGTCAGGGCTCAGACGCGTGTCGCTCCTACATTTCGTCGGGCGGCCTCCTGCCAAAACCACACCCGTACCTTCAGTGGTCCGATATTACCGCTTACCGCCCTCCGATTCCCGCTATACGTCACTCCCACGTCACCCCCACGTCATTGCCGCTTCAGCATAACATTACCGCCCGATCCGCCATTTTCTCTGAGTTGTCTGCCACGTCACCTGTCCACGAAGAGTCGCCCACCGGCCGCCACGTCATCATTTCCGTACCTAACCACACCTATGACGTCATGGTGACATCATCCAACAAAAGGCGCCAAAGGCCAAATTTCCCTATTTTGCCCAAAAAAGTCATTTTTTCGCGTTATTTACAAAAACACTCACTGTACTTCTGCATGAGTTGTTACGTTGTTTGTCCACCAACTCTCAAGACTGCTTCCTTGCTGCTGGCGCTGTGAATTCACCTGTATATCAACGCCATTGTCATATTCTACCCAGGTATTTATCAGTTTCCCTCTGCGTGCCATAGTTTTTGCATAATTCACCGAAGCAAATAAGAAAAGAGGGAAAACGCAGAAATTGCTAGGAACCTTCAGCAACCGAGCTTCATTTCCCACTAAAAGCCCAAAGTCCACCTACAGAGGTTCCACATTGTGCTAAATTATCACAATTTCACAGATTATTGTGCATTCGCAAATCTAAAACCTCTGCTAGACAAATCCACCGGGAAAGCAATTCTTAATCCCAGCATTTGCTCGTTGAAACTCTCCCAGAAGCATTTCAACTCAGTTTATCCCTTATTTGCCTGGTCCTTTCTGCAAATTGCCCCCCTTGTTGAAAATTCACTGCTCTATAGTGCTGTACCCAGAAAATCAAGTTCAAACACAGCTTCAAATATCAATTAACCATGGAGACCCCTGTGGCATTAAACATTGCACCATTGAATGCCCCACATAAGGACCTGGAATGGCTAGCCCTGGCAGACAGAGACTATCAAATGAGAGACACTGTAGAGCTGTGTAACAAATACCACATAGAAACAGTTTGTGAGTTAAGGAAGAAACACAGAGATGGTACAGACCTCTTGGGAATCTGGAAATCCCATTTGCCAATCTACTATCTCCCTCAGGTCAATGAGTTTCCTAACTTGATCCACCAGTGCTGCACAAACTATGACCCCAATCAAAGGGTTGTTCTGAGTCCTTCAGGCTCTGTCTTGTTCCACATTTCTCCTGAAGCTATCAACCAAATGCTATAATTTCGACCTACAAAGCCACTGGCTCCTCTTACTATGCAGCTTCTACTAGAACAAGGTGGCAAGCTCTCCAGCTCACAAGTTACAAGAATTGGCCAACTGTTTATGCTTCCAGAGTTTCAGCCTAAGCAGCCTCCCCCTTATCTGCATGTCTGGTTTAATGACATAGGGAGACTGTTAGTAGACATGATATCCTCCATCCTAGGGTTCAAAACCAGTGAGTTTGTAGATGAGACAACATTGGTAGTGCTATCTATTTTTGCCCCAGGACAGCCCCCTGCTGTCAGTATGACTATGCTTCATTTATAGCCAACAAAATGCATGAACAGTTCATGAACTTGGAAAGACAGAGGGTTTTCAAGTACACCTCCTATATATATCATCTGATATTGTACAATCAGCCTGATGCCTTTCCTCTTTTCCTCAAGAAACTAGATCCAAAGGGGAACAGAAGGTCTGTAATGTTCTGGACATCAGTCTGCCATCATATTCATTACTCACCATATACATACTGTGAGTTTATTGACCTCTTCATTCACCCAGCCTTATCACTACTGCAGAGTTCCCCTCCTCCCAGACTTACTGATGATATGCAGAAAATTCTCCAGCTCTCTAAGAACTATAGTATTGGAGATTGGTACTTTTACCAAGACCACACAGTGATCAGAGTATATGGTTGTGAGTTAGCACCATACATGCTACCAAAGTATGTTCCCATTGAGACTCTTTGCACTAGAATACTTCAGGCAGTTCGGCAATGCAGATATGATTCATTTCCATAGCAGAAACAAGAAGGCACAGTTAAAAGTTAAGCATCAATTGGGTCCATTTATGTTTAATAAGAGGGAAGAAGCTTGGGAAGAGGCAGACAAAATGCTAAAGAGCCTCCTCCTCAAGACCAATTTCTATTGGGCACCCTATGACCCTAACCATTTCATAAGCCTCAGGAGAATCAAATATAGGCTTGCCACCTATGATCATTTTAGCATCCCAAAAATTGAAAAATATGCTAGCCAACTAGAGTGGAGGCAAGGCACCTTAGTGGAAGATTATTCTGAGGAAGAATTAGCAGAGAAGGCCATTAAAACTTTAGAAAAAGCAGTTGACTTGGAATATTTTGGACAGGTTTGGTCTTCTGGCACTCAGCATCTCGGAGAAGCTGCCTCTTCGTCCACCGTTCCCAAGCAGCCTGCTAAAACAACTGACCAAACAGCAGACATGGCTAAAGGCAAAGCAGTGCAGCAAGAAGAGTTACCTCCAAGTATGGAACAGCAAGCAGAGCAGCAGGAAGGTACAACCAAGGAACCTGCCCCCATAGAACAGCAAACACAAGAGCAAATCCATTCGAGATAGGAGGTAACAGTTGAATCCTCGGTTCTACAAACACCTGTTAATGAAGAAAGAACAAGGAAAAGGGACAAACAAGAGGACACTCCTCTTACAACTTCAACGGAACAGCAAGGGGAAAAAAGGCAGAGGCTAAACCCCTTTTCAGAGGAGGAATTACCAGAGAGGCCAA
The DNA here is from genome assembly GCA_031772625.1 of Pinus tabuliformis. NCBI lineage: Eukaryota > Viridiplantae > Streptophyta > Pinopsida > Pinales > Pinaceae > Pinus > Pinus tabuliformis. The sequence continues at coordinate 206,274,229 of CM062810.1, read as the reverse complement.
TTAATACAATGCCCCCTCCTAGCATTGAAACATCGGCCAGTTCCTTACAGCAAGGACAAGACATATCACATGGGGCAGAGGTGAGCTCTTCAAGGCAGCGATCAAAGGCGGACTCTAGCATCAAGCAGCAGTTCATAGACATCAAGAAAAGGAATGAGCCCCTCAAACACCAAATCTACAATCAACTTTTGAAAATGGCACCAACCAATCAGCAAAGATTAATGTCTGCTTATGACATTCAAGAACAGAAAATGACTCTTAGTCATTTCAGGCCTACTATGCAGCAACCTCAAACAGCTGTCGACTATATCAGAACAAACCTGGAAATTTTTGCCAAAGACATCCACCCCTTGGATCAGATTGAGCTACACAGGCAAACGGGGGAGATGTTATATTCTACATTAGCTTATAAGACCCTGCTAGCACACCAATTACAAAACTCCTTACACAATATTGTTGCTCAGCTGGAATTGGAAAAAGCATCATCTCAAGCCAAGGACAACAGAATCAAGTCCTTGGAAGAGATCATTGTAGAGTTGGGTCATGATCCAAAGAACCCTAAGGGTGTGCAGGCACTACTAAAGAAGAGAGATGAAGACATAGCAGCTATGAGAAAGCATATCAAGCTGCCAGCTACCCTTCACCCTCAGACTGGAGAAGTGGCAGAGCAAAAGAAGGACCAGGATGTAATGGCTCTACTCCTAAGTTTGTACAGAAGATTGATGGAAATAGACAATGCACTGGAGGTAGCATTAAAAACAAAGCAAGCTGAATTACCAATGCAGCCAGCACAGGCATCTACAGCAGGTCCTCCCACAGGACAAACATCAGAGGCAGCCCCTTCAACAGCAGCTCCAGCAGCAGCACCAGAATAGGAACCCAGTCTAAGCATGCAGAACATGATGAAAGAGCTTGAGGCTTTAGAAGCACAGATGGCTGAACTAAAAGAGGCCAAGGATAAATTGGCTATCATTGAAGAAAAGTATGATAAATCAAAACAAAGTGTAGCTGAAAAAACAAGAGAGGTAAGGGCTCTTGAGAAGAAAATAAAGGAACTGGAAAAAGAGCTCTCTCTTGACAAGGTTGTAGCTGAAATCAAGAAAATCCTGTGGGCCAATATTAGTCAATCTATTTCAGACCAGTGGCAATATATTGAAACTATTCATGAACACTTGGATCTTATAGGCAGGGCCCAAAAGGAAAGTCAAAGAGCAAGAGCATCTCTAGGCAATATGCCTAAAATAGCCAACAGGATGATCAATGTCCTGAACAATCGCACTGGCCCCCAGCTGGCAGCAATGGGTATCACTAACAGAACTGGTACCATTTTACTGGTAAAGAGAGTGCTCACTTTGAGAAATCATGTACAGACACTAGATAGAAGGTGTCAAGAAATGCAAACAGAGGTGAATAAATTCATTGAGAAAATTACAGCACTACATGACAGAGGTCTCCCCAGCTTAGTAACCAGTGCAGGAAGGTTACTATCTCATGAAAACTATGCTAAAAGAGTTGATACATATGTCACAAATCAGATCACTGCATCAGCAAGTGCCCCAGAGGAAACAGGGCCTCCATCTGGGCAGAGTTTCTATGACAAAATAGAGAATTTATTTTTTATTCTGAATGAGATCAGACATCTTTTTGAAGTGCCTCCGAACTATTACAAATATACTGAGGCAGATGAGACTCTTGGTATAATTCTAAGACACCAGCTGCCTACACAGGAATGGTGGACGAACATGATACAAACACTGCTGTGAAGAAACAGATTGTTCACCAAATTTTGTATATCAGTCACAAGTCAGCGTTTTCAAAAATTGATATATTTGCTTTGACTGGGAAAAAAGTGAAAAGGGCCAACTCAGCAATCAAGTTTGATCACCAAGCAGGACCGATAGATGCAGATGACGAGGCTGAGATAGCTGTAGCACGACAAAACAGTGAAGGGCATAGTACTCAGAATCAATGCGATGCACCCAACCGACCCAGTTGCCCCCAAAAGTCAAAAAGCTTCTGAAAGGAGTGAACAGTCATGCATTGTTTATTTAATGTAGCAATAACTGTTGCATCTGTTATTCTTGAAAGTTGGTAAAAACAGTTATTGAACAAATGACTCATCGTTAAAGATATTTTGTAAAACGATTGTATATATATCCCCATGCATAAACTTATTGGGGTTGTTGATTTTTCTTCTACGGAGCTATGCTGTAAATTTAGACTTTCAATACAAGAAGCTAATGGAATTTCTGAAGTTCTGAGTTGTTTGAAGTGTTGTGGTGTGCTTGTTTGCTGCTACAGGATTCCTGCGCTATTTCATGTCACAATAAGTTTTCTGAACCATGTTATTATGTATTCTGCTCTTTCATAATCCACTTATGCTGTATGTTTCATAGGTTTAGCAGTAGAGAAGAAGAATAGTTCAGGATTTGTTCATTGAACACCCTGAACTCAATCTATGCTGTTATGCATGTTTTCTCCAGAATTAGTTATGAATGTGTAATTCTTAATTGCTCACATTTACACTAAATCTTTCATGGTAAATACTGTTCAGGAATTCTAATCTGCTCCTGAGTAATATTTCGTTTCTCCATATCACCAGCTTAGTGAAAGATTCTTAGTTGCCTCTCACTGGCTGGAAACAGTCCATATTCCACTATTTGAAGATTGTTTCATGAATACCCATATGGCCCTGCAGTTTCATCACTCACTCAACGCCTCAAACAACACATAATCACATACTCCAATGCCCAATGGACTGAAACCTCTGAAGATTACATTTTAAGTCGATAGAAGACATCATTCAACCAAAACTTTAAACAAAATTCAGTACATCATAACTAGCCTGAACATTACTTAAACAAAGCTAAATTCTAAAGAGAGAGCCCTCTCCGATTGCAGGTAGGCTAGGACCTATGATCCAAAGATTGGTCTGTGGTTACCTCGGCCTTATTCCCTTAGGAGTCAAAGGGAACAACCTGAGTGTTAACATAATTGGCGACTCCACTGGGGATCAGAACTAATGTTTCAACTGCTGTCTGTTCTAGATAGTGATTCCAAAATTTAAGCAATCCCTTGACCATTCTAAAAATATTCTCAAAAAATACCAAAAACAAGCTCAGAAGCTGGCTCCTAAAAAGAGAACTAGGCATACCAGGTCAAATCCTGACCCAAATCCTCCACTTGTTTTCGATAACCCCAATCTGATTCCCATGACTCTCAGGAACCAAAAGCAACCTGAACGATCTGCTGAGTCCAGCCCTGAGGCAATTCAGGAAAGTTATATCCCAACTCCTACTAAACCATCAGTTCACCTACATATAACCCACTCTTCCCCCTATTCCTCATCCTCTTCCCAAAACATACTGTCCACACCCCCACCCAACACACAAATGGCTATTACTGTCCCTGTTGTTCCAGTTGTTCCCCTTCTACCTGTTGTCCCACTTATCCCTCCAAATATGGCTAATCGTTATGCTCCTCTTCAATTACCTGGTAATCCGGGGGCTATGCCTCAGGACTACCAAAGTAAGATCACCTATTTTGATGGAACCAGTACATACACTGCCTTACAGCATACCAAGAAAATGCAAGATTACTTTGAGAACTATGAGATAGATGATGATGATGTAAGGATGAAAATTTTTGTCCAAAGCTTAACAGGTGAAGTAAGAACTTGGTTCAGAGCACTTGCTGCAAATTCTATACCTAACTCAGGCGCTCTTTATCAATCCTTCCTGAACAGATGGGAAAAGAAAAAGGACCCTCTACACATTTTATCCGAGTATGACTCCATTAGGAGAGGCCCTCAAGAAACTGTACTAGATTATTGTACCAGATTCAACACTGTTTATGATGCCATTCCTCAAAATCTTAGGCCTCCACCTGATTTGGCATTAATTAAGTTCCCTGATGGGTTTGATGCTGATATGGCATATCAACTAAGGGAAAGAGCCCCTGCAACTTTGGCAGACATGCAAAACATAGCTGTAAGTGTAGAGGCAAACTTAATTGCTAAAAGAAATCGAGCAAGAACTAAAAGAAGAACCACCTTTAAAGAAGAACCCTCATCATTTGAGAAAAAGCTGGATGCAATTATCAAAGGTATGGACAGACTTGGGGACAGGGTGGAAACCATAGAAAGAAAATCATCATGGGAAGGTCAACCAAGCACTATTAGAAACCCAAACTTCAGAAAGAATCAAAGTTCTAATGTTGGAAGGACTGATCCAGACCAGCATATCAGACCTCCCTTCCAAGAAATTTATGCTGAGGCTTCAACATCTAATGAACCAGCGGAGGAACCTCACATTAATTTAATGGGTTTGGACAGTGAACAACAAGTCTTTTTAACACAAGAAGATCAAGACAGCTATAATAACAATCAATGCCACACTAAGTCAGGAGAATCATTCGATTTCAAAGAAGGTTATGATGCAACTGTGTATGAGGTACACAAACAGTATAAACTAAGGACTAGAACGATAGATGTACCTGAACCTCTTAAACCAAAGGACAATAAGCAACCAAAAAAGACCAATGACAAGACTGCTCTTCCGCAATCAGCTGGGAATTCAAACCCACATATCACAGAAGTCACTATAGAGGATGTTTCAGAACAACAGCTCCTTGAAAATCAAATAGCTCCACTCCATCCTGCAAAGGCAAGGGCAGATGCTGCCCCGGGAAATAAACATCGTACCAGTTCCGTTCAAAATCATGCTGACAGTGAACAAAAGATCTCTGATAACTCAGCTGAAGCAAATAAACCCACTGCACTTAATGCCAAGATTCAAATAGAAAAGCCTTTTAATTTAGAAACTGAAATAAGTAAGCTGAAGATATCAGTCCCTCTTTCGGAATTGGCCAAACACCAAGTATACAGACAGCAAATCAACAAATCACTTCAAATATCAGACAATAAAGATGTTGTGAATGTCCTAGATGATCAACCAGAGTTATTGTTTGGCCCTGAGGTTAATGGAAAAACAGAAAATGGAGGAGTTCCACCCTTCTATGTCAGTTTAAACATTCATGATAAGGTTCTACACAATGCAATGTTTGATTTCGGGGCCTCACATAACCTAATGCCCAAATCTGTAATGGAAAAACTTGACTTAGACATCACAAGACCTTATAAAGATCTATTCTTATTTGACTCAAGCCAAGTCAGGTGCTTAGGATTGATTAAATATTTATGTGTCTCCTTGGTCCAATACCCAACCAAAACAATCTTGATGGATGTAGTGGTAGCTGACATACCTCCTAAGTATGGTATGCTCTTGTCTAGATCCTGGGGGGCCAAACTCCAAGGATCTTTGCAATTAGATATGTCCTATGCAACCATTTCAGTCTTTGGGCAGCCAAAGAGGTTGTACCGTGAAACATTAATGAAATATGTGGTAAGCAGTCAGGAGAAGCCCCAAAACTTCCCAATCTATTCAATACACTCTGACATGGATTCATTTATTCTCTATAATGCGGACATCTGCAACAAAGTTTATTCTGAACAAGTAATGGTAGTAGAGACAGAGGAATCAAATGAACAACTTTCTCCCCAACACCAAAACACTTTAGGTACAACTGATAAAACAAAAGGATATGATATATCAAGCGACTTGCAAGAAACCAACCTGCCCATGATCCAATTCTCTAAAGACCTCAATTCAAATCTTGATCATGAGACCTTATGGTATTTAGAATTTGATGGTTCTGTAAACAAGTTAGGAGCTGGGGCAGGAGTCTGGATCCATAATATGCTCAATGACCAAGCTGAGGGTCATGCATACAGGTTAAACTTCCGATGTACAAACAATATGGCTGAGTATGAGGCCCTTTTGTTAGGTCTGAAGCTCATAAAAAATTTGGGTGCAACCAGAGTTTCAATCCTAGGAGATTCAGATCTGATCATACAACAAATGAAAGGAAACTTTACCACAAATGATCTAAGATTGAGAGCATATAAGGGAGCAGCTATACAGGTACTTGATACCTTTTCACACTCACAGTTGACTAAAATTTCTAGAGAACTCAATCTACATGCTCACAGCTTGGAAACCTTTGCCAGCACCTGTAAGCTGCCCTTCAAACCCAATCATACTTTTACTGCTGAAATCAAGCATAGACCTGCAGTTCCAGACAACATTAAAAACTGGCAAGTCTTTGAGAGTGACACTCAGATAAATAACTTCCTCACTCTAAAAGAGGAATTCTCTGGCATTAACATTGACTCAATTACTGGAGATGATCAACAACAGACACACACTCTCACACAGAACATATCAGCTGAAACAGCTAATATAGTTTTGCATCCTACCACCTTTAACAGTGAAACCATACAAAAGTTGAAGCAGATAGATGGAGATGAATTGGCTGAAACAGAAACAGAGGTAATTGAGCTAAAAGATAATTTTCTGCCCACAGGTTTAACCCCTTTGGAGGATCTGTTTGATTCAAATGATATCTCAAGAAAACCAAAAATGCAACCACTAAATGCCGAAATTGAAGATTGTAACATTGGAACTACAGAAAATCCGAAAATGATAAAGCTATCTAAAACATTACCACCTGATCAAAAATTGAAATACATTGAGTTGTTTAAAGAGTTCCAAGATGTCTTTGCCTGGAGCTATGAGGACCTCAAATCTTATGATACATCAGTCATCCAGCATACTATACCTTTAAAAGAAAACCAAAAGCCTTTTAAACAAAAACTTAGAAGAGTGAACCCGGTGCTACTTCCCCTTATTGAAAAAGAGGTGAAACGTATGTATCAAGCAGGAATCATCGCTCCAATCAGGTTCTCAGAATGGATTTCAAACCTAGTACCTACTAGGAAAAAGACAGGAGAAATCAGATTGTGTGTTGACCTGAGAAATTTAAACAAAGTCTCTCTCAAAGACCATTACCCCTTACCAAAAATGGATCATATCCTGCAAAGGGTAGTGGGAGCTTCTAGGATCTCATTATTAGATGGTTTCTCAGGATTCAATCAAATTCTAGTACACCCAAATGACCAAGACAAAACTGCCTTCACAACACCTTGGGGAACTTTCAAATATGTCAAAATGCCTTTTGGGCTTAAGAATGTAGGGGCCACCTTCCAAAGAGCAATGGATATAGCCTTCGCCAAGGAAATTCATGATTTTCTAGTGGTCTACCTGGATGATCTTACAGCCTTCTCAAAATCAGACCAAGAACACTTAGAACACTTGAGGTAGGTTTTCACAATTTGTAGAAAATATGGTATATCTTTAAACCCAAAGAAATCATTGTTTGGCCTGCAGGAAGGTAAACTCCTGGGGCATATAATCTCAAAAGATGGTATTAGGATCGATCCAGACAGAATTCAAGCTATCCTACAAGTACCACATCCAAGAAATATCAAAGAACTCCAAAGCTTTCTGGGAAAAATCAACTTCTTGAGATGATTCATTCCCAATTTGGCTGAGCTCACAAGATTGTTAAATAACATGCTGAAGAAGGACTCCAAGGTCAAATGGACCATGGAAGCTAGACAAGCCTTTAAGGATATTAAAAGAGCATTGACAAACACACCAGTCCTAACAAGTCCTAGATTTGATAAAGATTTCATCATTTTTTCTTTTGCATCTGAGCATACAATTGCTGTTGTTCTGTTACAAAAAGATGACCAAGACTGTGAAAAACCTATTGCATTTTTTAGCAGAGCCCTTAGAGATGCCCCCTTGAAATATCAGATTATGGAAAAACAAGCCTATGCATTGGTAAAGGCAATAAAAGACTTTAGAATTTATATCCTGTACTCCCACATCATTTCCTATGTCCCAAATGCAGTAGTGAAGGACATTTTGACCCAAGAAGGAATTGAAGGTAGGAGGGGTAAATGGATTGCCAAAATCTTAGAATATGACATGGAAATCAAGCCTACCAAACTGATAAAAGGACAAGGTCTAGCCAAGCTGATGGCTGAAGCTAATTTTCAAGCCCTTGACATTAATGAACTGGACAATGAACAGGAGATGGCGACTCCACAGATCAACCAAGCCTTTATGCAATCCCCCTGGTATACTGATATATGTTTTGTATTGTTAAACCTGCAAGCTCCTCCAGGGTTGTCCAGAACTAAGAAAAGGTTCTTGAAAATGAAAGCATCAAGATTTTGTATTATTGACAGTGTTTTGTTTTGGAGAAATCATGAAGGAATCTTACTTAATTTCTTAACGTTGAATGAAACTGACAATGTCCTCAAAGAATTTCATGCAGGTGACTGTGGAGGACACTTATACTGGAAATCCACAGCTGATAAAATCCTAAGGGCTGGTTTTTATTGGCCCTCCTTGTTTACTGATGTAAGAAAATTTGTAATGTCTTGTCACAAATGTCAAATCTTTGAGGGGAAGAGAAAACTGTTGCCTTTACCACTCAAACCTGTTTCAACTGAGAGACCATTCCAGCAATGGGGTTTAGACTTTATTGGTGAAATTCACCCTCCATCCTCTGGCCAGCATAGGTGGATTCTGACTGCTACAGACTATTTCACCAAATGGATAGAAGCTGTCCCCTGTAGGCAGGCCAATGACTCCATTATCATACAATTTCTAGAGACCAACATCTTGTCCAGGTTTAGCTGTCCAGACAAAATTATCACAGACAATGCTGCCGCTTTCAAGTCCAAAAAAATGATCCACTTTTGCCACAAATATCATATGACCTTAGGTCATTCCATAGCTTATTATCCTCAAGGCAATGGCCTAGCTGAGTCTTCCAATAAAAGCCTAATCAACATCATCAAAAAAGTTTTGGAGGAAAACAAAAAGAATTGGCATAAGAAGTTAGTAAATGCTCTATGGGTAGATAGGCTAACCACCAAGAGATCCATTGGTACAAGTCCATATGAACTAGTTTATGGAATGGAAGCAAGGTTTCCTTCATCTTTAGGTGTTCCTGTAATGAAGCTGCTGCAAGAAATACAAGCTGAGCCCAATGACATTCAAAGAAGGATCAATCAGACAATTCACCTGCAGCAGACGAGAGAGGAAGTGTATGAAAGAACCCAGGTACTGCAAGAAAATATCAAAAGAATATTTGACAAAAGAACCAAAGCTGAAGACTTCTCTATAGGAAACAAAGTGCTGAGATGCGATTCCAGGAGGGAGGACAAAGGAAAACATGGGAAATTTGACTTCTTATGGAAAGGACCTTATGTAATTTATGTTGTACAAGGTAATAACACTTATTTTCTAAAGAGCTTGGATGGCTCAAATACTGAGGAAGGCCCAGTCAATGGGAGGATGCTTAAGCATTACTTTGACCCACTCTGATCAAGCATTGCCCAATTGTATATTGTACATAAATTTGTATTTTCAGTAGTTTATTCTCAGCAGATAGATAAAGGTCCAAAAGAAGCAGATTTTGAGAAAGACTAAGGTGCTGCACTATTTTGATGAATATTATTCACCTTGTCATGGGAAAATAAGAGAAGGAACTTGGGAACTATATGGGAGATGAGGAACAATCATAGAAGCAAGGCAAAAACAAGGTTGTAATTTCACAGCATATCAGCTTAAGGAGTATTGCATGCAAGTTTTCATGGATTCAGATGTTCGCTCTTCAACAAAAGGAAAGGTAAACTGCAGAAGGGTGAAAAAAGAAGGCAATCTGACATGCTGATCTTTACTTTTCATCTGGAAAAGTCATCCCCAAGTGGAGCCACTGTTAGCCTCCTATACCAATAGGGTTTCATATTTCATGATTGACAGTGGAAGTGCCAAAAATAATCATCTTTGATGATACAAAGGTTCCATTTTTGTGAACTAAGCAAAAAGTTAAAAAATGTAAAGAGGGTATGCCTTAAAAGAGTAATCAAAAGGCAAGAAAATGAAATGGTCAAAAGAAAAAGAATTGAAATGAACCCCAAAGAAAGACCAAGAAAGTGGCCAATCAAAATGCCACTGCTATCTTGATGAATGGCTCAACAGTTCAAGCTGGGCCATGCCATGTTTTGAATTGCTTGTTGTAGAGTAGGTAATGAGTACCTGTTCAAACAGTTTAAGCTTGACAGATGATTAGCTGGATAGAGAAAGAAAGGAGCCCACTAGCTTAATCTGGGCCCTTGGAAGATATAAGGGTAGATTTAGGTAGGAGAGCAGCAAAAAGAAAAGAGCATATGAGGGTTTGCAAGTCTAAGTGCACCCTCCCTGAAGTAACAAAAAATGCTAGGTTCTAAGTTGGGTAGGTAGCCAGAAGTTGCAGAATCCTGATCATATTCAATTTTGGCCTTGATCAAGAAGGCATATGTTAGCAGTTGCAAAGGTATCTATGCATCATTTTGAAGGCAGAATAAAGAAGCATGTCTAACTCCCCCTGTTTTTCCCAAAAGAATCTCTTTCTAACATCCCATGGAGGACTTCAGGATCTTCCTAAATAATCCTCCTTGTATTTCTTCTTGGAAACTTCATGGCAAGTTTTCACTTTCTTCTCCGAAAAGAAGCCACATTTCTTGTGTAAAATCATTCCCCATCAACTCCTAAAAATCTAAGTTTACTCACTAAACTTAGTTTTCTATTCCTCAATTCCAATCTCTCATATCGCCAATTCACATTGACTTCTAACCCTATTATCTAACTCCCTAAGTGCCCCTCTTCCCATACTACTATAACACTATTGTGAAAAAGCCCAAATAATATGTAATTTCCCCCCTTGGGCATTATAGCCATAGTTTCAAAGTTTGGACAATACTACAGAATCAAAGGTCTCTGATATCTAGGTCACTTTGAAAGATTAGGGATTGGATTAACACTTGGTTAATTTAATAACCCATTCCTACCCTTCTCCGCTCTGCAAACCTTCACATTGCATTATTCCCGCCATGGTGCAAATCTTGCAAAAAACCACTTTTGTTCCATTTCCCAAAGTATATATATTTCGGGGCGCCGCACCGCAAAAAACAAAAAATATTATTAAAATCTCCGCCGTATCCACCCATCACCTCCGCAGCCCGTCGACCTTCAGATTCGGGCCCTCCCATCCGACGGCCCACAGCAATATCGGACCACCCCCGATGCCTGAAAGTTAGCGCCTGAAATCTATCAGAGGGTGACGTCAGGGCTCGTACGCGTGTCGCTCCTGCATTTTGTCGGGCGGCCTCCTGCCAAAACCACACCCGTACCTTCAGCGGTCTCATATTACCGCTTACCGCCCTCCGATTCCCGCTATACGTCACTCCCACGTCACCCCCACGTCATTGCCGCTTCAGCATAACATTACCGCCCGATCCGCCATTTGCTCCGAGCTGTCTGCCATGTCACCTGTCCACGAAGAGTCGCCCACCGGCCGCCACGTCATCATTCCGTACCTAACCCCACCTATGACGTCATGCTGACGTCATCCAACAAAAGGCGCCAAAGGCCGAATTTCCCTATTTTGCCCAAAAAAGTCATTTTTTCGCGTTATTTACAAAAACACTCACTGTACTTCTGCATGAGCTGTTACGTTGTTTGTCCACCAACTCTCAAGACTGCTTCCTTGCTGCTGGCGCCGTGAATTCACCTGTATATCAACGCCATTGTCATATTCTACCCAGGTATTTATCAGTTTCCCTTTGCGTGCCTTAGTTTTTGCATAATTCACCGAAGCAAATAAGAAAAGAGGGAAAACGCAGAAATTGCTAGGAACCTTCAGCAACCGAGCTTCATTTCGCACTAAAAGCCCAAAGTCCACCTACAGAGGTTCCACATTGTGTTAAATTATCACAATTTCACAGATTATTGCGCATTCACAAATCTAAAACCTCTGCTAGACAAATCCACCGGGAAAGCAATTCTTAATCCCAGCATTTGCTCGTTGAAACTCTCCCAGAAGCATTTCAACTCAGTTTATCCTTTATTTGCCTGGTCCTTTCTGCAAATTGCCCCCCTTGTTGAAAATTCACTACTCTATAGTGCTGTACCCAGAAAATCAAGTTCAAACACAGCTTCAAATATCAATTAACCATGGAGACCCCTGTGGCATTAAACATTGCACCATTGAATGCCCCACATAAGGACCTGGAATGGCTAGCCCTGGCAGACAGAGACTATCAAATGAGATACACTGTAGAGCTGTGTAACAAATACCACATAGAAACAGTTTGTGAGTTAAGGAAGAAACACAGAGATGGTACAGACCTCCTGGGAATCTAGAAATCCCATTTTCCAATCTACTATCTCCCTCAGGTCAATGAGTTTCCTGACTTGATCCACCAGTGCTGCACAAACTATGACCCCAATCAAAGGGTTGTTCTGAGTCCTTCAGGCTCTGTCTTGTTCCACATTTATCCTGAAGCTATCAACCAAATGCTACAATTTCGACCTACAAAGCCACTGGCTCCTCTTACTATGCAGCTTCTACCAGAACAAGGTGCCAAGCTCTCCAGCTTACAAGTTACAAGAATTGTCCAACTGTTTATGCTTCCAGAGTTTCAGCCTAAGCAGCCTCCCCCTTATCTGCATGTCTGGTTTAATGACATAGGGAGACTGTTAGTAGACATGATATCCTCCATCCTGGGGTTCAAAACCAATGAGTTTGTAGATGAGAAAACATTGGTAGTGCTATCTATTTTTGCCAAGGACAGCCCCCTGCTGTCCAGTATGACTATGCTTCATTTATAGCCAACAAAATGCATGAACAGTTCATGAACTTGGAAAGAGAGAGGGTTTTCAAGTACACCTCCTATATATATCATCTGATATTGTACCATCAGCCTGATGCCTTTCCTCTTTTCCTCAAGAAACTAGATCCAAAGGGAAACAGAAGGTCTGTAATGTTCTGGACATCAGTCTGCCATCATATTCATTACTCACCATATACATACTGTGAGTTTATTGACCTCTTCATTCACCCAGCCTTATCACTGCTGCAGAGTTCCCCTCCTCCTAGACTTACTGATGATATGCAGAAAATTCTCCAGCTCTCTAAGAACTATAGTATTGGAGATTGGTACTTTTACCAAGACCACACAGTGATCAGAGTATACGGTTGTGAGTTAGCACCATACAGGCTACCAAAGTATGTTCCCATTGAGACTCTTTACACTAGAATACTTCAGGCAGTTCGGAAATGCAGATATGATTCATTTCCATAGCAGAAACAAGAAGGCACAGTTAAAAATTAAGCATCAATTGGGTCCATTTATGTTTAATAAGAGGGAAGAAGCTTGGGAAGAGGCAGACAAAATGCTAAAGAGCCTCCTCCTGAAGACCAGTTTCTATTGGGCACCCTATGACCCTAACCATTTCATAAGCCTCAGGAGAATCAAATATAGGCTTGCCACCTATGATCATTTTAGCATCCCAAAAATTGAAAAATATGCTAACCAACTAGAGTGGAGGCAAGGCACCTTAGTGGAAGATTATTCTGAGGAAGAATTAGCAGAGAAGGCCATTAAAACTTTAGAAAAAGCAGTTGACTTGGAATATTTTGGACAGGTTTGGTCTTCTGGCACTCAGCATCTTGGATAAGCTGCCTCTTCGTCCACCGTTCCCAAGCAGCCTGCTAAAACAGCTGACCAAACAGCAGACATGGCTAAAGGCAAAGCAGTGCAGCAAGAAGAGTTACCTCCAAGTATGGAACAACAAGCAGAGCAGCAGGAAGGTACAGCCAAGGAACCTGCCCCCACAGAACAGCAAACACAAGAGCAAATCCCTCCGAGACAGGAGGTAACAGTTGAATCCTCGGTTCTACAAACACCTATTAATGAAGAAAGAAGAAGGAAAAGGGACAGACAAGAGGACACTCCTCTTACAACTTCAACGGAATAGCAAGGGGAAAAAAGGCAGAGGCTAAACCCCTTTTCAGAGGAGGAATTACCAGAGAGACCAATTAATACAATGCCCCCTCCTAGCATTGAAACATCGGCCAGTTCCTTACAGCAAGGACAAGACATATCACATGGGGCAGAGGTGAGCTCTTCAAGGCAGCGATCAAAGGCAGACTCTAGCATCAAGCAACAGTTCATAGACATCAAGAAAAGGAATGAGCCCCTCAAACACCAAATCTAAAATCAGCTTTTGAAAATGGCACCAACCAATCAGCAAAGATTAATGTCTGCTTATGACATTCAAGAACAGAAAATGACTCTTAGTCATTTCAGGCCTACTATGCAGCAACCTCAAACAGCTACCGACTATATCAGAACAAACCTGGAAATTTTTGCCAAAGACATCCACCCCTTGGATCAGATTGAGCTACACAGGAAAACCGGGGAGATGTTATATTCTACATTAGCTGATAAGACCCTGCTAGCACACCAATTACAAAACTCCTTACACAATACTTCTGCTCAGCTGGAATTGGAAAAAGCATCATCTCAAACCAAGGACAACAGAATCAAGTCCTTGGAAGAGATCACTGTAGAGTTGGGTCATGATCCAAAGAACCCTAAAGGTGTTCAGGCACTACCAAAGAAGAGAGATGAAGACATAGCAGCTATGAGAAAGCATATCAAGCTGCCAGCTACCCTTCACCCTCAGACTGGAGAAGTGGCAGAGCAAAAGAAGGACCAGGATGTAATGGCTCTACTCCTAAGTTTGTACAGAAGATTGATGGAAATAGAGAATGCACTGGAGGTAGCATTAAAAACAAAGCAAGCTGAATTACCAATGCAGCCAGCACAGGAATCTACAGCAGGTCCTCCCACAGGACAAACATCAGAGGCAACCCCTTCAACAGCAGCTCCAGCAACAGCACCAGAACAGGAACCCAGTCTAAGCATGCAGAACATGATGAAAGAGCTTGAGGCTTTAGAAGCACAGATGGCTGAACTAAAAGAGGCCAAGGATAAATAAGCTATTATTGAAGAAAAGTATGATAAATCAAAACAAAGTGTAGCTGAAAAAACAAGAGAGGTAAGGGCTCTTGAGAAGAAAATAAAGGAACTGGAAAAAGAGCTCTCTCTTGACAAGGTTGTAGCTGAAATCAAGAAAATCCTGTGGGCCAATATTAGTCAATCTATTTCAGACCAGTGGCAATATATTGAAACTATTCATGAACACTTGGATCTTATAGGCAGGGCCCAAAAGGAAAGTCAAAGAGCAAGAGCATCTCTAGGCAATATGCCTGAAATAGCCAACAGGATGATCAATGTCCTGAACAATCGCACTGGCCCCCAGCTGGCAGCAATGGGTATCACTAACAGAACTGATACCATTTTACTGGTAAAGAGAGTGCTCACTTTGAGAAATCATGTACAGACACTAGATAGAAGGTGTCAAGAAATGCAGACAGAGGTGAATAAATTCATTGAGAAAATTACAGCACTACATGACAGAGGTCTCCCCAGCTTAGTAACCAGTGCAGGAAGGTTACTATCTCATGAAAACTATGCTAAAAGAGTTGATACATATGTCACAAATCAGATCACTGCATCAGCAAGTGCCCCAGAGGAAACAGGGCCTCCATCTGGGCAGAGTTTCTATGACAAAATAGAGAATTTATTCTTTATTCTGAATGAGATCAGACATCTTTTTGAAGTGCCTCCGAACTATTACAAATATACTGAGGCAGATGAGAATCTTGGTATAATTCTAAGACACCAGCTGCCTACACAGGAATGGTGGACGAACATGAAACAAACACTGCTGTGAAGAAACAG
Source organism: Pinus tabuliformis (assembly GCA_031772625.1). Taxonomy (NCBI): domain Eukaryota; kingdom Viridiplantae; phylum Streptophyta; class Pinopsida; order Pinales; family Pinaceae; genus Pinus; species Pinus tabuliformis. The sequence goes on along the minus strand of CM062810.1, from coordinate 206,258,619 downwards.
ATTGTTCACCAAATTTTGTATATCAGTCACAAGTCAGCATTTTCAAAAATTGATATATTTGCTTTGACTGGGAAAAAAGTGAAAAGGGCCAACTCAGCAATCAAGTTTGATCACCAAGCAGGACCGATAGATGCAGATGACGAGGCTGAGATAGCCGCAGCACGACAAAACAGTGAAGGGCATAGTACTTAGAATCAATGCGATGCACCCAACCGACCCAGTTTCCCCCAAAAGTCAAAAAGCTTCTGACAGGAGTGAACAGTCATGCATTGTTTATTTAATGTAGCAATAACTGTTGCATTTGCTATTCTTGAAAGTTGGTAAAAACAGTTATTGAGCAAATGACTCATCGTTAAGATATTTTGTAAAACGATTGTATATATATCCCCATGCATAAACTTATTGGGGTTGTTGATTTTTCTTCTACGGAGCTATGCTATAAATTCAGACTTTCAATACAAGAAGCTAATGGAATTTCTGAAGTTCTGAGTTGTTTGAAGTGTTGTGGTGTGCTTGTTTGCTGCTACAGGATTCCTGCGCTATTTCATGTCACAATAAGTTTTCTAAACCATGTTATTATGTATTCTGCTCTTTCATAATCCACTTATGCTGTATGTTTCATAGGTTTAGCAGTAGAGAAGAAGAATATTTCAGGATTTGTTCATTGAACACCCTGAACTCAATCTATACTGTTATGCATGTTTTCTCTAGAATTAGTTATGAATGTGTAATTCTTAATTGCTCACATTTACGCTAAATCTTTCATGGTAAATACTGTTCAGGAATTCTAATCTGCTCCTGAGTAATATTTCATTTCTCCATATCACCAGCTTAGTGAAAGATTCTTAGTTGCCTCTTACTAGCTGGAAACAGTCCATATTCCACTATTTGAAGATTGTTTCATGAATACCCATATGGCCCTGCAGTTTCATCACTCACTCAACGCCTCAAACAACACATAATCACAGACTCCAATGCCCAATGGACTGAAACCTCTGAATATTACATTCTAAGTCGATAGAAGACATCATTCAACCAAAAATTTAAACAAAATTCAGTACATCATAACTAGCCTGAACATTACTTAAACAAAGCTAAATTCTAAAGAGAGAGCCCTCTCCGATTGCAGGTAGGCTAGGACCTATGATCCAAAGATTGGTCTGTGGTTACCTCGGTCGTATTCCCTTAGGAGTCAAAGGGAACAACCTGAGTGTTAACACCTGCGATGGATTTCATCTACCTCTCTATACTTATTAAAAGTTGGTTTCACAGTAAAAATATGTTTTGCCTCATTCTGCACATGGAAATCATTTGACATAGTCTCCAGAAACTCTTTTGTTCTCATACTTCCTCTTATCTCACTAAACTTGGTGCTACTTTTGGCTACCTCTTTCATTTTCTAGATGTAGCCCTCCTGAGTGATCAACTTATCATTGATAACATAAATTTTGGGCAGCCCCTTTTGCATTAAGGTTTCAATCCTGTTGGTAAATCTGTTCACTTGTAGCTCCAAGGTCGCATATTTTTCCTCCAATTGGTCAATAAGATTTTTTTTAGTCAAGACTTTCTTTACTTCTTGAATGGTAGCAGTTTTGTCACTGATTCCCACTTCCTCCATCTGATATCTAGATTTTGAATTTAAGAACCTAATAATATTGGTAGCTTCAGTAGGCATTTCTCCCAACCTTTTCCTTCCTTGCACAATGGTTTGAGTGACCTTCTCTATTAACTATTTATGTTCAAATATAATCTAAATTGAAGGCCAAATCTCACTCATTTAGTCAAGTATGTTCATCCAAATTGTTTCCTTGGCTTGGGCCAAGGTCTGGACAATAGATGTGTCTCTTTTTACCGGCACACCTTTTCCAAAAGTCTATGATTTTTGTCCAATTCAGCAGCCCGAGCAGCTTTAGCTTTGGCCTTCTAGACTTCCAAAGTTTTGAGTTGGCTCTGCAAAGTCTCAATTTCCTTTGATTGCAAGGAAATGTTTTGTAGTGTCTCGGCTACGTGTTCAGCACTAGGAGTCTAAGTTAAGTTGTAGGTGCAGTAGTTGTGCATGTTGATGGAAATTGAGAAAGAGGTACAACATCTAAAGGGATAACAACCATCTTCAAACTGTCTTCCTTCTCCTTTACCAACTTTTCCAGCTCTACTTCCATCTACCTGATCTATATGTTTTGATCAATAATCAGTTTCATCATATATGTTTTCTAAGCTTCATCTTCTGCAATGGCCTTAGTCATTGGATCTTCTATAGCTGACAGCTTGAGCTGTTTCCTCAATGTTGCAATGTCCAAGTTTTTCTTCTTAATAATTTCTTCAGCAGCAATAACATCCTTAGGGTCATACCCTATCTTGATCACCAAGTATTCCAAAGACTTGATCCTGTTGTCTTTGGCCAAGGAGGAGACCTTCTCCATCTTCAATTGTGACTGTACATTTGCAAAAGAAACCTGCAATTTGGATAAAGACATGGAAGTATTAGTGAGAGTGGAGGATATCATCTCACCAATTTGTTTGTGCATCTCCATTTGATCAATGGGATGTATTTCCTTTGTGTTGAACTCAAAGGTGGTGCTCTTGTAGTCAGCTGTTGATTTAGGTTGTGAAGTCTGGGCCTCAAGGAAGGACATTTTCATTCTGCCATGTTCAGTATCATATACTGACAGAAGTCTACTTTGTGAACTGGAAGTCTACTTCCAGAATTGGTTGTAGGTGTTGTTCTTCAAAATCTCATTTCTGAGCTTTATTTCCTTGTACCTGTCAAACACTGTTTTTTCTTTTTCTATCTAGACGGTGTAATTTTCCAGCTCGGTATCCTTATGACCGTGTGAAGATGAAGGTCTAGAAGGAGAAGTAGTGAACTTCATGGTGGCTGGTGGAGAATTTGTGATGATGATAGCTACCTGTTTTTCCATTTCTTTATGCACTTCTGTTTTTTGAGTCACCTTGGGCCTCTTTCTGTAACTAATTCTAAATTCTCTAGCTTCACTCCCAGTTGTAGATGATGACCCTTCCTCCCTCTGCCTTTTGTTGGATTTTTCCTGAGGAACGAGAGTGAAAACTATAAGTGGAAAATAGCTACTCTTCAGATTCCTATAGGGTATTTTCTTCCCACTCCAACTAATTGGCATATTGTTCTATCTCTAGCTTGGAAGTATGAATGTAGGGAGTTTTCTTGTTGTCCACTTTGAGTTTTAAAATGATGCCACTGGGGTTATAAGACCATGCGAAGCTTAATATGAACTTCATTTCCTTTAGTATCTTATCTGCCTCCTCCCTAGTTGTTCTTGTGTTGAATACAAATGGGCCCACCTGTGTTTTAATCTTGAATTGTGCCTTCTTCTTTGCTACTACAAAGTGGATCTCATTTGAGTTTAACATTTGCCTGATATATTCTAGTGCAAAGATCCTCATTGGGAGGTTCTTGGGGATCTTGTAGGGGGCCAATTCACATCCATAGACCCTAATCTCTATGTAATTTGGGTACAGGTACAAATCTCTGGTCTTCTCTTGGTCTAATAGATGTAGTATTCATTTTATCTCCTCACTGATCCTGGGTTGCACTGCACTGTGGAGAATGTTCATAGCTGGATGAACAAAGTATTCTACAAATTTCTTGTAGGTGAATTCTTGTTGTTCCTTCATGACCAGTGATGTCCAAAAGATCACTGGTTGTTGATCACCTGCATCATCCAATTTTTGCAATGCAAAACTGAACTTTTCTTATTGGTAATAGATGAAGATGTAAATCAAAACTAAGGTATAGCTAAACACCTACTCTGTAGGAAATTTGATGAACTAATCATGGAGATTATCAACCAAGAATTGACTAAAATTGAAAATTGTAGAGGGCTTGCTGTCTGTGGAAAATGTGGAAAGGAATCCTAAAATAGGCTCATCCACCCACTGATCAGAATGGTAGCCTAGGATATGAGAAAGGATAGAAATAATTTGTTTGGCCTGATCAGGGAAAATGGAAGAAGGATAAGGAGGATTTTTCTTGGGCAATTGGGCATTCTCTGGAAGGAAAATTTCAAAAATCCTAGCTCTGGTGGCAAAATCCAACTTTTGATAAAGCTGGGTGAGGGCTTCTAGGGAAAAAAGGGCAGCATTTTCCACATAAGGGGCCAACATCATTTGGTCAATTGATTTGGTTGTGATGGTGAAAAGTATGTCACCTGTAGGTGCAATTATAGCTCTTTGAGCAGGGACATAGAAATCTTGGCATCTCCTGGTGAATTCTATGGCTTGAAATGTTACAGTAAATATATAGTGGGGAAGGTTCGACTCCTAAAGTCCTATCTCGTCAGTTTTAGCAGTGTGTTTCTCTTTTAACTAGCAGTATAACTCAAGAAAATCATAGTCACAGAGTGTTTCAGTGATCCAGTTATCTCTGTTTTCCAATGGTGTGTGATCCAGACCTACAGAAGATGGGATCAATGGGTTACGGGCCTGGTCCTGGGTCTTGGCTTTATGTGGCATGGCTATAGCAGTTTCTAAACAAATGAATACAAAAAGGAGGCTTACCAGGCTCTAAAACAACAGTCTTGTAGTGCCCCACTCTAGTTGATTGATATTGATATGACTTTAACATTTATTTAGCCCTACGGCCCACACACATTATTCTTTGAGGACCTCAAGTTGAGGATACAGACATATGAATTTATTATTAATGGTTGTGATGTTTATGTATGTTCTCCATTGGTATTATGATGATTGTAGCATTAATGGTTATGCATGTTCTCTATTGATATTATGATGATTGTAGCATAAATGGTTATGTTTGGTCTCTATTGAATTTATGATGATGATGGCAGTAGAGGATATTTATGCTTTCTATTGATATCATGATGATGATAGCCTTGATGGATAGGTATTTTTTCTATTGATGTTACGATGTTGATAGCTTTGATGGATATGTATGTTTCCATTGATGTTATGATGATGATATCCATGATGGATGTGTCCCCTACGTTACCTACTTGCATTAGCTCTGGTTCACAATGAAAAATGATGTGAATGACTAGGTGATGTTGATGATGTTATTATGACAATGACTAACAACGAGAAACCTTGTTACTGATGATTATTGAGTATGGAATGAAACCACCAGTGTCACTCGCATATGATGAGTTGAAGACACCTCGTTTGATGAAAATTTATATTTTGTCTTTGAAATTCTAAGTCAATTTTGAAAACCTGCTATATATATTTATCTATATTCTGATGATATGTTAGTGGTTGCATGCACAGATTAGTTGCTTGGACGAATGACTCACATATGGGTGATGGGGTTGTACAATTGGAAGGAACTGCATGGGAGGGGTGGGACAGTGTCCCTGATCTCACCCACTAGCACTCCCACCGTGACTTGGGCTGGAAAGGTTGAAACACCTTCGCCTTGAATATCATGATGTCATGAGAGCAGGTCCCAATGTTAGGTCGCTCATGAGGATTTTACCGAGGGGCATGCATCTAGGCAGATTCCTTGATCCTCGACACCACTATTCTCACTATAACAAGCAACATAAGATATGATAGTGGTCTCTATCGTTGCAACTATACTTTCCCCTCATAGCCATTGAATGCTTGAAGGGCAAGTGGCGTGGCACCCTTGGAATTTCAAGGGAATTTCTTGAATGGCACGACCAACTTGGCACCCTTGGCATCACAAATAAACTATTAGGCATGACACCCTTGGAACTTCAAGGGAATTTCTTGAAGGGAATGACCAACTGGGCACCCTTCACATCACAAATAAACTATTAGGCATGACACCCTTGGAATTTCAAGGGAAGTTCTCGAAGGGCACGACCAAACTTGTCACCCTTGGAATCATTAAAAATAAATATAATCAAGATATGAAAAACCAGTGAAATTCACATCAAGGGTAAATGATGTTAGAAACCAAGGTAATTAAATCAAAAATAAAACTTGGGTTAAGAGGATCATAGGAAGAAATAAAATATTTTACCTTAAAAACTCTACCCTTCCCATGTTGGAAAATATTAGGTAGATAATGTAATTTAATTAGGTAAAAAGGGGAAAGAGGGACATAAATGTAAGGATAAATATTAATCCTAAAATAGATAAACCTAATTAAGGGAAGAGGATAGTGAATTAAAATAAGATTAATAAATTAAATTTTAGAGAAATTTAGAGAACCTCCATGTGGCAACAACCAACATAAGAATATCCATCTAAGAGATAACTTGAGTTAAATTAGGGAGTAGATAGGGGATCAAATCTTGACTTATCAATTGACTTTAGTAATGAAGACAAACTGAGGAGTAAAAAGGGGATCACGAGACAACTAGGAGAAGAAATAGGAATCTTGTTGAGGTGAGGAAAAATATTATTTTTAAATTAAAATTAAAGTAAATAATTTTGGAGATCCTTGATGAGAGAGTGACACATGGGTGGGTGAATAATCAAAATATTGGATTAACAAAAATAATTAATTATGCATGAAATGCCAAGTGTCACATATGAGGACTCCTATAAAAGAAGGGGCAGGCCATGGGAGAAAGGACTCTTTCTAGACCCTATTGTTGGATGGATGAGATTATGTTAGAATAGTGACTACGAGCTATAGTGAGTTTGGTGAGGTATAGGACTTTAGAGAGGGGACTCTTGAGCCAAAGAGTGCTCTCCTCTACCATTTATTACATTCCTCCATTGTACAACCCCATTGCATCTCGGGGGTCCGCAGGGAAGGAGAGTACCCAAGGAGTAGGCTGGGAGGTCAACTGGTGGGCTATTGCATTCAGATTAAGCACATCAAAATTCACACTTGGAGGTGACCGACAATAAAGGAGGGCAATTGCGGCAAGTCAAGTTTGAATCTCGTCTCCTGGTGAACGGTACGTATGTTGTTATATATTATTTTGTATGACTTCATTTTGGTTTTAGTTAATAATATGTAAATTTGATGATATGTTCAATGAAGTGAAATTTAGAAAAGTTTTATATAATTCTCCATACATTTTGAGTTCCCAATGTTATTTTCTTATGGTTTTATTTTTATTTAAAAAAAAATAATTAGGGTTGGTCCCTACAAGTCTGTTAGGCGAAAATGATCAAAGAGGTCAGTGATTGTCAGCAAATTGGTTGTGAAGAAGCTCTGATAGAGACCACAACAAGAAATTATGAATAGCAGAAAGAGAATGAGGAGTAAAAGATTGGTAGTGACGGGATCTAGATCATTTTAAAAGCAGAGGCACAATCCCGTTGGAGATGGCATGGGGTTGTTACTGAACAGTTACTTGGGAAAATTAAAAGCAGAACAGGTATCAGGTAGGAAAGCATTTAATTGAGGCAACGGTCGGGACAGGTGGTGGGTAGAGAGTGGTGTTGGCATTATGATTCTGGTTTGGCTCTATGGTACAGGTGTTGTACTTGATGGCAATTCTCTCAAGTGACAAAATTCTATTTCAGGCTCTCAAAATGATGGAAAATAAGAGGTGCACAGGTGCATCGTTCAAAAGGTGCGGACCCGCAGGTTTACCATCTAGGAAGTGCGGACATACCCACAAGTTATCCGTTCATAAGGTGCGGTCCCCCAGTTCACTCACTCCAATGCAGAGAAGCGTGCTCACGTGGGGTTTCTTATGTTTGACCCTTGGTATTTAGCCCATCGATCATGATCCTATGGTTTTGGCCCGTGGTATAGGATCTAATTTATTTGAACCCCTGTTTGGATCCCTTGTATTGGTTTTCGATGGTTTTGTCCCATGGTTTGAATAAGGGACTTGCCTATAAAAAGGAAAAGAGATCACTTGGATAGACACTTGTGAAATTTGAATATCTTAAGATCTGGAATTTTGGGTGATTTGTTTTAAAAGCTAGATCTAAATCAAGGTGAAAACTTAAGGCGAATCTATTGATAAGTCGTGATCTCTTGTGCGCATGATCAGATCTGTGGATCTAGCTGTCTGTGGCACATTGGAAGACTGTTAATTTGGCCCTAATCTGAGGTTTGCAGGCTATACACGGCGTGAGTGCGGGGGTACATAGCGTAGGAGAAAGCACAGTGCGGGGGTACGCAATGTAGCAGAAGGCGCAGTGCGAGGTACACAGTATAGAAGAAGACAAAGTGCGGAGGTTCGTAGGAAACAAAAGAACAAGTTGTGGAAGTACGTTGTCGAACAGACCGTACAGGTGCAGATATGAGAAGAAGTATGTAGGGCAGCAGAACAAGTGGTGCAGAGATACGCAGAGCAGTAGACTGACGAGGTGTGGATCTGCGTAGTTTATACACAGAAGAGCTGCAGGTATTCGCAGGCCACTATTGGTGAAGTTGTGGACCTATCTTAAAACATTTGTTAGCTGTCTTTTATCTATTGCTGCAGAGTTCTGTGTTTAGATTTCTGGTAGTACTTTTCTATTTATAGCATTCTGAGAAGTTGGTTGATTCTTTGGTTGATTGTATAAGGAGATTGGGTGATTTGCATGTACTTGATGATTATTTGATCTTCTTGGATCCAGTTTGAAAATTAATGAAACGTGGTCCTTAAAGAAGTAAAAGAGCAAAGGGGGTTGTAGCTCCCTTCCAAGAGAGACTGGAAAACGAGAGAGAGTTATAGCTCTCTACAAGTTGCAGCCTGCGTACTGGTAAAGGACTGCACCAGTACAAAATCCTTGTAAAAGAAGCTTCTAATTGAAAGAAGATAGAGACATATTGCAACAGGTGGTTTTCACCCACATTGGGTTTCCACCTTATATCTGGTGTTCTTTGGTGTGCCTATCTATTTTTCTTGTTCTTGTTCATTATTATATGGCACTGACATACAAATTAATGATCAATATCTAAAGAATAAATTAAAGTATAAAACTGGAAGGTATATTGAAAAGAATTTGATAATGTTGATTCACCCCCCCCCCCCTCTCAGTATTATTTCCAACAATTGGTATCAGAGCAGGTTCTTCAGAAGAAGCTTGATCGCTTGAAGAAAGATCTTTCATCATGAGAAACTACGAGAGGGAAGCATCAATCAGGCCACCGATTTTTTATGGGACAAACTTTGTTTATTGGAAGGTAAGAGTTACTGCCTATATTCAATCTCTTGGTACAAAAGTTTGGGATATCATAGATACAGGGTATACTTTTCCATCAGCAACTCCTATAGATCCGGTTGAGAAGAAGAAATATGAAACAAATGCAAAGGCGGTCAATACTCTATTAGGATGCCTATCTCAATCAGAATTTGTCAAGGTAATGCAGTTCAAATCCGCAAAATAGATATGGGACAAGATTGTTCTAAGCTATGAAGGAGATGATCAGGTAAAACAAGCAAAACTTCAAACCCTCAGGATTCAGTATGAAAATCTCAGGATGTATAATGATGAAAGTGTGGCTAACTATTTTCTGCGTGTAGATGAGATTGTTAATTGTATGAAAAATTTGGGTGAAGAAATAAAAGAGGTTGTTGTGGTTGAAAAAGTTCTAAGATCTTTGTCCCCTAGGTTTGAATCTAAAGTTTCTGCAATAGAAGAAAAGGAAAATCTACAAAGCCTTAAAATGTCACAGCTGCACGGAATTCTAACTGCTTATGAAATGAGGAAAGGAGGTCCATTAGATAGGAGAGAAGTTGCCTTCAAGGCTTCAGGTAAAGGAGAGTACTATGAGTCAGGACACGTGTCAGAAGAAGAAGAAGAATCAAATTTTGTCAGAAATCTTCAACGGGGTACTGGTCGTTTCCGAGGTAAGTTACCTTTCAAATGCTTTGCTTGTGGAAGATTCGGTCACTATGCTGCCAATTTCCCTCACAAGGATAAGATTGACAAAGGGAAGGAACCTGTTAGATGGAACAAGAAACAGAATGCAACTAAGAAAAGTTACTACACTCATGAAGACAGTGATGGCCTATCAAATAGTGACGAAGATGAACGAGGTAATGATTATAAACTTTTAATGGCCTTTGAAGATGATGATTACATGGACGCTATAGATGTAGATGGTTTTTATGAAGATATTTCTCGACTCAAAATATGTTTAGAAGAAAAATATATGATCATTGATACTCTGCAATTCCAACTTGATGAAAAAGGAAAATCTCTTGAGAAGTTAGAATGTGAAATTGTTGGCCTTAGAAAAGAAATTGAGAAAACAAAGGCTCTTAATCTTAAATTTGTTAAAGGATCTGAAACTCTGGATGAGATTATCAATGTACAACGTTCTCCACTAATCAAGGAAGGTTTGGGTTATAATGGAGAAACTTCTCAAGCATCCACCTCAAAGAGTTATCTTGATGCAGCAAGGAGGAATGAGAAAAGGCCCAATGGAGATCACCAGGTAAGGCAAGGACAAATTACATCAAGAACAAACAAAGACTACCAAGTAAACCAGGGGCAATCCATCTTAAGGGTGAACAAAAGCTACAACCAGCCACAAGTAAAATCTTCTCAATTTGCTTCAAGAATGGATGAGAGTAGAAATTACAATCATTTGGCTGGTAGATTTGATAATCGCAGAAGTTTCTTCAATGGCCAATGTTTCTCTTGCCATAACTTTGGTCACAAAGCAGCTCAATGTGTTGCTTATAAGACAATCATGACTAGAGATGCTCAAAACAAAGAAGTATGACTAGGATTACGAAAAGGACCTATAACAACTTTTCTGCCCTTGAAAATCAAATTGAATGTTCTATTTGTAATAACTTCGGTCATGAAGATTCCGAATGCAGGAGAAGGTTTTGGCAGACAAAGGAACAAGCCTCAAGCACCAGAACATGGAGAATAAAGGAACCACAAACAAAAAGATGTGGGATAGAATTTTATGCAGAAGGACAAGAAAATCTATGGTACATCGACAACGTATGTTCGAAGCATATGACAGGTGATAAAGAAAAACTTGAATCATATACTGCTTTAGAAAAGGGAAAGAAAGTTTCTTTTGGAAATGATACCCCTGCAACCATAAAAGGAAAAGGCACTACTCAGTTGAAAGAAAAGGTCAAAGCTGGAAATGTTTTGTATGTTGATGGCTTGAAGCATAATCTACTAAGTGTCAGTCAGATGTGCAATCAAGGAACAGAGGTAATATTTCAATCAAATGGATGTAGTGTTTGTGATCTTGATACAGGAAAAACAGTGATCAAAGGCAGAAGAACTCCAAATAATCTATACATATTTGAAGAAGGGCAACAACAATGTTATTTGAGCAAAGATGATGAACATTGGTTATGGCACCGGAGGTTGGGGCATCTAAGCTTTTCACAAATAAGGAAAGCATGCAAATACCAGGCAGTTCGTGGTCTTCCAGACAACACCATATGCAAATCATGTCAGTTTGGTAAGCAAACCAGAACTAACTTCCCTGAGAAGGAAGGATCAGCCAGCAGGCCTCTTGAGCTAGTCCATACAAATGTATGTGGTCCATTTAGGACAAGGTCACCTCAAGGAGAAGAATACTCTATATTATTCATTGACAACTTCTCCAGGATGGTTTGGTTGGGACTTATGAAACACAAGGACGAAGCATTCGAAAAATTCAAATCTTTCAAAGCCTTGGCTGAAAACGAATCAGATCAAAAAATTAAGTGCCTCAGGTCCGATAGAGGTGGGGAGTTTACCTCAAATGATTTTTTTGATTTCTATGAAGAACATGGAATAAGAAGGGAATTCTCTACAGCTAGGACTCCTCAGCAAAATGGAGTGGTGGAAAGGATGAATAGAATGGTTCAACAAATGGCTTGTGCTATGCTTGATGATTCTGGGACTCCCACAACCTTCTGGGTGAAGCTTCTTTTGCTGCGGTTGTTATTCTCAACAAAAAAAATGTCCAAGTGAACAACACTCAAACTCCTCATGAGCTCTGGTATGGTGAGACTCCTTCGGTAAAGCATTTCAAAATTTTTGGAAGCAAATGCTATATTAAGAATAATGATGAACAGCTTGGCAAACTTGAACCTAGAGCAGATGAAGGCATTCTCCTTGGTTATTCTCCCCACAGTAAAGCATATAAGTGTTACAATAAAATACTTGGAAGAATTGTTGGCAGCATTGATGTAGTGGTTGATGAAAAAGGATACATTCCTAGGCAAGTGAATTATGAAAATATCGAAGAGGATGAAGACTACTCTCCAAATCAGATTAATGATGAAGAAGAACCTCAAGAGGCACCAGAGGAATAGATAAGGATAGAATAGAAGACTCCATCCAGGTACGTTCAGAAGAATCATCCAGAATCTCAGATTTTGGGGCAGAAAGAGGTAGGTGTACAAATAAGAAGAACAATTGAAGAAGCCTCAAGCTATTTGGCATTACTCTCCTCCACTGAACCAAAAAATGTAAGAGAGGCATGCGAAGATGAATGCTGGGTCAAGGCAATGGATGAAGAACTTGAGCAGATCGAAAAGAACAACACTTGGGAGTTGGTTCCTAGACCAAAAGATAAGAATGTCATCGGGACAAAATGGATCTTCAAAAATAAGTTGAATGAAAATGGGGAAGTAGTTAGAAACAAGGCTAGACTTGTTTGTAAAGGGTATGCTCAACAAGAAGGAATAGACTTCGAAGAAACTTTTTCTCTCGTTGCTAGACTTGAGGCCATCCGAATGTTCCTTGCTCTCTCAAGCTTTCAGAAGTTCAAAGTATTTCAAATGGACGTAAAATCAGCCTTTCTAAATGGAGACTTAGAAGAAGAAGTATACATTGAGCAACCAGATGGGTTCATCCTTGGGAATGATCCAAATCTTGTATGCAGACTAAAAAAGGCTCTCTATGGTCTTAAACAGGCTCCAAGGGCTTGGTACTGCCATTTGGACACATATCTTCATCAACAAATTTTTTCAAAGGGATTAGCAGATAACAATCTTTATATAAAAATTGAAAATGACAAATTGCTAATACTTGTTGTCTATGCAGATGATATTATCTTTGGCAGCAATGAAGAAGCTATGAGTCAAAGCTTTGCCTTGGTGATGCAAAAAGAATTCGAAATGTCTTTGCTTGGAGAACTGACATATTTTCTTGGATTGCAAATCCAACAAAATGAAGGCGGGATCTTCTTGTCTCAAACGAAGTATCTCAAGCAGATTCTGAAGAAATATGGCATGGAGATGCAAAACCAGTATGTACCCCCATGGTCATAGGATGCAGCCTCAGTGCAAATGATGAATCAGCAGTAGTGCATCAACCAACCTACAGATCTATGATTGGAAGTCTACTTTATTTGACAGGTACCCGACCAGACATCATGCATGTAGTAGGAATAGTTGGAAGATTTCAGGAAAATCCAAAGGAAACTCATCTTCAGGCAGTTAAGAGAATTTTCAAGTACCTTCAAGGGACTCAAAACTATGGCTTATGGTATCCTAGTGATACAGATCTCACACTTCATGCTTCTATAGATGCAGATTGGGTCGAAAGCGTGGATGACAGGAAGAGCACAAGTGGTGGTGCATTCTTATGGGTTCTAGATTAGTATCTTGGTTCAGCAAGAAACAAAGTTCGATTGCTTTATCTATAGCTAAAGCGGAATATGTGGCTGCTGCATCTTGTTGCACTCAACTCCTTTGGATGATGCAAACCTTGCAGGATTTTCAAATCACTTGTACTCCACCTATCTCCATCTTATGTGATAATACAAGTGCAACTAGCATTTCAAAGAACCCAGTCATGCATTTAAAGACCAAGCACATACCGATCAAGTATCACTTTCTCAGGGAACAAGTGCTTGAACAAAAGGTCAAGTTGGAGTATGTTCCTTCTAAGGAACAAGTTGCTGATATACTCACCAAACCATTGCCCAGGGAGACCTTTGAATGCCTCAGGCAAAAACTGGGGGTTGTTGATGCATCATCTTGTTGTTGAATCTCATCTGTTTCAGAGATTGATGGTTGTACGCAAGTTTCATATGGGGTATACGCGTACATTTGCTGGGTTGCGGATTGGTCGAAGATCGAATGGCATAGGTTCAGGGGGAGCATATATTCTTCTAATAATGCATTGTTGGCATTATGGTAGAAGATCTTGGAGGAAGTACAGAAGGAGAACATGGATGTTGATTTGAATACTGCTGCAATATGTCTCTATCTCTTTCACGGTCATGTATGGTGTATGGTGGACTATGGTTCTTCTTGAAGAAATTTTTCATTTGCAGATCTGATCTTTAGTCAGGGGGAGCATGATCAGCAAAGCAAAGGCCTAAGCATGTTCTCAGGGGAAGCATAACCCTTTGCCCTTGATGTCAAAGGGGGAGAATGCGTTGAGGATCTTGAGGTTGCCATCAAGTCCAAAGGGGGAGATTGTTGGCATTATGATTCTGATTTGGCTCTATGGTACAGGTGTTGTACTTGATGGCAATTCTCTCAAATGACAAAATTATATTTCAGGCTCTCAAAATGATGGAAAATAAGAGGTGCACAGGTGCATCGTTCAAAAGGTGTGGACCCGCAGGTTCGCAGTATAGGAAGTGTGGACATACCCACAGGTTATTCGTTCATAAGGTGTGGTCCCCCAGTTCACTCACTCCAATGTAGAGAAGCGCGCTCACGTGGGGTTTCTTATGTTTGGCCCTTGGTATTTAGCCCGTCGATCATGATCCTATGGTTTTGGCCCGTGGTATAGGATCTAATTTATTTGAACCCCTATTTGGATCCCTTGTATTGGTTTTCGATGGTTTTGTCCCATGGTTTGAATAAGGGACTTGCCTATAAAAAGGAAAAGAGATCACTTGGCTAGTCACTTGTGAAATTTGAATATCTTAAGATCTGGAATTTTGGGTGATTGGTTTTAAAAGCTAGATCTAAATCAAGGTGAAAACTTAACGCGAATCTATTGATAAGTCATGATATCTTGGGCGCATGATCAGATCTGTGGATCTGGTTGTCTGTGGCACACTGGAAGACTGTTAATTTGGCCCTAATCAGAGGTTCGCAGGCTATCCATGGCGTGAGTGCGGGGTACGCAGCGTAGGAGAAAGCGCAGTGCGGGGGTACGCAGCGCAGTAGAAGGCGCAGTGCGAGTTACGCAATACAAAAGAAGACACAGTGCGGAGGTTCGTAGGAAACAGAAGAACAAGTTGCGGAGGTACGCTGTCGGACAGACAGTACATGTGCGAATCTGAGCAGAAGTACGCAGGGCAGCAAAACGAGTGGTGCAGAGATACGCAGAGCAGTAGACCGACGAGGTGCAGATCTGCGCAGTTTAGACACAGAAGAGTTGTGGGTATTCGTAAGCCACTATTGGTGAAGTTGCTGACCTATCTTAAAACATTTGTTGGTTGTCTTTTATCTATTGCTGCAGAGTTCTGGGTTTAGATTTCTGGTAGTACTTTTCTGTTTATAGCATTCTGAGAAGTTGGTTGATTCTTTGGTTGATTGTATAAGGAGATTGGGTGATTTGCATGTACTTGATGATTATTTGATCTTCATGGATCCAATTTGAAAATTAATGAAACGTGGTCCTTAAAGAAGTAAAAGAGCAAAGGGGGTTGTAGCTCCCTTCCAGGAGAGACTGGAAAACGAGAGAGAGTTGTAGCTCTCTGCAGGTTGCAGCCTGTGTACTGGTAAAGGACTGCACTAGTACAAAATCCTTGTAAAAGAAGTTTCTAATTGAAAGAAGATAGAGACATATTGCAACAGGTGGTTTTCACCCACATTGCGTTTCCACCTTATATCTGGTGTTCTTTGGTGTGCCTATCTATTTTTCTTGTTCTTGTTCATTATTATATGGCACTGACATACAAATTAATGATCAATATCTGAAGAATAAATTAAAGTATAAAACTGGAAGGTATATTGAAAATAATTTGATAATATTGATTCACCCCCCCCTCAGTATTATTTCCAACAAGTGGCAGAGGAGGAGTGGTTGGGATGTGGAAGGAGCAAATGCAGGATGGTGTTTTTTGGACAGGGTGATGGGCGGTAAGTGGTATCAATGAGGGAGTGCAAAATTGTGAGGACGTGCTACGTAGGGAGTAGGGCCCGGCGGAAGAAACTGCCTTTTGGACCCCCCCAGCGATAAAGGGATAATGGGTAGGGGGGTCGAAAAGGGATGATGGTCGTGGATGAAGAAGGGACTAAATCCTGAGGTGTCGAAGGCGACAGAAATTTAACCACAAACGACAAAATGCTTTGTCTGCTTGCGCTCACATAATTTTGTTTCCAAACTTAGGATAAGGGAAATGAAATACTTTAGCCCTGCGCATATTTATCCTCTAAACTTAGCATAGGGGATTAAAAATAAGCTTTTTGAAATAGATAATGCATAACATTCACTTCTCTCCTCATTCCCTATCCTCGCATTTAGGATAAAATTTATGCATGTTGACATTTAAGTAACCCACCAAATCTACCTACCCTTAGCTATACTAGAATTTTTTATTTTAATCTCTAGGGTGCACTTAGACTAGCAAACCCATTCTCATTTTCTTTTATGCAGAAAGAAAAACTATCTAACCTAACCCTTATTTCTCCTATTGACCCAGATTAAATTGTTGGGTCAATGTCATTTTCTACCTAACTAATGATTTATCCAGATTAAATTGTTGGATAAACCTTCATCCTCTATCTAATTTACAGAAATTTAAAGAAGTCTAATCATGATTAAACAATATGATTAAACTAAAGAAATTGATTGTGGCATTTTGAACAAGCTACACACAACTTTATTTTATAGAAATGAAACAAAAACTATGTATGAGTAGTGGAATTTAGACTTGCAACACTTTCAGTATTATTCTCTTTTTTATTTTCTTTCTTTTTTGGTGGGGTTCAATTTTTTTCCTTTTTCAATATTTTTATTTTTCTCTTTATTCTTCTTCTTTATACCCTCTTTTCATTTTTATTTCATTATTTCTTTCTGTTTGGAAATCATTTTCATATTGACAAGTATTTACAAAATAGGATCCTTGAGATACATCACACAATTACCTTTAGAGCCTATAAATTATAGGACCCGAACATTGTCTCTAGCTAGGGATCACACTCTCCCTATGAGGTTCCAAGAACATATGATCAGTAGCCTTGAGTTGTTATTTCAACAATATCCACCTCTAATCTCTTTATTGCAGTATTTATGGTAACTCACCAAAAGAATCTCACGGCCTTCTCTGCAGGCTTCAACTTTCTGTTAATAGGTCACCCAATCCACACAGTAAAGACAATGATATATACAACGATAAATGGTAAGAAAATCTCTAATACCCAGAAAAATAATGTTTGAGAATCCTGCCATTGACAGGTCCACCAGGTAATTTTGTTTCATCCAAATTTCTAATAAATAATGCATTATTTCCTCTGAAAGCATAAATGACATAAGGACCCATCCATAGGTTATCAAACTTTCCATGCTTCCCTTTATCCTCTCTTCTTGAATCCCACTTTAAGACTTTATCACCAATGGTGAAATCATCTACCTTTGTCCTTCTATCAAAAACTTTCTTGATATTCTCATGAATGACTTGAGCCTTGTTATAAACTTCTTCTCTGGATTGCTGCAACTAGATTGTTTGATCAATCCTTCTTTGAATTTCATTTGGCTCGGTCTGCAATTATTGAATTAACTTCATGACTGGTACTCCCAAAGAGGATGGAAAAACAACATCCATTCCATAAACCAGTTGGTATGGTGACATGCCAATTGATTTCTTTGTGGTAAGCCTATCAACCCAAAGTGCATTTATGAGCTTGTTGTGCCATGACTTCTTGTTTTCTACTAACAGTTTCTTGATAATATTCACCAGACTTTTGTTTGAAGATTCAGCCAACCCATTACCTTGTGGGTAATAAGCAGTTGAATTCCCCAAAGTAATATGGTATTTATTGCAGAAATCTTTCATTTTATTATATTTGAAGGCTGCAACATTGTTTGTAATAAGTTGGTTTGGGCATCCAAATCTATACAAGATGTTGATTTCTAAGAATTTGATAATCACAACATCTGTGGCTAGTCTATAAGGAATGGCCTCAATCCATTTGGTAAAATATTCAGCAACAATAAGGATCCATTTATGTTGAGTAGAGTATGGAGTATGGATTTCTCCAATGAAATCCAATCCCCATTGCTAGAAAGGGCTCTCAACAGATATGGGCTTCAGAGGTAAGGGTAAAAGTTTTCTTTTTCCCTCAAAGATTTGACACTTGTGACAAGAGGTTACCTTTTTATGGACATCTGGAAAAAGTGTAGGCCAGTAAAAACCAACTCTAAGGATCTTATTGGTAGTGGTTTTCCAATAGAGATGGCCACCACAGTCACCTTCATGGAATTCTTGCATAGTTCTTTCTACATCATCACTCAATAGACACTTTAGTAGTAAAGCACTAGCATCTTTCCAATATAAAACGTTTTCTATGATGCAAAATTTGACTACTTTTAATTTAAGAAATCTAGCCATTGTTTTGGTTAGACCAGGAGGAGCATTTAAATTAAATAAAACATAAAATAAGATTTGCATACCAGGGAGAGCTCATGAAAACCTCATCAAGTTGTGGAGTCACATGTTCCTCTTGATCATCTAATTCAGCTACAAAGTTAATATCTAAAGCATTAAAATTTGATTCAGCCATCAATTTGGTTAATCCTTGTCATTTGATGAGTTTGGTTGGCTTGATTTCCATGTCATATTCTAGAATGATGGCAATCCATTTGCCTCTTTTGCCATCTGGTCCATTCTGTGTCAAAATATATTTAACAACAACATTAGGTACATAAGCAATTATATGGGAATGAAGAATATATACTTTGAAATCTTTAATTTATTTTATTAGTGCAAAAGCCTGCTTTTCCATTATGTTGTACTTGAGTGTAGCATCCCTTAAAGCATTGCTAAAGAAAGCAATGGGTTGTTCATATCCATCAACATTTTTCTGCAAAAGGAAAGCTGCAACAGTATGTTCAGAAGCAAAGGAAAAAATTATAAAATCTTTAGTAAAATCAAGTCTAATAAGGACCAGTACCTTTGTCAATGCCTGTTTAACTTGGTCAAATGATTGCCTAGTTGTGATGTTCCACCTGATTTCAGAATCTCATTTTAGCATGTTTGTGATTTTCTTGAGAAGTTTTGTGGTGGCCTAGGTGTAGGTGTAATGGATAATCGTTCAAATCCAGAAATGATTTCTGCAGTTTCAGGTGGAACTTCTTCTTGGATTTCCTTTAGAGTATCAATCATCTACCTCCAAACTTGGCTATTCTATTAAATTAGCAAAACTGCTTAATTTTAACCGCAATATCACAAACCTTTCAATTGCCACGGAATCAAAAAGGAATTTTAACTTTTTATTAATTCCTTACTGCGTCCGCTTTTCCACAAACATTATCACGTTAACTCTCCGTTTTTGATCTTCCTTTCAATCTGATGGTTGTTGGTTCATCCGATCAAAAAGACTAATCGAAAATCCTTCACGGTTGATCAAAGAACATTTGATCCAACGGTTAAAAGCAATATCAAACGGGGATCTTGCATGATGTTTATCCACCCCATAAAGTGGTTTTCTCTCTCCACCCGAGTGCTACGTGTTGGTCGATTAATGGAATCGCTTATAATTTCAAAAGACAGCTTACCACTTTTTCTCCACCCGATAACCAGCTACACTGATAAAAGCACTTTTTTTCCTTGACTAATGCACAAGCTTATTGGCGCGCGATGATTGTTAGATCTATTGGATCTATAGATTAGGTTGTTCTAGACTCCTTTGGGTTAACACAATTTTTTCAGGTTTTCATTACTCTATTCTGCCAAACTTAACACCTCCATTACATTTAACTTGTCTCAAACCATATTCTCCGATGTTTTTATAACATAACCAAATTATTTCAAAACACGGAAAAAATGCAATATTGGTGATAAAATATAGATTTTACACACTCTAATTCAAAAGTCAAACAGGAAATCAACAGAACTCAGAGATATTTCGAAGGAATAAAACGCCTCTGGGATTGACCAATTATACACAAATACACAGAGATACAATTTCTGTAACTTAATCTTATATGGCCTAATCAAGCCAAATCAGTCAAAATCCCTTTACAATCATTCAGAACTTACATAAATACCATTTCACTCTAATAATCAGATGCTTAATCAATGGATCGAATCTGTCTAATCTTAGAAAATATCTAATCTGGTTGATATTCTCTTTGAGAATCTCAACTGAATCTAAACAGCTTGAATTAATTATAAAATCACTCAATCTCTAAATCCTAGCTCAAATCCTATCTAGAAAACTTTGTGAATTGATAGCTAAAGGATCCCACTCCATTGCTTGTAAACTTTTTTTGTATTTCTGGAATAAATTCGAAGCCTTTTGTCTTCAAGCCTCAGGCTCCTGCATTAGACTCCTGAGGACAAAATTCTTCATGGGCTCTTGTCCATGAGCTCTTCTACAGAACTGCCCAACTTCTATAGCATGGAATTTGTCATCCAAGTAGCTTTAGCAATTGGTTGATCCTTCCATTTGACCAAATACTGAAAATACTCCTGTCCTCTTGTCTTCTTCAATGATTTCTTGTCCAAAATCCTCTCTGGCTTCAATTCCTTTGCTATAGGTAACTGTTTTACCAATCAGTCTCTTGTTCTTCTTGATCCTCTGTCGTGTCATTTGCATTTCCACTTTCATACCTATACAAATCAGCAACATTGAAAATTTGAGATATTCCAATATCAGGGGGTAATTCAATTTCATATGCATTTGCAGAAAATTTCCTCAAGACTCTGCATGGTCCAATTTTCTTAAACTTTAACTTGTTATACTCCCTTTTTGGAAATATTTCCTTCCTCCGGTGTGCTAAAACCAAATCTCCAACTTCAAAATTAACTTCTCTCTTCCTCAAATCTGCTCTGCTTTTGTATTTTATGTTGTTGTCCTATAATTGTTGTTTTACCTATTCATGTATTGCTTGAGCTTCTGTAGAAAAATCTTCTCCTTTAGCACTTCTCACTTCAGCTTTTCCCAAGTATCTCAATTCAGACACTCCCCTTGGGTGCATTCTATAAACCATACAGAATGAACTCTACCCTGTACTCCTATTAAGAGAATAATTATAAGCATATTTTGTCTGTGCCAATACTTGATCCCATTGTTTTGGATGTTCACCTGCAAGACTTATTAGAAGATTACCCAAGCTTCTATTTACAACTTCAATCTGTCCATCATTCTGAAGATGATAAGCAGAACTAAAACTCAGTTTAGTTCCAAGCTTCTTCCACAATGTCCTCCAGAAATGTCCAACAAATTTGGTATTTGTCTGAAACAATGCTCTTAGGTAACCCATGTAATCTTACAATCTCTTTAAATAACAGATTAGCAATGTGAGTAGCATCACTGGTTTTATAAAATAGAATAAAATGTGCCAGTTTTGAAAAATCTGTCAACTACTACATAAATTGAATCATGTCCCCTTTGAGCTTTTGGTAAACCCAAAACAAATTCCATACTTACCATATCCCAAGGCCTATCTGCAATAGGTAATGGAACTACAAACCTGTGTTTTGGCTCCTTCCCTTTGCATACTGACAGACTTTAAAAATTTTCACATATTTTTCCACTTCAGACCTCATCTTTGGCCAAAAATAAAACCGATTCAACTGATCATAAGTCTTGTCTACACCAAAATGTCCTCCCAGTCCACCATTATGTTTCTCTTTGATCAAATTTGCTCTCATAGAACAATTTGGTATTCACAATTGATTTCTTTTAAACTTTAGTCCCTCTTCCAGGAAATAATCCATCCACTTGCTTCTGTCTAACAAAACAGGATTTCTACAAGCTTCAAATGCCTCTTTAAAGTCTAGATCTTTCTCATATAACTCTTTAAGAAAATCAAAACCCAACACTTGAATTTGACTTTTTTGAACTAAAATGATTTTTCTACTTAAGGCATCTGCTACTTTGTTTGATTGACCAGTTATATGTTTTAACAAAAAATTAAAACTTTGAAGGTATTCTACCCATTTTGCATGCTTCTAGTTAGGCTTTGGTTGTTGCATAATATACTGTAATGCATGATTTTTTGAATACAGTATGAACTCCTTGGACATAAAGTAATGTCTCCTCTTCTTCAAAGATTGCACCATTTCATAAGAAGAATATTTCTTCTTTGACTCATTCAGATTTTCACTAAAATAAGCTACAGGCCTGTCCTCTTGACTCAAAATAGCTCTAATGGCTTCTCCATTGGCATCATACTTCACTTGAAAAAGTTTATTAAAATTGGGAAAAATCAAAATAGGTTTCTTAGTAATCTTTCTCTTCAACAACTGGAAGTTCTTTTCTGCTTCAACAGTCCATTTAAATGGTTGTCTGTCCTTCTTTATTGTGTCAATAATTGAAGCTTTGATCTTACTAAAATTCCTTATGAATTTCCTGTAAAAACTAGCAAGACCGTTAAAACTTCTTACCTCAAAGACACTTTTTGGTCTCTGTGATTGCTTTTATCTTCTCTGGATCCATCTTCAATCCATCAGCAGAAATGACAAAGCCCAAATACACCAACTCCTCCTTGGTGAATGAACATTTCTTTAAATTTAATAGTAACTTCTCTTGTTTTAGCCTCTGTAAGACATAATTCAGATGTCTCACATGTTCCTCTTATGATCTGCTGTAAACTAATATATCATCCAGATATACTATTACGAATTTGGCAATAAATTCTCTCAAAACTTCATTCATGAGCCTCATGAATGTACTAGGGGCATTTGACAATCCAAAAGGAATTACCATCCATTCATACAATCCTTCATTGGTCTTAAAAGCAGTTTTGCACTCATCTCCCTCTCTAATTCTGATTTGATGATAACCACTTTTTAAATCTAACTTTGTAAAATATCTAGCTCCACTCAAACAATCCATCAAATCTTCGATTCTAGGTAAAGGAAATTTGTACTTGATTGTTATCTTATTGATTGCTCTTGAATCAGTGCACATTCTCCAGCCTCCATATTTCTTTGGGCTCAACACTGTTGGCACTGCACAAGGACTCAAACTCTCTCTAATCAGTTCCTTGTCTAACTGTTCCTGAACCTGTTTCCTGATCTCTTCATTCTCTATGGGAGTCATCCTGTAAGATGCTTTATTAGGTAGATTTTCTCCTCGAATCAAATCTATGTGATGACTAATTTTTCTAATGGGTGGTAACTCATCAAGCAAATCATCTACAATGATATCACAATAACTGTCCAACATCTCTTGAATTTCAATTGGTAAATCAGAGACTTTTGTGGAAGTAATTATTACCTTGGGTTTGAAAACCAATGCAAAACTTACCTCATCTTCTTCCATCTACTGCAAGTACTCCTTTCCACTCAACAAAAGGGTCTTTGAATTAGATTTCTTTGATGTATCCTCTTCTTCTATTGGCAGCAATGTATGATTGACAACATCTGTGCTAAATTTGTATGTGTTCTTCTTTCCATCATGCATAGCTCCTCTGTCATACTGCCAAGGTCTACCCAACAATATATGACACACATCCATAGGCATCACATCTCACAGAATTTTGTCTGTGTATATACCCAATTGCAACTCCACTTCACATTGCTCATTCACTACCAACTGATATCCATTTTGAAGCCATGACACCTTGTAAGGTGTTGGATGTTTCTTTGTTTTCAACCTAAACTTCTCCACCACTTCTATGGAGACCAAATTATCTATACTACGCTATCTATTATCATCTAACAACACTTCCCTTGAACCTTACACACAGTCCTGAACAAGGTTTTTCTCTGTGCTGGTTCAACAATTTCCTTAGCTAGCTTTAACAAAATTTTGTTGACTACCAAAGGTTCCTCTTTCTCTGGTACATTCTCTTCTTCTATTACCTTTGTTGTTTTCTCTTCAGTTTTTGCAACAATTGCATTCCTCTTATTCATTCCTATGCTTTTTGGGCACTCATAAGCTTTATGTCCCATCTTGTTACATCTATAACATCTGACTTCTCTTCCTCTACCTCTACCTCCTCTTCCTCTAGAAAAAATCCCTCTGCCACTTGCATCACCTCTTGTGGGTGCATGCTGACTTGAGCTGCTGCTAGCTCCATCTCTAGGTGTTGTAGATCTTCCTCTACCACCTTGACTTTCCCTTCCTTGGGAAGTACCTCTATTTCTGGCAGACTGCTTCCTCATGAGTTTTTCTTTAGCCTTCAATACCATCTGATAAGCCTCTTCTACTGTTTTAGGAGACAATACACTTATCTCATCTTAGATCTCCATTCTGAGACCATTCACATATCTTGCAACCTTCTCATCTATATCTTGGATTTGTCCTGCTCTTATGCTCACTTTGTAGAATTCCTCTATGTATTCTTTTACTATCATAGACCTCTGTCTAAGATTCTGCATCTGTCTAAATAATATTTGCTGATAATCACTTAGCAAAAACTTACCTTTTATTTTTTCCACCATCCTATTCCAATTCTTTATTGGTTGTTTTCCAAGTCTTCTTCTTTCTGCCTGCACTCCATCCCACCAAAGTGTTGCATGTCCTTTCAGTTTTGTGACAACAAAATTCACCTTCTTTCCTTTATCCAGTCTATCAATTCCTCAGGGCTTAAGCTTCCTATGTACATTGAAACTTCAAGTCTAGGCTTGGATATGAATCTCAATACTGACTTGAAGAGTCTCATTTCAGGAGTTACATCTACAGGTTCCTCATATTCTGCAGCTCCAACTTCAGGTTCACTGACATCTCTAGCATCTGCATCTCTTCCCATTTCCATTGCTTCCAATCTAGCTTGCATCTATTGCATAGCTTCCAACACTTCAGCATTTGCAACTGGTCTTCCTCTTCTTCAACCACCACCTCTTCCTCCAACTCTGAAAGCCATTTTGGATTTCTTTTTCTGATCCTTGAGATACTGTTTAGTGTCAGTAGGCTGCTCTAATACCACAAATGGTGACCTGGGTGCAGGTGTAATGGATAATTGTTCAAATCCAGAAACGATTTCTGCAAGTTCAGGTGGAACTTCTTCTTGGATTTCCTTTGGAGTATCAGTTATCTACCTCTAAACTTGGCTATTCTGCTAAATTGGCAGAACTGCTTAATTTTAACCGCGGTATGACAAAGCTTTCAATTTCCACGGAATCAAAAAGGAATTTGAAATTTTGGTTAATTCCTTATCACGTCCGCTTTTCCACAAACATTATCGCGTTAACTCTCTTCCATTGATCTTACATTTCAATCCGACAGTTGTTGGTTCATTTGATTAACAAAACTAATCAACGATCCTCCTGTTGGCTTAGTGGGGCCTGACCCAGATTCAAAGTTAAGTTAGCCAAACAAATCCCGGTACTATTGGCCCTTTCAACAACATTCCGCAGAGCACAAACTAAGGTCTCACTCGAAGTAGTATGGGAGGGTGCTAGAACTAGGTTTCCGCACCCTAGAAACATCTGATGAGTTCAACTGGTCCACGGTTTGACCGTGCGTGCAGGTTGCTTCACCCACTTTCTCGTACCTCGCAGCCTGATATATTGTCTTTGCGCAGCCCTACCCAGGGGCTGAACGTCACGCTCTACGTTATTACCCAAGACTTTACTGGTATTCCAATGTTAGTTAATTATCTTAGCCTACTCGTGTGCTTTAAGTTATACTTAACAACATAAACCATTCCTACAGGTGCACACAGTAAATAAACAGTATCTTTGCAAATCATAAAAAACATGCATTAACCCAAGAACAGATACAGAATTATGAAAAAACTTCTCTTTATTAACTCCTTTCATGGTTACAGACTTGACTCGCCTTGCACACTCAGCTACAGGGGTCCGCGCACTCAGCTATGGACTACTGGGCCTTTGCACACTCAGTTGCAGATCCTTCTCCTACTCTACGACCCAAAGACACACTTTACACTTCGACTCAGCCACTTAGACTTTTCTACTTCTTCTCCATCTCTATCTCTACTTAAAGCCTCGCTCTATTTATACAATCCCATGGTCCATGGACCATGGGTAGGTCTATCTAGCTGACATTACATTACAAAACTAGGGCGGCCAACCCTGTGACTCTGTCATACTTTCATGCCCCGCGGCTGCAATTCGCGGAGCTTTACAACAAGATTCAGTCAAAACTTGGGCTTTGAGCCCAAAAACATGCCTTGGGGGAATTCCATGCCCAACAGGCCCCTAACACAAACATCATGACTCGCCCTCAAGTCACTCTATCAGTGCGGCAATCTTTGTGCAAATTCCCTCCAACTATTTCGAACTGTGCGGAGGTCAACAGTGCACTGAGCTGCTGCTTGTTGGATCCGCTACATACATTGTTCCGAGACATCTATGTCGAGAGTGCTTCTCTACATCAATGTGTGCATCCCCTATATGTGTGTGAACTTGCCTTCGATGTCTGCCGTGATGGTGAAGGCCTTGTTGATCCAAGGCTGGACGCGCGCTTTTAGGACTGCTTCCTTATGTCGTGCCGCATCCACCTGCTCCTTCAATCCTTTAGCTTGCTGCATCCGTGCAAGCCTCTAGGTGAGGACCACCATCTGCGCAGTTCCTCAGACACTGTCATATTGTTGTTGGAGTTCTTGTGCCTCTGTCTCTAAGCACTAGATGTTGGGGTCCTCCTGCAAAGTTGTGATGACCTCAAGTGATTCTTCCAACATGATGTTGCAGTCTCGTACTGCACCTCTGATTTCCTCCAATCACGTTGTGATAGCACTAGTGCTTTGTTCTTTGACTTTCGAGGGAGTGGATGGCTGCGTCTTTAACTACAGTTTGGCGATCTGAAGATTCAGCTCCAGCTGAACATTTTTCATTTCCTCCATGGCCTTGCGGACCCCTGCTGCTAACCTCTGGATCTGTGCCTCCGCTGGTATATCTACTAGGATGGTCAGCTCCAAGACGCTTCGGCAAGCGTCGTCTATCACCTACGACAGCTGTTGATTTTACGACAATAAATTCATCGTGCTGCAAGCTTAGTTGTTCCATATTTATCTTCTGCTCACTAACGACTTGGAGCGCGTGGCACTCCCTAGCTCGCAGCTCTGCAGTTATCCATCCTACATCACATATAATGTCTCGCGCAGAAGGGCAGCTAGATTAACACCGAGACCTTTCAGCGTGCTAACCGAAGGCCTGTCGGCCTCATTTGATGTCACTAGTGCCCCTTCCAGTAGCACTATTGTGTTCATCATCCGCATGTGCAACATCTGCTCTGCCGTGGATCCAACTGCGAGGTTGGTCGAAAGGGTACCAACATGATGGGGGCACACTTGTAATTCTTGCAACTGTGCTCTCAGGACCCCCAACACAATCTAGTTCTCCTACATTAAATCTTGGAGAGCCTCATTGGTGACATCGCGCACCGTCTCGCCGATGCCATGCAGATCACCCTCGGTTAGGGTGATTGGGTCAATGGATAATTTCGAGGCCTTGACCTTCTTTTGCGACCCTACCTGCTCTGCTGGGTGTTGGCGCTTCAACTGTGTTGATGTGGTTCGTGGGTCCGCACCTCCTTCTTTTGTTTCTGCTTCCTCTGCTTCTTGTCCCTGCAAAGGCGGTGTTTGGCCCTCGCTCGCCTTCGCGGCTGCTTCCTGTGCTACTGCTGCTACTGCTATGGCCTTTTCCTATTCGGTTGCTTTTTGTGCCGCGTCCCACGCTTCCTG
The DNA here is from genome assembly GCA_031772625.1 of Pinus tabuliformis. NCBI lineage: Eukaryota > Viridiplantae > Streptophyta > Pinopsida > Pinales > Pinaceae > Pinus > Pinus tabuliformis. The sequence continues at coordinate 206,231,061 of CM062810.1, read as the reverse complement.
CACTTCTGCTGCTGTTTTTTCCTTCCTTAATTTTTCAACCAACTATGCGATGTGTGGCTTGGCATCTTCTTTCTTCTTTTGCACTGTCGACTTCTCGATTTCTGCAATGTCTGGGGCACACCATTCCGGCAGCGATGCCTCCAAGACATTGAAAGTGGCATCATCAGTGGCTACAAAGGGTATATTTTTCCACTGCTTCATCGAGTCCTTGCGTGCCCTGAGATATATGTTATGCATGTCTGCCTTAAATTCTGCAAAACTCTGCAGATTGTTGTAAACCATGGGTGACAACCGCGCCTTACGGTTGATCCACATGTGGATGTTCATCTCCAAGAGAACCCAGAAGATCTTGTTGTTGCATATCCTTTTAGCATCCTTCGTGGCCTAGAGTGAAGCATACTTCATGGCCTCTAGTAAATCTCTATCAATTATGGGGAATTGACTATCCTCTGAAAATTCCCTAGCTACGAGCACTATGGACAGCAACAGCCATGAATAGTGGAACGTCTTGCCCTGTTCTTGGGCTTCACAGCAATTCTCTAAAAATTCCTTGCAGAGGAATTCAAACCAGTTAAATTGGACCCCCTCCACGCACTACTTGGCCAGTGCGACCACCAACGCAGGTACCTCGTCTGCACGGCACTTGTGTATAACTTTTCCTGCGAGGATTTGGGTTGCCACGCGTACTGCTTTGTCCTTGATGCTGGAGATGGTGTATCCCCTCTTCTTCTTTTCCAGCTTGTATTTCTTCTTCATGGCCTCCGTGATTGCCAAATCACTGCTCTTTCCTTCTGATATGGTCAGGGGTCCTCTCCTTTGTATGGAAGTCGGGAGACGCGATGCATCAAGTCTGTTGTGATGGGAATGAGCTCCTCCAGCCATAAACACCCATCATGCACCAGATAGAGCAGCTGCCTAATGATGAAAATGGTTATTGGGGCATGGTGGAAAAGCGGCACCCCGAGTAGGTTCAGTAGCCTGACCTTTTCCACTCCGTGCAACCACTTCCGCGGCTCTAATGATGTCACCACCCCTGCGGTGTTCTACTTCATGAGGTTTCCGATCTCAAGGTGAGGGAACTTCTCGTGGTCAGTGAGGTCCCAATCTTCGAATTTCATGCTCGGCATGCAGCTCAGGTGCATGCCTTCAAACCTAATGCCATCTGGGAGGAGTGGGGTCTGGAGCGAGCTCTTGGCCTCGTCCAGGTCCTTAGGCACTATGGCCTTCCCTTTTCACGATGGGACATAGCTGGGCATATTTTTCGCAGAGTGCGTAGGCTGAGTATCCACCTCCATGACTTCATCTTCTTCTTTTGCGATGATAAGATCTTGCAAATCTTCTTCTTCTTCGCTTGTTTCTATAGTGACATATTTCCCCTTCTCCTCCATCAACAGTTTGCTACGCAGCGGGTTCCGCGGGGACACGGGTACAAGTTCCATTGCTTGCTTGTCTTTCTTGGGTCTTGGCGTGCACGGTGATTTCGGGATTTCTGCCACAATCCCAGCACCTTTTGGAACATCCCCCACAGTTAGGGCCTGTGCGACCTCCTCGGCAATTACTTCTACTATGTCCATAACATCCTTAGTTGTTTCCATTATATCTGTGTTGCAATCTATCACTCGCGAATTCAGGGGCTCAATCAACACTCGGCTCACAACACTCAGGGCTCTGCTCAATCTCTCAATTCGAAAATGACCAAGTGTTCTTTGCTGGGTAGCCCTTTCTATTTTATAGTGATTTCTGAATTCAAATTTGACCGTTCCCCCCAATTCTAGTTCATTAATGCTTTCTTGGCAGCAGATTTTCCCAGATTTTGCCCATAAATCGCGTCTTAAATTCCTGCCGCCCACTCCATTTGGCCTCAAGATGAGCATCCCATCGTGAATAGTGATTTCAATGGTCACTTTCTGACCAACCTGCGTGGCAGCGCAGCCCCCCTTGCGCAGTTGTGGACCTTGTGACTTTTTGTTTCTGCACGCAGCTCCAACCTTACGTAGCTTCCGGGCAGAGTAGTTTACAGTCTCGCGCTTCCTTTCAACTGCTTCGAGCGCTAAGACTGTATTTCCTTCAGCTATTTAGGTGGCTACACCACCCGTGTAGAGTTCCATCCTGTCCTCCATCATGGTTCCTAAAGAATCCCCACCTTTTATTGTTACAGTCGGCATCGCGCACTTCACCATTTTCAATGTGCTACCCTGGTTACTATGCTTCCAATATGCGGTCCAAGCCAAGGCACCAGACTAATCAATTCACGGTGATAGTTCTCAAACTTGTCAGCATGATCATACGCACCTTGCCTTACCATCCTAGGTTTTTCGGCGAGAAAATCTTCCTTTATCCCGTCCTCCAACTTCTTGACTTCCACGTCCAACAGAGCGCTTTTCTTTCTTAACCACACCCTTTCTTCTTCAATTTATTAGAGTCTAAGGTTTCCCTGTTGGATTTCTTCCTCAAGTCCCATGCGTTCTGTTTCTTGCAACTATGTGATCCCTTCTTTTTAGGCTTCGTGAACCATCGTATCTACTGGTGCTACTATGCGTGGACTAGGCTTTGCATGCTCCATGGAGACTACAGCATTCACTTCATACTTCAGCTTCAGAAGTGCCCGCACAGTTAGGGTTTTGTACATGGTTCTATAAGCCCAGAGAACTGGTGGTACGTGCAGGTCCTAGTCAGCTCGTTTCTCATGGTGGACCGTGTTCAATGCTTTGCGTACCTTGTCAAAAGCTTCTTTGTGAATATGCTTCTGCATGCTTGGTATTACCATACTTCCTGGTCGTTCGCGCCATTGTCTTGGTCATTCCTGCTTATCGGTCATGTGTCCTATCGCGAGGACGGTGTGCATTCGTGCAGGTTGTGCCCCATACGCATGTACCCATCTAGAAAGGTGGGCGCGTGGGCTATTTCTGCCATCCGTTGTTGGATTCATCCAGTCCTGATCCCGCATGGTTATCTTGTAGATATAGTCTAGATCGTTGTTGCTATCATACTCGCGCACTGGCTCTGTGTAGTACGATCCTTCCGTAGGGTCTAAAGGTACCACTACGCGCAGTGACATTTTCTCAAAAAACATCTTACGCTTCTTTAGATTTATCACTCCATTCATATTTGTGGCCCAATCTATTCCCAGTAGCGGAGGATAGGGATTGTTGTCATAAAAAATCTCTATCACTTCGAAATCTGCAAGCACGCTCGCACCTTTGATATCTACTGTTATTCCCTGCAATCTTCCCATAGCTAGGATCTTTTGCTGGTTCACCATTCACAATTGAAAAGGAGACCATTGTAGCGCAAGCCTGCCCATACGCTCCCATGTCTTCTTTGGAAGGACATTCCCTTCCGATCGTAGATCCAAAATCACTTGTTCCATCTCGTATTCCCTGATCTGCGCGGTCAATCTCTTCTCTCTTCCTGTTCACGTTTTTGCTTCCTGAGCTTTCAGACTATGTGCGGTTCTCCTGGCGCAATCCTAACACATCTAGTTATGAGTTCTTGCAGTCCCTTCATAGCTTTCCTATCACGCAGCAACTTCATGAATGTCCCTAAGAATGTAGTGAGCATTGATGGGTCCATTTCCTGTTCCAGTTTGTCTTTACTTCCTGAAGTAGAGGCATCCACGAAACTCTTCTTAGCCTCCATGAATGTCTCCTTATCACGCTCTAAATCAAATTCTGGTTCCTTTGTTGGAGCCTTGTGAACCCAAGCACTCTCTTTGGGCTACTTTCTCTTGTCATCCCCCATCGTAATACCACTTCGGAGCACGATATTTACATTCGGGTCTTCCTCGCACAGCTCAGATCTCATCATTTGCAGGTTCTGAGTCGAGGGAGGTTGGAGTGCTCCTTTATCGCGCAACCTCGCTATCAGTGTGGGACAGTCGTTTGTCTCATGATAAAACTGGGTACAATATAAACATGATGGTCTCGTCAGATTTGTACAATCATAGGCATAATTCCCCGATCCTCCGCAATTGTAACATATTAGTTTCCTGTGACCTCTTCCTAGTCCCATTCCACCTCGTCCGCGCCCCTGAAATCTAGTGTGCGCCATCCCTGCATTTTGATCGAGGGCCCATGTTTCGGTCTGAACTTTGTAGGTAGGAGTCTGATCCATCATCAGTTCATAACTTCTATAGGTATGCTCATCATGGCCTACTGACCTGTAGAAATTATAGAACAATTGTTGGGAATTCTGCGTATACTTCTGTAATAGATGGCAGTTATCTGTAGCATGCTTCCCTCCTATCTGACAAATCGTGCACCATAATGCAGGTGTCGTGCTCGATCCTGCTTGTGTCTCTAGTCTCAATGGCATTGCTCCTCCTCCTACCAGGTAGTTCACGAAGATTAGACAATGGTCCTTGTCATGTCCCTGGCCTTTGCACTTTATGCACCATACCTCCTCGTGCACTTCTAGGCAAGCCGTCCTATCTTGTTTCAAACTTTGCATCTCAAGGCACAAGTTTTTCAACTACGCATGGATCTGTTGAACTCCAAGGTTAGGATCTTGTATTAGGGTCTTATGCAGTCTCATTGCGATCTCCAAGGCCTCTGCCTTAGTGTTTAGCTTCTGTTGTGATAATGTGTTCCTTAGATGCGGCATTAGCGATGCTACAAACCATGTGCGGTGTTGCCCATCTGTCAAGGTCATATTGGCTTCACAAATTGTACATTTCAATCTCTGATCTAGCTCCCAGGGGGTCTCACCTGGAAGCATCATGATTTCCTTAAATCCAATGATCGACTATGTCTCTGATTTTGGCCTGCTAAATTCCTTGTTTAGCGTAGCTTGGATATTCGCGATCCCTGCGTTCGGATTGTCGTTGGAATGCTTAATGTACCAAGTTAGTGTGCGATCCTACAGAGTGTTGACCAGCATTTCTTTCTTTATATTTTCATCCGTGACTCCTTGCGCTTCCCATACAGCCCTTACCATGAACCAAAACTGGTCCAGGTCTTCATTCCCTACTCCTTTGAACACCGGAAACTTTATTGCGCTTACCATATTAAACTATGGTGGTGGCGGAGGTGGTGTGTGTGGAGACAGGGGTGAAGTTGGTGACGCTAGTGGTGGTGTAGGTGGGGGTGGTATGCGCGGAATTCGCTGCTTTATCAAACTGATCGCACTTCTTGGTGAAACCTTCGCGAGCTCTTCCTCGCTTTCTCGCAGAGGTGAAATCAAGGGGCTAGTTTCCAATTCTTCACTACCTTCGTTTCTGTAGATCCTCCCACTTTGCGTAGCCCCAAACATCAATTTATTCACATAACCTGTTTTTCACACAGTAACATTTTAATCCAAGTGTTCAAATATTTAACGTACTTACCTCGCAGTACTTTGAGGAAGCGTCGTTCTGCCTTGCTATACCTGACTGAAATATCTACCACAAACTCGGTGATAAATCCTCCTATAATTCGATCAAGCTAGTGATCCACAGTGTGGGAGATCTTATCTTCTAATGCTTCCAGTTTGCGCACCAACTCTAGAGTCCACACAATAGGTTTGTCGAGCCTACACCTTCCTTGACTGTCTGCTAGCTTTGTGATCCACTCGTACAACTCAGAGGGGAAGGATGCGAAGAAAAATTTGTAGATTTCCATATATAAGTAACAATCCAACCACTCTTCCTTTAATAATCATAGATTCCTACTTTCCTACACCGCGAACTCGTGAATATTTTTTTCCAACCACTCTTCAATTCCTTTCTTTGTCGAATTCCAATGATACGACAACAGACATCTCTATGAAAATCTCGGTCCCATCAATGGAACCATTTGCTGGCTTAGTGGGACCTGACCCAGGTTCAAAGTTAAGTTAGTGAAAAAAATCCCGATACTACTGGCCCTTTTGACAATAGTCCACAGAGTGTGGACTGAGGTCTCACCTGAAGTATTATGGGAGGGTGCTAGAACCAGGTTTCCGCACCCTGGAGATGTCTGATGAGTTCAACTGGTCCACGGTTTGACCCTACGCGCAGGTTGCTTCGTGCACTTTCCCGTACCTCACAGCCTGATATACTGTCTTCGCGCAACCATACCCAGGGGCTAAACGTCACACTATGTGTTATTACCCAAGACCTTACTAGTATTGCAATGTTAGTTAATTATCTTAGCCTACTTGTGTGCTTTAATTTATACTTAACAACATAAACCATTCCTATAGGTGTGCGCCGTAAATAAAAAATATCTTTGCAAATCATAACAAACATGGATTAACCCAAAAACGGATACAAAATTATGACAATATTTCTCTTTATTAATTCCTTTCGTAGTTATAGACTCGACTCACCCTGGACACTTAGTTGTAGGGTTGCACGCACTCAGATGCGGACTACTAGGCCTCTGCACACTCACCTGCAGAGCCTTCTCCTACTCTACAACCCAAAGACACACTTTACACTTCAACTCAGTCACTTAGACTTTTCTACTTCTTCTCCATCTCTATCTCTACTTAGAGCCTCGCTCTATTTATACAATCCCATGGTTCGTGAACCATGGGTAGGTCTATCCAGCCGACATTACATTACAAAACTAGGGCAGACAACCCTGTGACTCTATCATACTTTCATGCCCCGTGCCCGCTATTTTCGGAGCTTTACAACAAGATTAGGTCAAAACTTGGGCTTTGAGCCCCAAAACATGCCTTGGGGGGATTCCATGCCCAACACCTCCACCGTTGATCAAAGCACATTTGATCCAACAGTTAATAGTGATATCGGACAGGGATCTTGCATGATGTTTATCCACCCGATAAAGTGGTTTTCTCTTTCCTCCCGAGTGCTACGTGTCGGTTGATTAATGGAATCGATTAGAATTTCAAAAGGCAAATTACCACTTTTTCTCCACCCGATAACCAGCTACACCGATAAAACCACTTTTATTCCTTGACTAAATCACGAGCTTATTGGTGCACGATGACCGTTAGATCTATTGGATCTGTAGATCAGACGGTTCTAGACTCCTTTGGGTTAACATAATTTTGTCAGGTTTTTTTTTCTGTTCTGCCAAACTTAACACCTCCGCTACATTTAACTTGTCTCAAACCATATTCTCCAAAGTTTTTAGAACATAACCAAATTATTTCAAAACACGGAAAAAATGCAAGATTGGTGATATAATACAGATTTTACACACTCTAATTCAAAATTCAAACAAGAAATCAACAGAACTTAGAGATTTGAATTTCTGATCGGAGAACCCACAGTAATGGAGTTTTTACACCAACGTTTCGAATCCCAAATGGGATCCATCATCAGGGAAAAAAGAAAGATGAAGAGAAAGATGATAAAAAGAAGAGCCAGAGGGAGGAAATAAATACTCATGAGGGCAGAATAATAGAGGTAAAGCACAGGTCGACTGGAAATAAATGATGAAACCTAATTTTAATTTTAATTTTATTTATTGATTTTTTATTTTAATAAATTAATTAATTTATTAAATTAATCTTATTTATTTAATAACTTTTTAAGATAATCTTAAAAATGTATAATTACCTAGATACTAATGTATATAATGATAATAATATCAAAAAAAAAAAAAAAAAATTTAAAGAAAAAACTTGAAACCCTAAAGTAATATAATCTAAAAACCAGAATATAAATTTTAATATATTAATATTTAAATCATAAACCTAATACTATTAATATTTATATAACCTAAAGACAAAACTAAAAACTTTTCATCTAAATATTTAACTAACCTAAGGACTCTACACACATTCATATATATATATTAGAATTAATAATTAAGCCTACACCTTCATAAATATATATTTAGAGTTAATAACAATCAAGCCTAAAGCCTATATCAATTTCTAAAGACTAAAGTAAATATTTTAATCTCTTAAAACTATATATACAATTATATCTAAAACTAAGGCAAATATATTAATATTAATAAACATGATTCTATAAGTTAATGAATATATATGACAAAATAATATAAGTTAATGACACTATGTGACAAAATAATATTAATATATAAGACAAATAACTTAATAATAATAATATGGTTATAAAACTTTAATATTAATATAAAAATGACTATATAACCTGAGAAATTTTTTAAACCTGATCACTATATGACTTAAAATATTTTTAATTATATGACCTAAAGTCTAAATAGCTTAATATATGAAATATTAATAAAAACCTAGCCACTATCTAAATAAATTCAAATTAATACAAATTAATAAAACCTAAATTCTATATTAATTCACTGTTAAAGACTAGACTATAATTAGAACATGCATTAATGCCTAAATATTTTATTAAAATCAAACATTGAGGATATATTAATAATTAGGGTTATAATATAAATAACCTAAAGACAATAAAACTATGAAAGTCAAAACACTTGTTAATGTCTATAATATTATTTATATCTACTATGAAAACTTATATTAATATCTAACTTAATAACTATCTTACCTCCTAGACACCTTTACCTGTTAGACAACTAACCTGGGGCCGGGCTGACGTTTCTTGATTTCACTGATCAGGGGAAGCCAGCTTCCGCTAATCTCCAATCCGCTGTCTCTGTTCAAATTACAAGGATGCTTCAAGATTTCGAGGGCTTCTCTGATTTTCCGCTTCTGATACTGCTCTTCTCTTGCGATGATTGAGGCGTTTTCTAAGCAGATGTGGTGTTTCGTCTTCGAGGAGTGTTCTGCCAAGGCTGAGGTACGAGATCTTCCATTCCTGATATCAGCGCCATGTTCTTTCAGTCTTGTCTGGAGGGAGCGACCAGTTTCACCTATGTAGCTTTTCCCACACGAACAGTCTATTTTATAGACTCCTTTGAGCTGCAGTTTATCAATATCATCCTTAACCGATTTTAAACTTTGTCTGATGGTACCGGGAGCTGAGAATTGTGTTAGAATGTTTCTCTTTCTTAGGATCTTTGCCATTTTATCTATGACCCCATGGATATAGGGTAGAAAAACCCTACCATCATGAGGTTGATCCTCCTCTTTAGGTTTGGGAGAGGACAACCTTTTTTCTGCTTTCTTTATGGCTTTTTTAATCTCATGATCCTTGTAGCCTATATTTTTGAAGTTTGAGATTAAATGCCTCTTCTCTTCATTTATATGTTTTGTGTCAGAAATTCGGAGGGCTCTAATGGCAAGAGTGTTCAGAACGCCAAGTTTTTGGGCTGGGTGATGGTGGGAATCCGCATGAAGGTAGCTTTCCGTGTGAGTTGATTTCCTGAAAACCTTATGGCCCAGCGAGCCATCCTCTTTTCTGATGATCAGAATGTCCAAGAAAGGGATGCTCATATTTTCTTCAAGCTCCATAGTGAATTTTATATCCGGGGAAATGGAGTTAAGGTGATTGAAAAACTTGTTGAGTTCTATTTTACCATGGGTCCATTTTATATTGGTGTCATCGAGAAAACGCTTCCACCAAGCTGGTTTTAAAGGATAGGATTCCAAGGCCTTCTTCTCAAAATATTCCATGTACAAGTTGGCCACAATTGGCGAGAGGGGTGATCCCATTGCTACACCAGATGTCTGTTCATAAAATGTTCCTTGGAATGTGAATACAGTTGACCTTAAGCAGACTTCAGCCAGCTTTGCGGTTTCTGGATCGGTGACACTTCTTATGACCTGAATGGCTTCATCAAGAGGAATCTTCGTGAATAAGGAAACCACGTCAAAGCTTACAAGGATGTCATCCTTTTCCATCCTTTCATTTTTAATAAGATTCACAAAGTCATGTGAGTCTTTAATGAAGGAGTCAGTATTTCCAACCAGGGGCTTCAGAATCTTGGCTACATATTTAGCAAGCTCATAGGTTGGGGAGCCAATGGTATTCACTATCGGTCTCAGGGGAACACCCTCCTTATGGATCTTGGGTAATCCATAGATTCTAGGAATGGTTTCACAAGAGGGGGTTAATTTCTTCTTCAATTTTACGTCAAGGTTGGAATCTGATATAATCTTTTTTACATCCTTCATAATCTTGGCCATGGGATTACTGCTTAGCTTCTTATAACTGCCACAATTTAGGTGATCATTCATTTTCTTAACGTAGTCTTCTTTATCAAGGATAACTGCTGCTCCTCCTTTGTTTGCTTTAAGAACAACTATTTTGTCATTATTTCGTAAGGAAGTGAAAGCCTTTTGCTCTTCCTTACTCAAGTTACTTTTGGGAGCCTTGGCTTTCCTCATGATGAGAGAAAACTCTTGTCTTAATGCCTCCTTGTCTTCAAGAGGGAGGTTGCTAATCCCATCTTCAATGCAACATATCATCTTTTCAATAGGGAGGCTTTTAGGGGCTAATGCAAATCCCATCCCTTTGCTGAGAACATTGACTGCTAACTGGTCGAGAATCTCGGAAGACAGGTTAACTACTTTTCTTTTTGATGTTGATGCTGATCCATAAGAGTTTTCGCCAGTCTCCTTGCCACCCTTGCTCAGTTCATTGCAGTTTACCACATCTTTTTGGAAACTGGCATTATTAGAGTTTGATTCTAGCCTTTTTACACCCTCATAGAATTTTCTGTCATGCGCATCATTTCTGGAGACATGCATCCTTTCGAAACTATCCACCTTGTTTTTATTCTCGGCCTTGCCCAGGGAATAATTATTATCTATGATAATCCTATTTGATGCTTCTGGATTAGGTTCACCATAAAACACCTCTGCGTTTATAATTTCATACTCATTATTCTTAATGGAGTTACCAATTAAATTATTATTAGAATTTCCATCTGTCTCACATGCGCTGTCACTATTAATACCTGCAATGCTGGTCGATTTAAACGTTCTGCTCTCAATATTTCTCTCCAACATTTCAATGCTACCGGTTTGTTTCGTATTAATTTCTTTGCCACCGCCATTTTTACCACAAAACAATTCTGCGCTTTCTCCTGAAGTGCTGGTTGAATTAAACGAGCTGATTTCGATGTTTTTTAACAACATTTCTATGCTATCGGTTTGTTTATTATTAATGTCACTGCTTCCGCCATTTTCAACACAAAACACCTCTGCGCTGATAGTGTCACAGTCAATCTTTTTATTCGAATTACCATTTAGAATTTTAATAGAATTACCAACTATCTCACCTGCGCTAACAACTGAAAAGCTGGTCGGATTACACCTACGGATTTCGATGTTATTCACCATTATTTTTCTGCTACCGGATTGTTTGTCATCGCTTCCCCCATTGTTGTCAGAATAACATTGCCGCAGATCAATTGTTTTGCCCTTGAATAAATCGAAACTTGGAGCATCTGAACCAACGCTGTCCGAATGAGAATTTTCTATGTCTGAAACGGAACTTGGAGCGTCTGCACTCGAACCATTACTGACATTTTCGAAGTCTAAATCAAAACCTAGAGCATCTGCGCTCAAACCATTGTTAATCGACTGATTTTTAAGGGAATTTTCGATGTCTTCAGTGGTGTGCAACCGGTTTGGAACTGCATTATCGAATTTACCTCCGCTGCTAATTGAACAAGGGCAGACATTACCCGCGCAGTTACCAGGATTAGAATCTGTGTTACCAGTATAAGAATCTGCGTTTTTAGCCTTCAGAAGCTTGGTTAGCTTACTGTGCTGCCTAGCCTGCGCAGTCTGCCATTCCTTTTCTGCTTTCAGTGCGGTTCTGCCGTCTATAATGGCCCACAGGTTTTCATCAATGCTGCTGGCAAGTTTAAGGTGGGAAGAGAGGGCCAAACGACCAAGTTGCTCCAGGGAAGCTCTGATTCTTCTGATTTCAGACCGAATTAGAGAGAAACTAAGATGGATGAACGCTTTACTGTTAAATTTATTATGTAACCTGTGCTTAACCTGGGCAAAAGGAGGAATGAGATTGAAGTCCCTACAACTTTTGAGGAAATGAAGATCTGAGGCTCTTCTTTTTATTCTAACTCTAACACTTTCAAGTGCAAGGATTTCACTCCAAGTATCCCCTCCGTACCGGGATAAGATATTGGATTTCAGAGATCTGTGGTTTGTGTTATTTGAATTTCTGATCGGAGAACCCACAGTAATGGAGTTTTTACACCAACGTTTCGAATCCCAAATGGGATCCATCATCAGGGAAAAAAGAAAGATGAAGAGAAAGATGATAAAAAGAAGAGCCAGAGGGAGGAAATAAATACTCATGAGGGCAGAATAATAGAGGCAAAGCACAGGTCGGCTGGAAATAAATGATGAAACCTAATTTTAATTTTAATTTTATTTATTGATTTTTTATTTTAATAAATTAATTAATTTATTAAATTAATCTTATTTATTTAATAACTTTTTAAGATAATCTTAAAAATGTATAATTACCTAGATACTAATGTATATAATGATAATAATATCAAAAAAAAAAAAAAATTTAAAGAAAAAACTTGAAACCCTAAAGTAATATAATCTAAAAACCAGAATATAAATTTTAATATATTAATATTTAAATCATAAACCTAATACTATTAATATTTATATAACCTAAAGACAAAACTAAAAACTTTTCATCTAAATATTTAACTAACCTAAGGACTCTACACACATTCATATATATATATTAGAATTAATAATTAAGCCTACACCTTCATAAATATATATTTAGAGTTAATAACAATCAAGCCTAAAGCCTATATCAATTTCTAAAGACTAAAGTAAATATTTTAATCTCTTAAAACTATATATACAATTATATCTAAAACTAAGGCAAATATATTAATATTAATAAACATGATTCTATAAGTTAATGAATATATATGACAAAATAATATAAGTTAATGACACTATGTGACAAAATAATATTAATATATAAGACAAATAACTTAATAATAATAATATGGTTATAAAACTTTAATATTAATATAAAAATGACTATATAACCTGAGAAATTTTTTAAACCTGATCACTATATGACTTAAAATATTTTTAATTATATGACCTAAAGTCTAAATAGCTTAATATATGAAATATTAATAAAAACCTAGCCACTATCTAAATAAATTCAAATTAATACAAATTAATAAAACCTAAATTCTATATTAATTCACTGTTAAAGACTAGACTATAATTAGAACATGCATTAATGCCTAAATATTTTATTAAAATCAAACATTGAGGATATATTAATAATTAGGGTTATAATATAAATAACCTAAAGACAATAAAACTATGAAAGTCAAAACACTTGTTAATGTCTATAATATTATTTATATCTACTATGAAAACTTATATTAATATCTAACTTAATAACTATCTTACCTCCTAGACACCTTTACCTGTTAGACAACTAACCTGGGGCCGGGCTGACGTTTCTTGATTTCACTGATCAGGGGAAGCCAGCTTCCGCTAATCTCCAATCCGCTGTCTCTGTTCAAATTACAAGGATGCTTCAAGATTTCGAGGGCTTCTCTGATTTTCCGCTTCTGATACTGCTCTTCTCTTGCGATGATTGAGGCGTTTTCTAAGCAGATGTGGTGTTTCGTCTTCGAGGAGTGTTCTGCCAAGGCTGAGGTACGAGATCTTCCATTCCTGATATCAGCTACAAGGATCATGAGATTAAAAAAGCCATAAAGAAAGCAGAAAAAAGGTTGTCCTCTCCCAAACCTAAAGAGGAGGATCAACCTCATGATGGTAGGGTTTTTCTACCCTATATCCATGGGGTCACAGATAAAATGGCAAAGATCCTAAGAAAGAGAAACATTCTAACACAATTCTCAGCTCCCGGTACCATCAGACAAAGTTTAAAATCGGTTAAGGATGATATTGATAAACTGCAGCTCAAAGGAGTCTATAAAATAGACTGTTCGTGTGGGAAAAGCTACATAGGTGAAACTGGTCGCTCCCTCCAGACAAGACTGAAAGAACATGGCGCTGATATCAGGAATGGAAGATCTCGTACCTCAGCCCTGGCAGAACACTCCTCGAAGACGAAACACCACATCTGCTTAGAAAACGCCTCAATCATCGCAAGAGAAGAGCAGTATCAGAAGCGGAAAATCAGAGAAGCCCTCGAAATCTTGAAGCATCCTTGTAATTTGAACAGAGACAGCGGATTGGAGATTAGCGGAAGCTGGCTTCCCCTGATCAGTGAAATCAAGAAACGTCAGCCCGGCCCCAGGTTAGTTGTCTAACAGGTAAAGGTGTCTAGGAGGTAAGATAGTTATTAAGTTAGATATTAATATAAGTTTTCATAGTAGATATAAATAATATTATAGACATTAACAAGTGTTTTGACTTTCATAGTTTTATTGTCTTTAGGTTATTTATATTATAACCCTAATTATTAATATATCCTCAATGTTTGATTTTAATAAAATATTTAGGCATTAATGCATGTTCTAATTATAGTCTAGTCTTTAACAGTGAATTAATATAGAATTTAGGTTTTATTAATTTGTATTAATTTGAATTTATTTAGATAGTGGCTAGGTTTTTATTAATATTTCATATATTAAGCTATTTAGACTTTAGGTCATATAATTAAAAATATTTTAAGTCATATAGTGATCAGGTTTAAAAAATTTCTCAGGTTATATAGTCATTTTTATATTAATATTAAAGTTTTATAACCATATTATTATTATTAAGTTATTTGTCTTATATATTAATATTATTTTGTCACATAGTGTCATTAACTTATATTATTTTGTCATATATATTCATTAACTTATAGAATCATGTTTATTAATATTAATATATTTGCCTTAGTTTTAGATATAATTGTATATATAGTTTTAAGAGATTAAAATATTTACTTTAGTCTTTAGAAATTGATATAGGCTTTAGGCTTGATTGTTATTAACTCTAAATATATATTTATGAAGGTGTAGGCTTAATTATTAATTCTAATATATATATATGAATGTGTGTAGAGTCCTTAGGTTAGTTAAATATTTAGATGAAAAGTTTTTAGTTTTGTCTTTAGGTTATATAAATATTAATAGTATTAGGTTTATGATTTAAATATTAATATATTAAAATTTATATTCTGGTTTTTAGATTATATTACTTTAGGGTTTCAAGTTTTTTCTTTAAATTTTTTTTTTTTTTTTTTGATATTATTATCATTATATACATTAGTATCTAGGTAATTATACATTTTTAAGATTATCTTAAAAAGTTATTAAATAAATAAGATTAATTTAATAAATTAATTAATTTATTAAAATAAAAAATCAATAAATAAAATTAAAATTAAAATTAGGTTTCATCATTTATTTCCAGCCGACCTGTGCTTTACCTCTATTATTCTGCCCTCATGAGTATTTATTTCCTCCCTCTGGCTCTTCTTTTTATCATCTTTCTCTTCATCTTTCTTTTTTCCCTGATGATGGATCCCATTTGGGATTCGAAACGTTGGTGTAAAAACTCCATTACTGTGGGTTCTCCGATCAGAAATTCAAATAACACAAACCACAGATCTCTGAAATCCAGAACTTAGAGATATTTCGAAGGAATAAAACACCTCTGGGACTGACCAATTATACACAAATACACAGAGATACAGTTTCTGTAACTTAATCTTATACGGCCTAATCAAGAAAAATCAGTGAAAATCCCTTTATAATCATTCAGAACTTACATAAATACCATTTCATTCTAACCATTAGATCATTAATCAATGGATCGAATCTGCCTAATCTTAGACAATATCTAATCTGGTTGATATTCTCCTTGAGAATCTCAACTAAATCTAAACAGCTTGAACTAATTATAAAATCACTCAATCCCTAAATCCTAGCTCAAATCCTATCTAGAAAAATTTGTAAATTGACAGCTAAAGGATCCCACTCCTTTGCTTGTAAACTTTTTTTGTATTTCTGGAATAAATTCGAAGCCTTTTGTCTTCAAGCCTCATGCTCTTGCATCATTCTGCAAGGTTAGGGATGAATCTTCTAAGGAAGTTTATTCTCCCAATAAATGGTTGAAGTTCTTTAATATTTCTTGGATGATTTATTTTCATAATAGCTTCAATCCTTTTAGGATCAATTCTAATACCTTCTTTAGATATAATGTGACCAATAAGTTTTCCCTCTTCAAGACCAAATATTGTTTTCTTAGGATTCAATGAAATCCCAAACTTTCTGCACTTTTCAAAAACTCTTCTAAGGTGCATGAGATGTTCTTCATCAGATTTAGAATATACAGTTATGTTGTCCAGATATATTACAATAAATCTGCCAATTTCATCTGCAAAAGAAATATCCATTGCTCTCTGAAATGTGGCTCCAACATTCATTAATCCAAAAGGCATCTTCACATACATGAAGGTACCCCATGGAGTAGTGAAGGTTGTTTTTTCCTAGTCATCTGGATGAACCAAAACCTTATTATAACCTGAGAATCCATCTAATAAGGAAATCCTAGAAGATCCAACTACCTTTTGTAAAATATGATCCATTTTGGGTAAGGGATAGTTGTCTTTTAGGGAAACTTTATTTAGGTTTCTGAAATCTATGCACAATCTGATTTCACCTATTTTCTTCCTAGTTGGTACAATGTTGGAAACCCACTTAGAGTACCTTAGAGGAATTATGATTTTGGAATCATACATCCTTTTGATTTCTTTCTCAATTAAAGGCATCAAAACTGGGTTTATTCTACGAAGTTTTTGTTTAAAAGGTTTCTGATCTTCCTTGATTGGAATTTTATGTTGTATGATTTTAGTGTCATATGTTTTAAGATCTTCATAGCTCTAGGCAAAAACATCATTAAATTCCTTGAATAAAGAAATATACTTTTGTTTTTCAACTGTTGGGATTGATTTAGACAGTTTTATGATCTTTGGGTCTTTTTCAGTACCTAAATTACAATCTTCAACTATTGTTCTTGAGGGCTCAATATTAGGCTTTTTAGCCACATCATTGAAATCAAATAGTTCTTCTAATGGAGCTAGACCCCTAGGAAAAATATTATCTTTAAGCTGGAGTGTTTCAAACTCTTCTTTTTCTGGGTCAATTTCAAGCAATTTTGGTTTATTTACAATTTTATCTAAGGGAGTATTTACATCTAAATTATCTAGTTGCCTTTCTGGATCAGAATGTTCAATAATTTGACTATCTCCTTCAGATTCCAAATCAATACTGTCATCTTGAAATTCATCTTTGGATTGTAGGAAACTCTCAATATGTTTATCATTTCCAAATACCTGCCAATATCTTACATTATTAGGTACAACTAGATGGTTTTTTACCTCCAGTACATATTCTTGATTAGGGTAAGGAATTTTGCAAGAGCTGGCTGAAAAATCCAGATTGTTTGGAATGATGTTTTGTTTTCTAGGAATTGTAGAAAAGTCATATTCAAGGAAACTTTCTAGGAAGTCTAGCACAACATTTTTGTATGCTCTCATCCTGGGATGTTTGGCCGAATATTCTCCTTTTATTTGTTTGATAATTAATTCAGCATCTCCTTGGATAGAAATTCTTTTAGCACCTAACCTTTTTAGCAATTGCAAACCTAGAATCAGGGCTTCATATTCTGCTATGTTATTACTGCATTGAAAATTAAGTCTATATGAATGACCTTCAACATGATTTTTTCTTGTATTAACCACCCAAATTCCTACTCCAACACCATCCTTGTTGCAAGAGCCATCAAAACTCATGTTCCAAAGAGGTTTAGGAGGATTTTTCAGTTTTTTTATTTGTGTTTGGGCTAGGTCTATTTTAGAAACCTCATTCTCAGCACTAATTACTTTATTTTTGATATCCCCATCGTTGTAAAGAATAAATGAATCTAAGTCTGAATGAACTGAATAAAGTGGATAATTTTGAGGTTTGTCTTGAGTACTCACCATAAATTTAATTAAGGTTTCCCTATACAATCTCCTTTGCTGCCCAAAAACTAGTATGGTAGCAAATGTCATGTCCATTTGTAGGGTTCCTTGTAATTTTTCTCCCCATGAGCATGACAACATCATGTCATACTTAAGGGGAATGTCTGCAACCATTATATCCATTACTAGACTTTTAGCAGGGATTTGGGCTAAAGTAACACATAGGTCTTTGATAAGACCTAGGCATCTAACTTTGCTAGAATCAAAGGAATACAAGTCTTTGTATTGTCTAGTAATGTCAAGTCCTAATTTCTCCATGACAACTTTAGGCATTAAATTGTGGGATGCACCTGAATCTAGCATAGAATTATGGAGAATTTTATCATGTATATTCAAACTGACATAGAATGGAGGGACTCCTCCTTCTTGTGGTTTTCCTTCAACTTCCAGCCCAAATAAGAGTTCAGGCTGGTCATCATTCAAATTTACAGAGTCAATGTTTTCCCCAATGTTTAAATCTTTCATTACTTGGGGTCTGTACATGTTTTTTCTCATTAACTCTGTGAGAGGAATAGGGATTTTCAATTTTTCCAGTTCATTCTCGATATTGAAAGATGTTTGATTCTTACTTAAGTTAGGAAGTTTAGCTTGCTCTGTAATTTGTTTTGTGATAGGCTCTTTTTGTTGACTGGTGGTCAGAACATCTGTTTGAGTAGTTTTATAAACACTGTTAGCAACCTTTTTGACAGGGATTTCCACCTTTTTCTTACTAGAATTTTCCACAGTTTTCTTAGGAAGACCATCTGTGGTTTTCCTAAGCTCATTTTAAGATGACTTATTACCAGGTTGTTCTAAGATTTTTACATTGGAAATGTCTATGTTATTTTTTCTTATAAGGTTGTAATTCCTATGGACTTCCATTATGGCATTTTTGAACCCTTGTTTATATTCATCAGAATCTTCAAAATCCATTTCAGTATAGGCTAAGAGAAAAAGTTCCTGCTCCTCTTGAGTGAGGAAAATTTTTTCATCATCGCTTATCCCCAGCAAATTTATTTGATTATCATCCAAATCTTCCACAATATTCCCCTCATCATCTGTGTAATTTTCCTGAAAAGGAGGTTGAACCTGCTAGTCTGGACCCTTTTGTTCTCTTTGTTTAATTTGGGGAACATTCCTTCTAAAGTTTTGGTTTCTAGTTTGAGGGGAATTTTGGTTTTCTCTTGCTTGAGTTTGGTCATTAATGTTCACTCTTTGCATCATTTGATTCACTACTCTAACTAAGTTATCAATCTTATGATCAACAACAAAAGTAGAAGGTTCTTCTTTTATGGTTACTCTGCATTAAGACTCCAGTTTGGATTTTTTGGCTAGGATATTAGCTTCAACTTTAATTGCATTTGCTTACATTTCTTCCAAATTTGTCGGGTCTCTCTCTCTAAGTTGATATTCCATGTCTACATCGAAACCATCTAGAAAATCAATCAGATCTAGGCCAGGGGAGGGCTTGATGTCTTGTGGAATGGTGTTGTAAACAGTATTGAATCGTTCCCAATATTCTTCCACAATTTCATTGGGTTTTATTTTCAGTATTTTATATTCATTTAGGAGTTGAAGTGGATTTTTCTTGATCTCCCATCTAGCTAAAAAAGTTTGATGGAAAGCATCAAGGTTGGCTATACTTCCTACAGGTAAACCCCTAAACCATTTCTTGACATCACCTCCTAAGCTTTGGGCAAACAATCTCATTTTAACATCAGCTTCATCTACTTCTTGGAGGTTAAACACATCATTCATCCTATCCACATGTTGTTGGGCAGTATAAGAACTAGTATTATCAAAGGTCACAATTTTGGATAGGTAATCTGCAGGCATAGAATTTAGCTGGCCTGGTAACACCAAGGGTGCATACCTTCTTGCCATAATTTTCCTGGTAGATTTACTTGAGGATGGACTTAATGGAGGTGTAGTTTTGATAACTACAGGGATAGTAGGGATAGTAGTTTGAGAAATCACAAGTAGGGAAGTTGAAACTATGGAATGAGTAGGACTGGGAGGCTGTAGATGTACAGACTAGGAATACTGACTAGACAAAGAGGACGCTACAACAGTTGAAGCAGAGAATTCAACAAATTGTTGAATAAAAGCTTCTTCAATAGCTTGGTCCAACACTAAAAATAGACCTTGTAATTTGTCAAACTGTTGTAAAGATTCAAGATCAGGATCTATTTCAAGGACTTGGGTTTGGGGTATATATGGTTGTAGTATGGCTTTATCTATGACAATTTAATCTACAAAAGCCTCAATTTTGATCTAAACAAACTTTGCTGTAAAGGAAAATAAATTTCTATATCTTGTAAAGTTTCAAATTTCTCTGGAAGAGAATGAGACCTTGACAAAGGAATATTTTCCAGAGGAGAACTAAATCTAGACAAGGGACTATTACTACCTTGAATCTCAATAAAACTTTTCTTTCTCACCAACTTCTCAGGGTTATCTATGAATTTAGCAGGGTTGGGATCAGGGTGAGCTCTAGTGTAAATTATTTTGGGAGCCAGGGCTATGAAAAATCATCACACAAATAAAACCAAATAAATGACACAGAAAGGAGTGTGTGTCGGAGAAGGAGACAATGACCCAGTGCAGCCTACATCAGACAAAGAGCTCGTCATTTGGGAAAAAAAGAACAGCAAAGCCTATGCATTAATCGCAACATCTATAAATGAAGAGGTGAGTCGCCATATTTCATCTTCAATGAGTTGTGGAAAGGAGTGTGTTTCGGAGAAGGAGACAATGACCCATTGCAGCCTACATCAGACAAAGAGCTCGTCATTTGGGAAAACAAGAACATCAAAGCCTATGCATTAATTGCAGCATCTATAAATGAAGAGGTGAGTCACCATATTTCATCATATTCAACTGCCTTTGAAGCTTTACAAAAGCTGAAAGAATTCTATGACTCACATTTTTCACTTGAAGTTGTTCAGCTCATGATTAAACTCTTCACTCTTGAACTGAAAAATAATGATCCTCTTGCTCTTGCATCTGAAGTAAAGTCTATAATGCATGATATCAAATCCACTAAGGTTGAGCTGGATATCCCTCTTATTGCTTTTCTCAAGGAACTCTATCCTACCTACTCCAATTATCTTGAGTCTTTACAAGCAAATGGAAATCTTAAAGATAAAACCTTTGACTCTCTTGTGAAAAAGTTTGTTGAAAGAGAGAAAGCCTTTGGAAAGAAGACAGCCCCTGAATCTTCTGAAGAGACTGTGTGCCTTGCTCATAAAGAAAAGCATCCTGCTCAAGATTCTACAAGAGGAAGAGGAAGATACTTCAGAGGCACGGGGGGCAGACATTCTCAAGGTGAAAAGGTAGACTTACACTGCATTCGCTGCAAAAGAAATGGATCACATGATGCCTCTACATGCAAGCTACCATGGGACAAAATTGAGCAGAAAAGAAACCAACAGAAAGGTAAAACTGATGATACAGACAAAGGTAAAGCACCTGAATCCGCTCACTATATTGAAGCACAATGTAACATTGGAGTAAATGAAGATTTGTTTAATACTTCACTTGTTTCTTCGAAAAATGATTGGTTGCTTGATTCAGGAGCAACCTGTCATATGACTCGTAGAAAATATTTTTTTGAAGATTTCACTGACAATGTTGATGGAGTAGTATACTTTGCAGATCAGTCAAAAATCAAGCCATCATGGCTTGGCACAATCAGGCTTAAACTGCCTGGTCTTCCAGACTTTCTTCTGGATCATGTTCTATATCTCCCACAACTCAAGAGAAACTTGTTGTCCTTGGTCCACATCCGCCAGCAAGGTCACTCCATTCATATGTTTGATGGAAAGCTTGAGGTAAGAAAAGCATCTGACCACTCACTTGTCATGAGGGGAATAGAAGAAGAAAGGCTTCTCAAACTGCAAGGAACCTCTGCTCATGCACAACATTTCTCATATATTTCTCATCATGAAGAAGGTACACTTCCATCAAGTTTATTATGGCATGCTAGATTTGGACATTTAAACTATGACAGTCTCCTCTTATTGAAGAAAAATGGTGTTGCTGGTTTGCCTACAATTCCTAGGAAACATAAGCAATGTGATGCTTGCATTCTAGGAAAGCATAGCAAACAGTCTTTTCATGATTCACATTCAAGAGCACATAGGAAGCTTGAACTCATTCATTCAGATTTATGTGGTCCAATTCCTGTTCCTTCTGCAAATGGAAATAAATATATCATGACATTTATTGATGATTACACCAGAATGTGTTGGTTTTATTTATTGAAGAACAAATCTGATGCCTTTCAAACATTCAAGAATTTTCATAAATGGATTGAAAATGATGCACAATCTCATATTAGGTCTATTCGCACTGATAATGGAAAAGAATATACATCAAATGAATTTGAAAACTATCTTCGCCAACATGGGATCAAACATCAAACAACTGTGCCTTATAATCCCCAACAGAATGGTGTAGCTGAAAGAATGAATAGAACAATCTTGAATATGGTATAATCCATGCTTTTCTTCAAAAATGTAAAGATAATGTTTTGGGCTGATGTTGTTCTATGTGCTGCATATATAAAGAATAAATGTCCATCTAATGCTATAAGAAACAAGACTCCTTATGAATTGTGGTATGGACATGTTCCTTCGGTAAAACATCTCAGGATCTTTGGTTCCACCTGTTATGCTTTGATACCAAAGGTACATAGAAACAAACTTGGTGCTAGAAGTCGTAAGTGTATCTTCCTGGGGTATTCAAACACCTCCAAAGCATACTGTCTCTATGATGAAGTAAATAAAATGTTTGTTGTATCTAGAGATGTAATTTTTCTTTAATCATCCAAATCTGACAATGTTGTTGAGCGGAAACTTGATCGCTTGGATATATTCGCAAAAACAAAATCATTTCAAGAATTTGATAATCAGATTCCACATCTTGAAGGGGGGATTCCTATACTAGATCAACATGCGGAATCTTCTTCTGAAGAACAATCTCATATGCATGAAACTCCAACAACGGATGATGCTTTAAGTGATGTAATTGATAGAATTGGGAGAATCAATCTTGATTCAGTCCCAACTCAATCAACACAGCAGCCTGGACCATCTCAGAAAGGTCCCCCAAAGTGGCTGACAAAGACACTTGAAAGTGTTCATCCTGATGAAATTGGAAAAACAGGAACCAGAAATTCAAACCGACAAAATGGAGGTGATGTAGATGACTCTAATTCACCTATTGATATGGATGTTACTTATGATTGTGAATTGAAATTGTCTACAGATTTTGAACCAACTTCATTTAAAGAAGTTGCTTCTCATGATGAATGGAAAGAAGCAATGCAAAAGGAGTATGATGCCCTCATAAAGAATGGCACTTGGAAGCTGGTTGATCCTCCATTTGGAACCAAACCAATTGGCTGCAAGTGGGTCTACAATAACAAGTACAAAGCTAATGGCTCACTTGACAAGCACAAAGCTAGGCTTGTGGCAAAAGGTTTTGCACAGAAGGAAGGGGTCTATTATGAGGAAACTTTTCCCCCACAGCAAAATGGGCCACCATCCGAACACTCTTTTCACTAGCAGCTCAGAACAGTTTGAAAGTCCATCAAATGGATGTAAAAACTGCATTCTTGAATGGAGATCTAAAAGAGAATGTTTTTAAGTCCCAGCCTGAAGGATTTGCTGTGAAAGGACATGAACATAAAGTATGAAAACTTGTGAAGTCCTTGTATGGCCTCAAACAAGCACCGCGAGCCTGGTATGAAAAACTAACTCAGCATCTTCTGAAACTCAACTTCAATCATTTTGATCTTGATGATGCAACTTTATTTATCAAGAAAGTTGGCAAAACAGTTGTGCATCTTATGGTATATGTAAATGATCTTTTAATGACATGGAACAATGAAAGCTACATTGCATCCATAAAGAAGGAATTGGGGAAAAGTTTTGAAATGACTGATTTGGGCTATGTTCATTACTATCTTGGCATTGAAGTAACCCAACATCCAAAATCCATATTTCTTTCTCAAAAGAAATACATTGGAGATTTTTTAAACAGATTTGGCATGACAGAGTGCAATCCTCTTTCTACTCTAATGGAACAAAACTTAAAGCTCACATCTATTGAAGGAAAGGAATTTGAGGATGCAACAAAGCATAGACAGCTTGTAGGAAGTCTCATCTACCTCACTACTACCAGACCAGACATTTCATTTACTGTTGGAATCCTCTCCAGGTTCATGCAAAAGCCTTGTGAGGGACATTGGTCTGCTGCAAAAAGAGTTCTAAGGTACTTGAAGGGAACTCAAGACCTTGGAATCAAGTATACATAGGTGGACGACTTCAGCTTAATTGGATACTCTGATTCAGACTTCGATGGAGACAAAGAAACTGGGGTATCTACTTCAGGATATGATATGAGTCTTGGACCAGGAGCTGTCTCCTGGAGATCACGCAAATAATCAGTTCCAGCAGATTCCACAACAGAAGCAGAATACGTGGCAGCAGCTGAAGCAACGAAAGAAATTGTGTGGCTCAGGAAAATTCTTGAAGATTTGCAGGTAAAACAAGTACAATCAACTCCACTCATGATTGATAACACCTATACAATAAAGTTGGCCAAGAACCCAAAGTTCCATGATCGAACAAAGCATATCAATACTAAATATCATCTGATTCGACATCATGTTGAGGCCAAAAAAATCCATCTCCATCATTGTTCCACAAATGAGAAAATTGCAGACATCTTCACCAAAGCACTTGGAAAGGAAAAGCTTGAACGATTCAGAATGATGCTTGGACTCACCAACATCCCTTCAGATTAAGGGGGGGAATTTTGACACCTAATCTTCATGATTGGGGGAATTTGTAAATAAATAAATTAGGAATGTGAACAGTCATCGGGAGATGAACTAAATAATCACTCCTATTGTATATAACAATAACCTACCTCTAGAATAATAGACGAATCAATTTTACTGCCTTTGGAGAGTTACTGTCTGGCCTAACAAAAATAACACCCTCGGATCATATATTTTATAATGGTATAACAATTGTTTATTGAAATAATGATTTTAAATCGGGGAATAATAATGTTTATATTAAAAAATATTCATCGCCAGTATGGTCACCACTATGTTTTCTTTTTAAGGTTGAGGGAGTAAACACATAGGACAGCATCAAAACCACTTTGGAAGTTGGGATCTAGCCCTGGCAGCTTCAGAGAGGGATCTCTCTGTTTAATTTAGATTTGTTTTAGTGTAAGTTTTAGGCTAGCTATGGTTGTACTTGTTTGTTTTGTTTAAAAGTTTTGGCTGATTTGAGTGTTATAATTCCATTGGTCTAAGGAGTCTATATACTAAATTGGAGTTTGTTCATCAATTTTTAAAGGAGTTCTCACAGAGCAAGCTAGGTGCAGTAAATGGATCTTTTCAGAGTTTCAATGGATGGTGGAAAAGTAGAAATGTAAGGTTTAGTAGAGAACAAAGTGCAATTAAGAATTATTTATCCTGAATTTATAGGAAAACATTAAAATTAACAACAACCAAAATAGGGCGCTCTTGATAACGAATCCTATTTACCACAGTTTCTGTTGATTAATTTAGACTTAGAAATATAGAGGAAAGAAATAACAACGTTTAAATAGGTAAAGAAAAGGAACACATCACCATTCAAGACACCACATGAATCTTGTAAAAGGTCCCTCTATTATTGATGCTCCAGTACTTCAAAATTACAATATGTAGTAAAAATTACATTCGGAAATCAACCCTTCATACTTGAAACAGTGAAATATTTATAATAAAAATTACAATAATTCTCTACAAGATCGTTGCCAAACCGACAGTGTATTATTAGCCTAGTTACAAACTGATATCATCTAATCTGGCAGAAAAAATAGGCCACGTAGGCTGTTGAGGGAAACAGTAGCCCTGTTTGGGTGATTTCTATTGCCAAGTCATTCAAAATAGAATGTGATACTGAACTGAAACTTACGCTGGCTACTGTGTTATAAAAACCTTTCACTGCTGCTGAGTTACTGCTCAATCCAGTAAATCAAGTAACTCTTCCAATCTCTTTTCATCTGGCACTGTTAACTTTGTCACCTAGTAGTAGATTTCATCTACCTCTGTATACTTAGAAAAAGTCGATTTCACGGTAAAATTATGTTTTACCTCATTCCGCACGTGAAAATCATTTGAAATAGCCTCCAAAAATGCTTTTTATGTCATACTTCCTCTTATCCCGCTGAACTTGGTGCTGCTTTTGGCTACCTCTTTCATTTTCTGGATGTAGTCCTCCTGAGTGATCAGCTTGTCATTGATAACATAAATATTGGGTAGCCCCTTCTGCATTAAGGTTTCAATCCTGTTGGTGAATCTGTTCACCTGTAGCTCTAAGGTCTCACAAGTTTCCTCCAATTGGTCAATAATATTTTTTTTTATTCAAGACTTTCTTTACTTCCATAATGGTAGCAGTTCTATCACTGATTCCCACTTCCTCCAGCTGATATCTAGATTTTGAATTTAAGAACCTGATAATATTGGCAGCTTCAGTTGGCATTTCTCCCAGCCTTTCCCTTCCTTGCACAATGGTGTGAGTGGCCTTCTCTATTAACTCTTTCTGTTCAAATATAATCTGAATTAAAGGCCAAATCTCATTCATTGAGTCAAGTATGTTCATCCAAATTGTTTCCTTGGCTTGGGCCAAGGTCTGGCCAATAGATGTGTCTCTTTCTACCTGACGTAACTTTTCCAAAAGTATCTAATTTTTGTCCAATTCAGCAGCCCGACTAGCTTCAGCTTTGGCCTTCTGGTCTTCCAAAGTTTTGAGTTGGCTCTGCAAAGTATCAATTTCCTTTGATTGCAAGGAAATATTTTGCAGTGTCTGGGCTACTTGTTCATCACAGGGAGTTTGAGTTAAAGTTGTAGGTGTAGTAGCTGTTCCTGTTGATGAAATTGAGAAAGAGGTATAGCATCTAAGGGGACAACGAACATCTTCGAGTTGTCTTCCTTCTCCTTTACCATCTTTTCCAGCTCTGCTTCCATTTGCTTGATCTGTATGTTTTGATCAATAATCAGTTTCATCATATCTATTTTCTGAGCTTCATCTTCTGCAATGGCCTTAGTCATTGGATCTTCTATAGCTGACAACTTGAGTTGATTCCTCAATGCTACAATGTCCAAGTTTTTCTTCTTAATAATTTCTTCAGCAGCAATAACATCATTAGGGTCATACCCTATCTTGATCACCAAGTCTTCCAAACACTTGATCAAGTTGTCTTTGGCCAAGGAGGAGACCTTCTCCATCTTCAATTGTGACTATACATTTGCAAAAGAAACCTGCAATTTGGATAAATACATGGTAGTATTAGTGAGAGTGGAGGATATCATCTCACCAGTTTTTTTGTGCATCTCCATTTGATCAATGGGATGTATGTCCTTTGTGTTGAACTCAAAGGTGGTGCTCTTGTAGTTAGCTCCTGATTTAGGTTGTGAAGTGTGGGCCTCAAGGAAGGAAATTTGCATTCTACCATGTTCAATATCATATGCTAGCAGAAGTCTACTTTGTGAACTGGAAGTCTGCTTCCAGAATTGGTTGTAGGTGTTGTTCTTCAAATTCTTATTTCTGAGCTTTATGTCCCTGTACCTGTCAAACACTGTTTTTTATTTTTTTGTCTAGACAGTGTGAGTTTCCAGCTCGGTCTCCTTATGACCCTGTGAAGATGAAGGTCCAGAAGGAGAAGTAGTGAACTTCATGGTGGCTGGTGGAGAATCTGTGATGATGATAACTGCCTATTCTTCCATTTCTTTATCCGCTTCTAGTTTGTGAGTCACCTTGGGCCTCTTTCTGTAACTAATACTAAATTCTTTGGCTTCACTCCCCGTTGTAGATGATGACGCTTCCTCCCTTTCCATTTTGCTGGATTTTCACTGAGGAACAGGAGTCTACAAACTAGAAGTGGAAACCAACTACTCTTCAGCTTCTTGTACGGTATCTTCTACCCACTCCAACTAATTAGCATATTGTTCTATCTCTGTCCTAGAAGTATGAATGTAGGGAGTGTTCTTGTTGTCCACTCTGAGTTTTGAAATGATTCCATAGGGGTCATAAGACCATGTGAAGCTTAAGCTGAACTTCATTTCCTTTAGTATCTTATTTTCCTCCTCCTTGATTGTTCTTGTGTTGCATACAAATGGGCCCACCTGTGTTTTAATCCTGAATTGTGCCTTCTTCTTTGCTACTACAAATTGGATCTCATTTGAGTTTAACATTTTCCTGTTATATTCTAGTGCAAAGATCCTCATTAGGAGGTACTTGGGGAGATTGTAGGGGGCCAATTCACATCCATAGACCCTAATCTCTTTGTAATTTTGGTACATGTACCAATCTCCGGTCTTCACTTGGTTTGATATATGTAGTATTCGTTTGATCTCCTCACTGATCCTGCGCTGCACTACACTGTGGATAATGTTCATAGTAGTATGAACAAAGTCTTCTACAAATTACTTGTAAGTGAATTCTCGATCTTCCTTCATGACCATTGATTTCCAAAAGATCACTGGTTGTTAATAACCTACATCATCCAATTTTTGCAATGCAAAACTAAACCTTTCTGATTAGTAATAGATGAACACGTAAATCAAAACTAAGGTGTCGCTGAGCACCTGCTCTATAGGAAACTTGTTGAACTTCTCATGGATATTATCAGCCAAGAATTGACTAAATTTGAAAATTGTAGAGGGCTTGCTGTCTGTGGAAAATGTGGAAAGGAATCCTAAAATAGGCTCATCCAGCCACTAATCATAATGGTAGCCTGGGATATGAGAAAGGATAGAAATAATTTGTTTGGCCTGATTAAGGAAAATGGAAGAATGATTTTTCTTGGGAAAATGGCATTCTCTGGAAGGAAAATTTCAAAAATCCTAGCTCTAGTAGCAAAATCCAGCTTTTGATAAAGCTGGGTGAGGGATTCTAGGGGAAAAAGGGAAGCATTTTCCATAGAAGGGGACAATATCATTTGGTCAATTGATTTGTTTGTGATGGTGAAAAGTATATCACTTGTAGGTGCAATTATAGCTCTTTGAGTAGGGACATAGAAAGCTTGGCATCTCCTCGTGAATTATGGGGCTTGAAATGTTACAGGAAATATATAGTGGGGAAAGTTTGACTCCCAGTGTCCTATCTCATCAGTTTTATCAGTGTGTTTCTCTTCTAACCAGCAGTATAACTCAAGGAAATCACAGTCATAGAGTGTTTCAGTGATCATGAAATCTTTTTCTGCCAATGGTGTGTGATCTAGGTCAACAGAAGGTGGGATCAATGGGTTAAGGGCCTGGTCCTGGGTCTTGGCTTTAGGTGGCATCACTATAGTAGTTTATAAACAAATGAATATAGAAAGAAGGCTTACCAGGCTCTGAAACAATAGTCTGTTAGGTGAAAACAATCAAAGAGGTCAGCGAATGTTAGGAAGTTGGTTGCAAAGAAGCTCTAATAGAGACTGCAACAAGAAATTATGAATAGCAGAAAGAGAATGAGGAGTGAAAGATTGGTAGTGACGGGCTCTAGATCATTTTAAAAGCAGAGGCACGATCCCATTGGAGATGGCACGGGGTCATTATTGAATAGTTACTAGGGAAAATTAAATGCGGAATGAGTATCAAGCGGGAAAGCATTTAATTGGGGAAATGGTCAGGACAGGTGGTGGGCAGAGAGTGGTGGAGGAGGAGTGGTGGGGGCACGGCAGGAGCGGATGCAAGATGGTGGTTTCCAGAGGGGGTGATGGGCGGTAAGTGGTATTAGCGGGGGGGGTGAAAATTGCGACGATGCGCCATGTAGGGAGTAGGGCCCGACGGAATAAACCGCCTTCCGAACCCGGGCCCCCGGTGGTAAAGGGAGAATGTTTAGGGGGGGCGAAAAGGGATGATGGTCGTGGATGAAAGGGGGACCGAATCCCAAGGTGTCGAAGGCAACGGAAATTTAACCACAAATGATAAAATTCTTTGTCCACTTGCGCTCACATAATTTTGTTTTCAAACTTAGGATAGGGGAAATGAAATACTTTATCCCTGTGCATATTTATCCTCTAAAATTAGGATAAGGGATTAACAATAAACTTTTTGAAATAGATAATGCATAAAATTCACTTCTCTCCTCTTTCCCTATCCTCACATTTAGGATAAAATTTATGCATGATGACATTTAAGTAACCCACCAAGTCTACCTACCCTTAGCTATACTAGCATTTTTTATTTTTATGCAGAAAGAAAATTTATCTAACCTAACCCTTATTTCTCCTATTGACCCAGATTAAATTGTTGGGTCAATGTCATTTGCTATCTAACTAATGATTTATCCATATTAAACTGTGGATAAACCTTCATCCTCTATCTAATTTACAGAAATTTAAAGAAGTCTAATCATGATTAAACTAAAGAAATTTATTGTGGCATTTTGAACAAGCTGCACACAAATTTATTTTACAAAAATGAAACAAAAAGTATGTATGACTAGTGGCATTTAGACTTGCAACACATTCAGTATTATTCTCTTTTTTATTTTCTTTCTTTTTTGGTGTGGTTCAATATTTTTCCTTTTTCAATACTTTTATTTTTCTCTTTAGGATCCCTAAGATACATCACTCAATTACCTTGAGATCCTAAAAATTTGTTGGGCAGCAGATCCCACTATAGCGGATTTTTGGGGCTTGTAGCCTGAGTTTTGGTCAATGTAATCTAAAGACCCCGCAAAATGTGGGCGTGGAGCGCGAGAGTCTAGGGTTGTCTGCCCTAAAATATTGTAATATGTGTCGGCCTACCCATGGTCTGCGGACCATGGGAATGTATAAATAGAGCGAGGCTCTAAGTGTAGAAGTCAATTTTTGAGGCTAAGCTTTTGAAGTAATATCGGTTTTGAATAAGGAATTCGTTCTGAGTCTATAAGTCCGAGTCTTGGGTTGTAGTAGTAAGGAGAGGCTCTGCAGCCGTGTGCATAGAGGCCTGGTAGAGTCCGCAACTGTGTTCGCAGACCCCTACTGCTGAGTTCGTAGGGCGGAGTTGGGTTTGTAATGGAACAGAAGTTTAATAAAAGATAAGTTGATTCTGAAATATTGTGCATCTGCTTGTAGATTTGTGTGTTTACGCTTCTGTTATATTCTTATGCATCTCTTTACAGTTTATGATTGCACACACTTGTTATGAATGTTGAATGATTGATAAGAATATTGGGCCCACAAAATTAAGTCAGATCTATAATAATAACACAGTAAAGACAAAGTATCTAGACCGCACCTCTTCGCGCCCTTTACAGAGCTACGTGAAGGTCAGATAGCTGTACGGAGCAGCGCAAGCGCACAAGATCAGTTCGTGAACTTCCCCAACTTCATCAATATATCCCTAGGGTGTGGAAACCTGGTTCCAACACCCTCTCATACTACCTTGGGTGAGACCTCAGTGCGCATTCCACAAAATTTTGCCGAAAGGGCTGATAGTTTCGGGATTTGTTTGGCTAAATCACTTCTAAACCTAGGTCAGGCCCCAACAAGCCAACAAATGGTTCCATTGCCGGGACGAGGATCTGCCTAAGGGATGTCTGATGTCGGAACAATGGAACACTACAAAGAAGGAAATTGAAGAGTGGTTGAATAAAAAGCTTTACGAGTTTGTGACACAGGAAAACAGAACTCCGGAGATATCCAAGAAAAGGTGGTTGGATCGCTACGTATATACAGAAATCCATGAGATCTTCTTCGCATCCTTCTCTTTTGAGTTGTACGAGTGGATCACGAGGCTAGCCAACAACCAGGGAAGGTATAAGCTCGATCAATCGATAGTGTCGACTCCAGAGTTAGTGCGCAAACTAGAGGCATCAGAAGATAAGATCACGCTTAGTGCACAGACTAGAGGTATCAAAAGATAAGATCGCGCGGACCATGGACCATTGGTTCGACCAAATCATAGGGGAATTTATCACTGAGTTCACGATAGACATGACTGTGAGCTATAGTGAAGCAGAATGATGTTTTCTCAAGGGACCGTGAGGTAGGTACATCAAATCCCTGAATACCTGGATTAAGATGTTGTTATGTGAAAAACGGGTTATGCAAATACATTGATGTTTCGAACAACACGAAGTGGAAAGATCTACAAAGGGATCGAAGGATTAGGAAATAGTCCTTTAGTTTCACCTTCGCGAGAGAGCGAGGAAGAGCACGCTCAAGTTTCTTTGGGAAGTGCGGTCAATTTGATAAGGCAGCGCATTCCACAGTTATCTCCTCCACTTATGCCATCACCCACTTCACCTCCATCTTCACCCACCCCACCTCCACCAACCCCATGGTTCAGCATGGCAAGTGTGATCAAGCTACCCGTATTCAGAGGAGTAGGGAATGAGGATCCAAACCAGTTCTGGTTCATGGTAAGAGCAGTGTGGGAAGCATAAGGGGTCACAGATGACAACATTAAGAAGGCCACATTGGTAACCATGCTGCAGGATCACGCGTTGACATGGTATATCAAGCACGCAAATGATCACCCAAATGCAGGAATAGTGGACATATAGAATGCACTGAACAGAGAATTTAGCTGGCCAAAATCAGAGACACGGTCAATCATCAGATTTAAAGAGATCGTGATGCTTCCAGGCGAAACCCCCTAGGATCTGCATTAGAGGCTGAAGAGTATGATCTGCGAGGCTAATATGACGCTAACAGATGCGCAGCACCATGCGTGGTTTGTGGCGTCTTTGACACCACACCTGAGGACTGCGCTGTCACGATAGAAGCTTTCAACCTAGGCCAAAGCACTAGAAATTGCGATGAGGTTGCATGAAACACCGATACAGGATCCAGGATTGGGAGTCCAACAAATCCATGAGTAATTACAGAATCTATGCTTGGAGATGCAAGGTTTGAAGCAGGATCGAGCACCACGGCCAGAGGCGTGCCATGACAAAGACCATTGTTTGGTATTCGCGAACTACTTGGTAGGAGGTGGGCCAATGCCATTAAGACCAGAGGCATATGTAGGGCCAAGTGCAGCACCTGCACTATGGTGCATGATCTGTCAGATAGGAGGAAAGCACACAACAGATAATTGTCATTTGTTGCAGAAGTATACACAGACTCCCCAGCAACTATTTTGCAATTTTTATAGATAGGTGGGCCATGACGAGTGTACTTGTTGTAGCTACGAGTTAGTGATGGAGTGGACCCCAGCATATAGAATGCAGATGGAAACGTGAGGCCTCGACCCAACTGCGAGGATGGCGCACGCTAGATTTTAGGGCCGAGGTCGAGGACAAGGAGGAATGGGGCTAGGAAGGGGTTGAGGACAGTTAATCTGTTATAATTGTGCAGGACCGGGGCACTACGCTGGTGATTGTACCAACCCAACAAGGATATCTTGTCCGTACTGTTCTCAGTTTGATCACGAAATGGTAGATTTTCCTACGTTGATCACACAGATGCGTGAGAAAGGGGTACTACATCCTACTCCGACTCAGAATTTCCAAATGATGAGGTCTGAACTGCGAAAAGAATACCCCAACATGAACATGATGTTGAGAAGTGGCATGACCACAGGGGAAGACAAGGGGAAGCAGCCCGAGAAAGATACATGGGTTCGCAAGGCTCCTACAAAGGAACCTAAGTTTGACTTGGAACGTGCAAAGGAGACGTTTATGGAAGCTAAGAAGAGCTTCGCAGAGGCCTCTACTTCAGGTAGTAAGGATCAACCAAAGCCAGGAATGGATCCTTCTATGCTAACTACCTTTATAGAGACATGAATGAAATTGTTGCATGACAATAAGGCAGTTAAAGGACTACAGGAGTTGATAACTAGGTGCGCAGAGTCAGGGGAACCGCGCGTAGTCTGGAAACTGGGAAAGCATGCATTGCGCATCGAGAGGGAAATGAGATCGATGGCACAAATTGGTGAATATGAAATGGATCAGGTAATCTTAGACCTGGGTTCAAATGCGAATGTGTTACCAAAGTAGACATGGGAATGCATGGGCAGGCCCACATTGCAGTGGTCCCTATCCAGTTATGAATGGAAAACCAACAGAATATTTTGCCCATGGGGAGGTTTCAAGGGGTAACAGTGGATATCGAAGGCGTGACCACGCAGACGGACTTTGAGGTAATAGAGATTGCTGATGACAACAATCCTTATCCCGTGTTGCTAGGAATAGATTGGGCTATTGATATGAATAGAGGGATCAACCTGAAGAAGTGGAAGATGATATTCGAGAAAAGTCTTTACGCGTAGTAGTTCCACTAGATTCAGCCGAGGGAACGCACTACACTGAACCTGTGCGCAATGATGATAGCGAAAATGAGCTAGATTGCATTTACCAGATAACGGCACAAGACCAGGATCGAGTGAACCCAACTGTAGATGGGAGAATCTCATGGGAACACAACAGTTCCTATACTTCGGATTCAGATGAATAAATAAAATGCTGGCAGAATCGGTTGCACGAAGTGACAACACTGAACTGCAACATGATGATTAGGTCATTGTGGTGCGTGATGATAGAAGCAAGGGAACTGCCAACATGTGATGGGAATTCTTAGACAAATTTGAAAGTGCAGTACCGGAACAGCAGCGGTACGCTGGGCTGGAAGGGGCATTGCGCACGAAACTCGCATAATGGTGGAATACACACCAGAAGAATATTGGAAACTGGAACGAATGTAGAAGATGGATGCGCTTACGATTTGGAAGTCCCCAGCGTCGAACGTGAGCCGGGAAGCCAGGACGAAGCAGTGTGCGCGCCCACTTGCGTCGATGGGTACAGACGAGTGCTGTGCAAGCACCTCCCAAACTAAGGATCGAAAATCAGAACTTGATGTGGTAGCAGGGAAGGTGACGCAAACCACAAATATTCCACGATGGAGCATTCAAAAAGCTATGTGGAATCATAAACAATGTTCACCAGGCAAGAGGAACTGACTGGGACCTATGCGTACCAGCGGTTCGATGGGCCTATGGGGCCATAAGCAAAACTTAAGCGCGAAAAGTGTTCCGAAGACGACGAGAAGAGTCAAGGTCGTAGTCTTGGGAAATAATCCTCACACAATCACTCCCATAATTGTGACAGCATGCGAGGACCTGAGCGAAGAGATTATGCAGTCGCGCGAGGACAAACATATGCAGATTCAAGAAGCCATTCAGCAAGGGAACCTTGAGCTTCACGAACTCGAAGAAGATCAAGTACGACTGAAGTAGGAAAGCATATTAATGGATGAGGATATCAGAAAGTTGGAACCAAAATCTTGCAAGCATTACGTGTTGACAGAAGGATGGGGCCATGTACACCGAGAGTTTTTGGCTATACTACCATGGCTGCGACCGCAC
Source organism: Pinus tabuliformis (assembly GCA_031772625.1). NCBI lineage: Eukaryota > Viridiplantae > Streptophyta > Pinopsida > Pinales > Pinaceae > Pinus > Pinus tabuliformis. The sequence continues at coordinate 206,195,941 of CM062810.1, read as the reverse complement.
CCTATCAGAAAAATTCACCAAGGAAGCGCACCACATAAGGAAGAACGTGAGGCACTGACGGGCGCGAGGGTAACTAAAGGAGGCCCGTGGACTGGATTGAAAGGTGACTTGAAGCCTCGCACCAGTAGTGCAACCACTTGACTATCTGTAGGAAGCACAGTCTCAACACTCCAAGTAGTTGAAAGAGAGCGCGGGACTATAAAAGAGTCTGTATAGGAGCTGTGTGACACAGAAGTTGCACGTAGGATTAGTATGATGCATAGGTCATGTTCACGCACAAGGGACTGCGTTGTCACACGGACAAGCTAGAAAGTGACCATTGGTGTCATTGTTCATGACAAAATGGCCAATTTAAGACAATGAGGAGTGGACGGCAGACAATTAAGGCACAAAGTCAGAACTAGATTTGGGACTATTTTCCACCAGTTTGCATTAATGAGCCAAATCTGGCAAGAACGGTCGAATTTGAATTCAAAAGGGCCTATAAATCACAGGTGGCCCTCCACCGAACAACCCTTAGAATTCATTTGTTGTGTTACCAATCGGGCATGAACCTGACGAATTTGGAGGTTGTAAGAGCAAGTCTGTGGTTTGAAGCATTTCCAAAGGAGACACAAGATTCCTTGATCAGAATAATGTCAACAACCAAGGGAGCCATGCAGAGTTCTACAGCACTGTTAGGGGATGCACAAGAAATCCCTAAATCTCCCCGGATGTCGAGGCCCAAAAAGGATCCACAGGCAGCAAGACCAGTCTAAATGTCTCCACGAAATCCGCGGTTTGGCAAACTGTCAATGGAAGAAAAGGGCAAAACAGTTAATATTGAGAGTGATGATGAGGAAGAGGATCCTCAAACCATTGTGGAAGAGTTAGAGGAAGAGATGGAAGAAGACATCCAGCCAATATACGCCACAGCAAAGCTGCCCAAGTATGTCCCTCCGTAGAAAGGGAGGGTAAAGGTACCTAAATATTTGGATGTCATTAAAAGCACACTCAACACCTCGTTCCTCCCCACGAGAGTTCTGTTCAAAGGTTTGGTTGTGGGCTGCGTACCCACTATGAAGTTTGAAGACTGGGACCTCGTGGATAGCGAGAAGTTCCCTCATTTGGAAACTAGCCAGCTGATGGAACAAAGCACGGAGGGGGCAGTTACAACACTACAACCAAGGAAATGGTTGTGTGAGGTGGAGGAGGTCGGGCTACTCCACCTCCTATCGATCCCACACTTTCATCGGGCCCCAATCATGATATTTGTCATTAGACAACTGCTTTTCCTGGTGCATGATGGGTACTTGTGGCTAGAGGAGCCCATTCCCATCATGGCAGAGCTCATTCATAGGATTTCTTGGCTTCCCTGTACCAGAAGGGACCCCGTGGAAATTGCTGGTACAAGTGGAGACTTGGCGATTACGGAGGCCATGAAAAAGAAATATAATTTGTAGAAAAAGAAGCAGGGTTACATTATTACTAGCATTTAGGACAAAGGGGTCCACGTTGCTACCCAGTTGTTGGCAAGAAAGGTGATGATAAAATGTCGTGGCAATGAGATACCAACAACATTCATCGCACTAGCCGAGCAATGCGCAAAAGGGGTACGGTTCAACTAGGCGCAATTCCTCTGCGAGGAGTTCCTGACGAATTGCAGGGAGGCCCAGGAGTAGGGTAAGACCTTCCAATACACATGGTTGCTCTTATCCATCCTGTTGGTTACAGGAGAATTACTTGAGGATAGTCAGTTTCCTCCCCTTGACTAGGACTGGCCAGAGGCAGCAAAATACGCATCGCTATGGGCGACGAAGGATGCCACGTGAATCCAAGAAACCAAGATCTTCTGCGTACTGATGGAGGCGAGCATACGACTATGGATCAACAACAGCCACGACTATCCCCCTCAGTATACGACAGTCTAAGGAGATTTGCAGACTTTAAAGTAGATATGCACAATGTGTATATTAGGGCGTGGAAGGATCCAAAGCAGAAGTGGACCATGCTCCCCTTCATCACAATAGATGACATTGTTTTCGTGGTGCTCGACACATGGCCACCGAATGGTGTGCACCAAATGTGGTAGTGCGCAATGAGACGAAGATTCAAAGACAAAAGGCTACATCCAAGTTGCTAGCACAACAAAAGTGGAATGAACAACTAGCTGAAGAAGTGCGGGCTTCCCAAGAGGCAGCGAAGGCTGCCATGGAAAAGGCAGCAGCAGTAGGGGCCACTACGAAATAGGAAGAAAGAAGCCCAAACTTGACCACAGAGCATGGGACAGCTAATACAAAGGAAGGCGCAGACCTAAGCGCCAATTCTACACAATTAAAATGGTCGCATGGGACGGAATGAACAGGATTTCGGAAAGGCGATATGGCATGCGACGGTTTGATAATGGAAAATATTGCGAAAATGAATGGATCACGATGCGATATACTTTCGGATGCGATAGCAATATTGCATCAGCGAGAGGGGGTGTATGTATATAGGTAAAAAGCCTTGCGACTACCGATCGCGAAATCGCATCGGCGAAGCGATTTCGGGAGAGTATAAAGGGGCAGGATGATGAATGAATGCTGCAACCTCCGACAGTGATATCGCATTGGAGTGAGAGGAAGACTTTATCGGAGGGGAGTTAATGCGATCGTAAAGGGCCTTTTAAAGCTTTGGAAGGGTTCCTGATGCATCGGAGTGAGTCCAATGGCATTTGAAGGGGGCTTTTGTGTTTTGGAAGGAGTCCAACACTTTAGAAAGATGGTTTTTTGAGTGAAATGAGGGTTCTTACTAAGTTTCAAATAAACTTAGTAATTCCCAAGAGATACTTATGGTTATATTTCAACCAGAGGAAGGGATAAGCATATAGGGGAATTATTGACATAGTTTTAGTAGGGGGAGAGGAAAAAGATAAGGAGTTACATAATAAAGTTAGCAGTTAATATGAAATGTGATGAGAGAGCGCTAAGTATGCAAATCTTAGGCTATTAAGGGGAAAATGACTCGTATAAGAAATATAAGCATCCTTAAGCAAAGCAGATCTTTACTTAGGCAATGATATGGTAAATGATGAGACTTAAGAGATATCAAGCAGATCTTGACCTCTTTGGGGAAGTTAGTGAATGATTTGGGGAATAAGAAGAAGGGGTAGTTAGTCATGTCTCGCTTGAAGTCCTCCAAGGGAAAATTGCATTGCATTTGTGATCTGAAAAAGATATAACACTTGAAAGCATGAAATGGATCACACAGCTTGATTCTGCAACCACAAAACTACCTACCCAGCCTACTTGCCTAACATTTTCTCTTCTTTTGGTTTGGGTGCATTTGAACAAGCATACCCAGCTTTTCATTCTTTTCTTCTTGCTGTCCTCCTATCTACATCTACACTTATTTCATTCAATGGCTCAGATTAAGCAGTTGAGCACCCTTATTTCTCTACCTATCTACAAATCTGCCAAGATTAAGTTGTTTGGATAGATGCTGATTCTCTATATTCTACAACAAGAAATTGAAACCTAGGGAGACCAAGATTAAGCTGTTTGGCCCTCCCTTAACTGAAAAAACTCATCAATAAATGGAACAACTCATCAAAAGGGAACATAGCAGTGGCATTTAGACTAGCACAATCTCATGGACACTTCTCTGGCCTCTGTAGCAAATATGGAGCATTGCAGCATGCAAAGTATGACATATTTGGCATGTAAAAATGTCGATCATGAAAGATGAATACCTGTTGCAGTAGGAGGCTAACAGTGGCTCCACTTGGGGATGGCTTTTCCTTGTGAAAAGCCAAGAACAACATTGCCTTGATATTCTATTGTTGTTGTAGGACTGAGACTTTCTTTGTGTTGACTGTTAAATGCATAGGACTTTGACGTATGAGCAGCGCTTTCCTTCAATTGAATTACTGCGAATATCAAGCACTGCCTGCTTTCTTCTGCGTGCTTGATATTACATGCACTTTTGCTTGAGAACTGCTTTTTGAAATAAACACAAAAAGGTAGCAAACTGGAGAAACTACTCTTAATTTTGTTTTTTAACAGGCTGTAGATGTAATACTAAAAACCACTCCTCTGTTTTGATACTATTGACTGAAGAGTTGTAAACCTGAATGCAGCAGTTTTAATTGAATTCGTTGTTATAAACAACAACACTGCCTCTTTCCCATTGAGTACTTTTAAAATATATTTAAACCTACCTTGCACACCCTTTGAAGTAACTTGATAATCGGGAGCAAATTTGAGGTGTTTCTCTTTGAAATTAACTTCAAACGAATAGAGGCTTCGAATGTTGCGCTCCTTTGGCTCTTTTCTTCAGAACTGCGCTCTTTTCCCAAAATCAACATAAAGAAAGAGCTTTGAAATGGAGGACTTGCGTTACTCTGTCTCCATACTATGTTGCCTGGCTACTAGCAATCGAATTGCTTATGAAAAATAAAAGGAAAGCTATGATATATACAAACACTAATGTACAGATATATACAGGGGCACCGTATCCCTTAAAAGGGGTCTCGATAATGTTTCAACATTCGGCTATTTACGGGGTCATCTTCCACTGTGCTGTTATATATAGTTTTGAGAAAATACGTGTTATTGCCTTGCACAACACTAATAACAAATGGGCCTTTCCAAAGAAAATCAAATTTTGTATGCTTTCCCTTGTCTTCTCTTCGTGAGTCCCACCTCAACACTTTATCGCCAATAAAGAAATCCTCAGCTTTAGTCCTTTTGTCAAATGCTTTCTTTAGCCTTTCTTGCACAATTTGAGCTCTGTCATACACATGCTCTCTGGTTTGCTGGAGATGAATGGTCTGATTTATTCTTCTTTGAATATTGTTTGGTTCTGCTTGGATCTCTTGTAACAACTTGATGATAGGAATGCCCAAGGAAGATGGAAATCTGGCCTCCATGCCATATACCAGCTCATAAGGGCTCATCCCAATGGATTTCTTTGTTGAAAGTCTGTCTGCCCACAGGGAATTTGTGAGCCTTCTATGCCAGTTCTTCTTGTTTTCTTCTAAGATCTTCTTGATAATATTGATTAGACTCTTGTTGGATGATTCGGCCAGGCCATTACCTTGAGGGTAATAGGTTGTAGAGTGACCTAAGATGATATGAAATTTATGGCAAAAGTTGATCATCTTTTTTGATTTGAAAGCAGCAGCTTTGTCAGTGATGATCTTCTCCGGGCAGCCAAATCTGGAAAGGATATTGCACTCAAGGAATTGGATAATTGTGGAGTCATTGGTTTGCCTACATGGGATGGCCTCAATCCACTTGGTGAAATAGTCGGTGGCTGTTAAAATCCACTTATGTTGGCCTGAGGAAGAGGGATGGATTTCTACAATGAAGTCAAGACCCCATTGTTGAAAAGGCTTTTCAGTTGAAATGGGATTGAGAGGCAGAGGCAACAAATTTCTTTTGCCCTCAAAGATTTGGCACTTGTGGCACGAGGTAGTAAACTTCTTTACATCTGTAAACAAGGAGGGCCAATAGAAACCAGCCCTTAGAATTTTATCAGCAGTGGACTTCCAATATAGATGTCCTCCACAGTCCCCTGCATGGAATTCTTTCATGACATTGTTAGTTTCATTCATGGTTAAACAATTGAGCAATATGCCCTCATGATTTTTCCAAAATAATGCGGTATCTATGACGCAAAACTTTGAAGCCTTCATCTTTAAAAATATTTTCTTGGTTTTGGAAAATCCTAGGGGAGAAAATAGGTTTAACCATACAAAGCATATATCAGCATACCATGGAGATTGCAAAAAGCTTTCACTGATCTGTGGAGTCGCCAGCTCCTGTTCATTGTCCAGTTGGTTAATGTCTAGGGCTTGAAAGTTTGTTTCGGACATCAGTTTGGCTAAACCTTGTCCCTTTATCAGCTTGGTTGGTTTTATTTCAATGTCATACTCAAGGGTACTAGAAATCCACTTGCCTCTTTTCCCTCTAATCCCTCTTGGGTTAATATGTCTTTTACAACAGCAGTTGGGACATAGGCAATCACATGTGAATATAAAATGTAAACTCGGAAGTCTTTGATTGCTTTAACAAGAGCATAGGCCTGCTTCTCCATGATTTGGTACTTCAAGGGAGCATCTCTTAAGGCTCGGCTGAAAAATGCAATTGGCTTTTCAGCTCCTTGATCATCCTTTTGCAAAAGGACAGCAGCTATGGTGTGCTCAGATGCAAATGAGAGTATGATGAAGTCCCTATCAAATTGAGGACTTGTGAGGACTGGGGCTTGGGTTAAGGCGGATTTGATACTCTCAAAGGCTTGTTTGGTTTCAAGAGACCATTTTACCTTGGCATCCTTTTTTAACATGTTGCTTAACAGTCTTATCAGTTCAGCTAGATTTGGAATAAATCTCCTTAGGAAATTGATCTTTCCTAGGAATGCTTGCAATTCTTTTATATTCCTTGGATATGGGATTTGCAAAATGGCTTGGATCCTTTCAGGATCTATTCTAATCCCGTCTTTTGAGATGATATGGCCAAGGAATTTTCCTTCTTCAAGGCCAAAGAGGGACTTCTTGGGGTTCAAGGAAATGTCGTATTTCCTACATGTCATGAATATTTGCCTCAAATGTTTTAGGTGCTCTTGATCAGATTTGGAGAAAGGGGTTAAGTCAACGAGGTAGACAATTAGGAAGTCATGTATTTCCTTGGCAAATGCAATATCCATTGCCCTTTGAAAGGTAGCACCAGCGTTTTTAAGTCTGAAAGGCATCTTCACATACTTAAATGTTCCCCATGGTGTGGTAAAGGCTGTCTTGTCTTGATCGTCCGGGTGAACTAGTATTTGATTGAAACCTGAAAAGCCATCTAGCAAAGAGATTCTCGATGACCCCACTACTCTTTGTAGGATGTGGTCCATTTTTGGCAAGGGGTAGTGGCCTTTTAGGGAGACTTGGTTTAAATTTCTTAGGTCTACACATAGCCTAATCTCACCTGTCTTCTTTCTTGTGGGAACAACTTTGGATACCCATTCAAAAAATCTGATGGGTGCTATGATACCTGCTTCAAACATCCTTTTCACTTCCTTTTCAATCAAAGGAAGGAGTACGGGATTAATTCTTCTAAGTTTCTGTTTGAAAGGATTTTGATTTGGTTTCAAGGGAATGGTGTGTTGGATCACTGAGGTGTCATAGGACTTTAAATCCTCATAACTCCAAGCAAATACATCTTGGAATTCTTTGAACAAATCAACATATTTGGGCTTTTGATCAGTTGGCAAAGATTGAGATAGTTTGATCATTTTGGGCTTCTCTGTTGTCCCAATGTTATGTTCTTCTATAGTAGTGTTTAGGGGCTGTATTTTTGGCTTTTTGGGAACATCATTAGCATCAAACATATCTTCTAATGGAGTAAGGCCAGCAGGGAGAAAGTTATCCTTTAGATCAATGATCTCAGCCTCTATTTTGGCTATTTCCTCCAAATGCATCTGTTTCAGCTCTTCTATGTTTGCATTGTCAAAAACAGTTGGGTTCAACATTTGTTTGGTTGTTACAGCTGTCATAGCTCGCTGATTTTCATTTGTTTGCTGTTTTTCATCCGTCATGGTATCCATGTCAATGTTATAATTTGAAAACTCATCCTCAAGAGTGAGGAAATTGTTAATTTGTTCATCGCTTTCAAACACTTGCCAATCTTTAACGTTATTTGGGATAGCAGGCCTATGTTTTATCTCGGCAGTGAAATGGTGATTTGGCTCAAAGGGAAGCTTGCATGTACTAGCAAAAGTGGCTAGAATATGTGCATGAATGTTATGATCTCTTGAGATCTTGGCAAGCGTGGATTCAGTGAATGTATTGAGTATATTAGTGGCAGTAGTCCTATAGGCCCTCATTCTATTGTCATTAGTAACAAAGTTGCCTTTCATTTGTTGGATTACTAGGTCGGAGTCACCTAGAATAGACACTTTGGCAGCTCCTAAAGCTCTGAGCAGCCTAAGGCCTAGGAGGAGTGCCTCATACTCGGCCATGTTGTTGGTGCATTTGAAATTTAGTCTATATGCATGACCTTGTGCATGGTTGTTATGTGTGTTGTGAATCCATATTCCAGCCCCTGCTCCTAACTTATTTACTGAACCATCAAAATCTAAATACCATGTGATTTCTTGCTTGTGGTTGGTATTGAGAATTTCAGTCATTTTAGGATTGGGCGGACCTGAGTCTTGTGTTTGGTGAGATTCTTCTTGTGTACTGGTTGTATTTCCTTTTGTGACAATCTCATGGGTATGTGCAACTGATTCTTCATTGATGTGTGCTTGTTGTTCTAAAGCCAACGGCTTGACATCAGTTGAAGGGCGGCTATTATTATTAAACAAAATAAATGAATCCATATCAGTATGGATCGCTTAGATGGGGAAGTTTTGTGGCTCATCCTCGCTACTCACCATATATTTCATGAGTGTTTCTCTATATAGTCTTTTTGGTTGCCCAAAGACTGATATAGTGGCGTAAGAGAGGTCTAATTGCAGCGATCCTTGGAGTTTTTCTCCCCAAGATCTTGATAGGAGCATGTCGTATTTTGGTGGAATGTCAGCGACCACCACATCCATGAGGATTGTCTTGTTAGGATATTGGACTAAGGAGACACACAAGTCTTTGATTAAGCCTAAACACTTGACTTGACTTGAGTCAAAGGATAATAATCTTTGTATGGCCTGGTTATGTCAAGGTTTAGTTTTTCCATTACTGCTTTGGGCATAAGATTGTACGATGCACCTGAGTCAAACATTACGTTATGTAAAATTTTATCATGGATATGCAAACTGATATAAAATGGCAAAACTGCTCCATTGACTGTTTTTCCATTGACTTCTGGGCCAAAGAGCAGCTCTGGGGTATCATCTAAAACATTTACATCATCTTTAACCTCTAGCATTTGTAACGACCTTTGTATTTGCTGCCTATAAACATCATGCTTGGAAAGCTCTGAGAGGGGGATAGATATCTTAAATTTTCCAATCTCTGCCTCTAAGTTGAATGGCTTTTCCAGTGGAGTCTTGGTGTTGATGATGGAAGATTTCTTTTTTTCATTGGAATTATCAGCGATTTGCTTAGTTATGGGCAGGATTTTTGGAACGTTGTGCACGTCTTCCTTTGAGGCAAAAGGCACGACAGGCTATTTTTTAGAAGGCTATTCGATAGTTGTATCATCTATGGTTACGGGCTGTGGGTTTGGGACAGATTGTTCAACGTGTTCTGTTATAACAGCCTTGCCTTTGATTTTATCGGGATGTTGTTTTTCCTTTGGTTTGATGGGCTTGGGCACATAAATCGTTCTGGTTATTAGCTTATATTGCTTGTTTAGCTCATAAACGGCTGGGTCATAGGCTTGTTCAAATTCAAAATATTGTTGGGTTTGAGTTTGGCATTGATGCATGTTATCGTTATTTTGGTCTTCTTTAGTTAAGAAGATGTGTTGCTTGTTCTTCAAACCCATTAGGTTTATGTGAGTGTCTTCTATGGGCTCATTAGCTGTTGATGTCTCAGCGTAATTTTCTTGGAAAGGAGGCCTTATTTCACGGTCTGGGCTCACCCTTCAAGCATTTGGGTTGTGATTCCTTCTGAAGTTCGGGTTCCTGACAGCGTTGGTTTGCTGTGCATCCCAAGATGATTTTTTCTCAACATTGTCCACTCTACCTACTAGCCTATGCATGCCATTGATAAGGACATCCAACTTTTGGTCTATGGCTAAGGGTTCTTCCTTAAAGGTTGTTCTCCTCTCTGTTTTGGCTCTGTTTCTTTTGGCAATTAAATTTGCCTCCATAGTGACAGCCACGTTTTGCATTTCGGCAAGGCTATTAGGGGCTCTTTCTTTTAACTGGTAGGCCATATCTGGGTCGAAACCATCAGGGAATTTATACAAGGCAAGGTCAGGTGGAGGTCTTAAGTTCTGTGGTATTGCGTTGTAGACATTATTGAATCTTGCACAATAGTCCAAAACAGTTTCTTGAGGGCCTCTTTTAATTGTATCGCATTCGGCTAGTATGTGCAAGGGGTCTTTCTTTTTCTCCCATCTGTTGATAAATGACTGGTACAAGGCTTCTGGTTCTGCTATGGAATTAGCTGGGAGTGCTCTAAACCAAGTCCTAACATCGCCTACCAAACTTTGGACAAAAATCTTCATTCTCACCCCATCATCGTCAATCTCATCGCTTTCAAAGTAATCCTGCATTTTCTTTGTATGCTCAAGGGCTATGCAAGCATTTGTGTCATCAAAATAAGTTATTTTCGTCTGGTAATCCTGAGGCATAGCCCCGAGGTTAGCAGGCACCTGTAGGGGTGCATATCTATTAGCCATATTAACAGGTATAAGTGGGGCAACATGGATAAATGGAACAGCTGGAACAACTGGGATAACAAGAGAAGTAATGGTAGTGTGCGCAGTGAACGAAGGTGTGGAAGGAGTGCTTTTAGAGGTGGATAGGGAACAAGGGGAACTAGGATTTGAACGAAATAAAATTTTGACCGGGGTGGGAACACTGCTTGGCCGAACTATGTCGGCATTAGAATGAGCAAAGTCTTATTTTCGCTCTAATCACCTGAGGTTTCTTGGGATTAAATTCAGATTTTCAAAAATAGCTGGTGGATTTGGGTCTGGGTTTGACTTGGTATTATGTATTTTCTTCTTAGGAGCCAGCTTCTAAGGAAAGTGGGTTAGAAAGAAACTTTTGGAGGTCAGATTCCTTCCCAGTGGAGCTTTCCAACTTGATTTGTGAATTTAACTGAAGAGGTCCCCAGCGAAGTCGCCATTATGTTATCACTCGGGTTTTCCTTAAAGCTCCTTAAAGGATACGGCCGAGGTAACCACAAACCAATCTTTTGACTGCAGGTCCTAGCCTACCAGTAGTCAGAGAGGGCTCTCTCTTTATGATTTAGCTTTATTGATGGTGATTTTAGGCTAGTTATTGGGTTCAAGGGGTTTTGTTTGATTTTGGTGGGATGGATGAGGCTTCCAAATAGAGAGGTAAGTATAGTGTGAGAGTTTCAAACCATTGGGCGTGGAGTCAGGGAGTGGGACTGCTGGTGCGTTTTCTTGGTCACAAGAGGGAATATGGAGCAAGCTAGCTGCACATGAAACAATCTTTCAAGCTAAAGGATGGAATGAAGGCTAGGAATGAGAGGCAGTTAAGAATCTCTCGTTCAGCTTAGCAAAGGGAAGGTGAATGAGCTCTATCTAGGAGCAGTGAAGAATCCCTAGATAACTGTCAAACATGAGTGAATTAGGGGAAATATGAGCCACAGGGAATTCATATTCATTTCTAATTAAGATGAAAACATATAGAAACAGCAGAAATTGAGCATAGAGGGCAATTAAACCAATTCTAAACTATTCATTCTTTCTGCTATTTTGGATGGTACATCAATGGAAAACAAAGGTAAGAAACACTTATTGAGTCATGTTGCAGCACAAGAATTCCACATTCAATTCTTCAAAACATTCATACACAGCACACAGTCATTCCTCCAAGCTTTTCAGCAGTCTTTGATTAAGTAAAACATCAGGTATACAGAGCGGGTCTCTCTTGGAGCTATACAACCAACCAACCCCTTTAAACAATGCATCAAGGTGGTTTATATAGGGAAAATATCTAACAATATTCATTACAACAGATCTTAAACAGATTTGAGGGAAATGAGTTTTTTAATCTAATCTTGTCGTGAAGTAAATGCAAGAAACTATCTAGGCGTCGTGCTGGGCAGCTACCTCAAAAATATGATTTGAAATCTGTCCTTATGGCTCTGTGTGGTTCATTCAGCCATAACTGTGCTTTGGGCTTTGATCCCCTACTCTTGAGTGGATTTGATGTGTGTTAACTGTGATCTGAGAGCCTTTAAACGGCTGTACCACTTTCTTTGACTTTGTTTGGGGGCTTTTAATGTTCGCCCGCTTCGAACTGATACTCTTTAATTTAGTTTGGGCTTCATCTTTCATCTGATACTCTTTGACACTTGAATCGGGCCATTTTCTCTCCCTCAGCGTGTTTGAAACTGTCAAATCGCCCCTTTTCTGCCCTTTCAAGGCAAGAATGGTTGTTGCAAATGATTTCCGTGGCTTCTGGAATGCTACTGGCACTGACCAATGTGAATAGGAATCATAAATGAAGAAATCCTGTTAAAAATGCGAATTTTCGGGCCTCTTGGAAGCCGAACGATATGAGGCTTTCCATTTTGGTCATTTTTCCTTAGCGATGCGCAATTAGCGCTAAGTGCTAATCACGAATCGAAAACAGCATCAGATTTTCATTCCGGGCTCTCTTTGCTGCGATTTGCGCCCTTCGCACCTTCCTTTAGTGATGACGTCAGTATGACGTCAACAGTGGGTCCCAATACGGTAGTGACGTGGCAGGATGATGTGGCAGTATGGCGAGGTTTTAACTCGAAGATCGGCAATCGGCAACGACAAAGGACAATGGTTTTTATATATATGATGTGATGGGGGCGATCACCGATTTCGAAAAGGCGATATGGCATGCGGCGGTGTGATAAAGGAAAATATTGCGAAAATGAATGGATCACGATGCGATATACTTTCGGATGTGATAGCAATATTGCATCGGCGGATGAGAGGGGGTGTATGTATATAGGTAAAAAGCCTTGCGACTACCGATCGCGAAATCGCATCGGCGAAGCGATTTCGGGAGAGTATAAAGGGGCGAGCCGATGAATGAATGTTGCAACCTCCGATAGCGATATCGCGTCGGAGTGAGAGGAAGACTTTATCGGGGGGAGTTAATGCGATCGGAAAGGGCCTTTTAAAGCTTTGGAAGGGTTCCTGATGCATCGGAGTGAGTTTGATGGCATTTGAAGGGGGCTTTTGTGTTTTGGAAGGAGTCCAAACACTTTAGAAAGATGGTTTTTTGAGCGAAATGAGGGTTCTTACTAAGTTTCAAGTAAACTTAGTAATTCCCAAGCGATACTTATGGTTATATTTCAACCAAAGGAAGGGATAAGCATATAGGGGAATTATTGACATAGTTTTAGTAGGGGGAGGGGAAAAAGATAAGGAGTTACATAATAAAGTTAGCAGTTAATATGAAATGTGATGAGAGAGCGCTAAGTATGAAAATATTAGGCTATTAAGGGGAAAATGACTCGTATAAGAAATATAAGCATCCTTAAGAAAAGCAGATCTTTACTTAGGCAATGATATGGTAAATGATGAGACTTAAGAGATATCAAGCAGATCTTGACCTCTTTGGGGAAGTTAGTGAATGATTTGGGGAATAAGAAGAAGGGGTAGTTAGTCATGTCTCGCTTGAAGTCCTCCAAGGGAAAATTGCATTGCATTTGTGATCTGAAAAAGATATAACACTTGAAAGCATGAAATGGATCACACAGCTTGATTCTGCAACCACAAAACTACCTACCCAGCCTACTTGCCTAACATTTTCTCTTCTTTTGGTTTGGGTGCACTTGAACTAGCATACCCAGCTTTTCATTTTTTTCTTCTTGTTGTCCTCCTATCTACATCTACACTTATTTCATTTAGGGGCTCAGATTAAACAGTTGAGCACCCTTATTTCTCTACCTATCTACAAATCTACCAAGATTAAGCTGTTTGGACAGATGCTGATTCTCTATATTCTACAACAGGAAATTGAAACCTAGGGAGACCAAGATTAAGCTGTTTGGCCCTCCCTTAACTGAAAAAACTCATCAAAAATGGAACAACTCATCAAAAGGGAACATAGCAGTGGCATTTAGACTAGCACACTCTCATGGACACTTCTCTGGCCTCTGTAGCAAATATGGAGCGTTGCAGCATGCAAAGTATGACATATTTGGCATGTAAAAATGTCGATCATGAAAGATGAATACTTGCTGCAGTAGGAGGCTAACAGTGGCTCTACTTGGGGATGGCTTTTCCTTGTGAAAAGCCAAGAACAGCAAGTCAGATTTCCTTGATCTTCTATTGTTTCTGTAGGACTGAGACTTTCTTTGTGTTGACTGTTAAATGCATGGGACATTGAAGTATGAGCAGCGCTTTCCTTCAACTGAATTACTACGAATATGAAGCACTGCCAGCTTTCTTCTGCGCGCTTGATATTACATGCACTTTTGCTTGAGAACTGCCTTTTGAAATAAACACAAAAAGGGAGCAAACTGGAGCAACTACTCTTAATTTTGTTTTTTAACAGGTTGTAGATGTAATACTAAAAACCACTCCTCTATTTTGATACTATTGACTGAAGAGCTGGAAACCTAAATGCAGCAATTTTAATTGAATTCACTGTTTTTTTTCCACAGAAAAAAAAAATTATAAACAACAGCACTGCCCCTTTCCCATTGAGTACTTTTAAAATATATCTAAACCTGCCTTGCGCACCATTTGAAGTAACTTGATAATCGGGAGCAAATTTGAGGTGTTTCTATTTGAAATTAACTTCAAACGAATAGAGGCTTCGAATGTTGTGCTCCTTTGGCTCTTTTCTTCAAAACTGCGCTCTTTTCCCAAAATCAACGTAAAGACAGAGCTTTGAAATGGAGGACTTGCGTTACTCTGTCTCCATACTATGCTGCGTGGCTACTAGCAATCGAATTGCTTATGAAAAATAAAAGGAAAGCTCTGATATATACAAACACTAATGTACAAATATATATGATGAAAAGAAATCTTGGGGTAAGCCCAAAATCCCTTTTCATGGAAAAGTCTCGATCCTGGGCCTGTGGGTTATGGCCCACAAGTCTCGACGGAAGCGTTCTAAATAACTTTAAAACTTTTAAACGTGGATCTTCATTAATTGATGAATCATTCCTTCTCATAGAAAGCAGTCTTTGCACACTTTCAAACCAATTGCATAACACCACAGTCCACCAGTGCCTCCTCTGCCAATATCCGGCCAAACTCATACCATGGCTCATACACAGACCTTCCAAAGACAACAGAACTGGGAAGCGAGAAATAAATGTGTTCAAAAACACAAGCCTTCCTCTGCCTTTGTGGCATCAAGCACATACCGCTCACACCATCTTTATCACGACAACGATTCACCATGTCTCACCTCGCTTTCGTACTGCGCACGTCTCAGAGGCAAAGACCACGGCCCCATTCTTGCGCCTCCCCATTTGATACAATTGGCAATCGCACGTTGCCATGATTGAATACCAAAACAATCAACTGCTCCACAGCTCCGATTTGAAGTTCCGGATCTGACTTGACTTCCAGCCTGATTCATAGCGATTTGCGTCCGGCGATATGGGTTACCTTTGGGTTCCGATGCGAAGTTCGACTGAGGCAATTCGACATTAACCCGAACAGCATCGTCCACACACATAATTCGGTCAACATATATATAACAATTATGCAGTCAACATATATATAACAATTACGCAGTGATTTAGGTCGCCATTGATCCTGTAAGTGATCAATGTCAATCAACAAACTCGCACATAGAAATTAACTACAAAATCCATAGCTTAACACGCTCGAAACACATATTTTACTCAATTAGAACACACATAAATGTACGGGACATACAATAAACCCAGGTTTCATATATTAAACAAAACGGTTACAGACTAAGGCGAGCTCATGCTCGGCTACATCTTGCTCACTCACAGTTGCCTCTCCCATGCTCTATCACATTACATTTATACAAGAAGTGTTAGATCGGAAGGATCGATCCGATCCTTTCCTGATTTTCCTCTAACGAAGTTCTCCAAAATACATGCACGTAGATAACAATCCATCAAATCCTCTTTAAATCTGTTTTAGAGCAGATTTTCCTCCTGTTTTCCAGCTTGACTGTCCACGTCTTCATCGCTCCTCTTGGATTCCTCTTTAAATTAGAAAAGGGTCAAATGCTCCTGCATCAGACTTCCGAGGCAAAAAAAAAATTATGACCTCCTGGTCATATACTTCTCCTGGTCCTTAGCAATTCTACCCACCGTATCTCTTCAGTGGAACTGCCTTCATGATCTTTTTTGAGCTACAACAAACCTCTACAGTAACAGTATCCTTCTGTTACACGATACCTCACCAAGCCCTCCGCACTCGGTCTTTTGGCATTCTTCTGGTTCTCTTCTCTAGAACCAATTGAGCACACCTTGCTCTAGGTTGCTGCAAATCTTCTCACCTTCCGTTGTCGCCATCTGCACAACGGTAAGACCATAAACTCTCCAACTTTAGCATAACTGTACCTCCTGCTTCTTCTTCTTTCTCTCTGGAATCCTTCTCCTCGCAGGAAACTTTCCCTGCTCTGATACCACTTTGATGAAAAGAAATCTTGGGGTAAGCCCAAAATCCCTTTTCATGGAAAAGTCTCGATCCTGGGCCTGTGGGTTATGGCCCACAAGTCTCGACGGAAGCGTTCTAAATAACTTTAAAACTTTTAAACGTGGATCTTCATTAACTGCTAAATCATTCCTTCTCATAGAAAGCAATCTTTGCACGCTTTCAAACCAATTGCATAACACCACAGTCCACCAGTGCCTCCTCTGCCAATATCCGGCCAAACTCATACCGTGGCTCATACACAGACCTTCCAAAGACAACAGAACTGGGAAGTGAGAAATAAATGTGTTCAAAAACACAAGCCTTCCTCTGCCTTTGTGGCATCAAGCACATACCGCTCACACCATCTTTATCACGACAACGATTCACCATCTCTCACCTCGCTTTTGTACTGCGCATGTCTGAGAGGCAAAGACCACGGCCCCATTCTTGCGCCTCCCCATTTGATACAATTGGCAATTGCACATTGCCATGATTGAATACCAAAACAATCAACTGCTCCATAGCTCCGATTCGAAGTTCCGGATCCGACTTGACTTCCATCCTGATTCATAGCGATTTGCATCTGGCGATATGGGTTACCTTTGGGTTCCGATGCGAAGCTCGACTGAGGCAATTCGACATTAACTCGAACAGCATCATCCACACACATAATTCGGTCAACATATATATAACAATTATGCAGTCAACATATATATAACAATTACGCAGTGATTCAGGTCGCCATTGATCCTGTAAGTGATCAATGTCGATCAACAAACTCGCACACAGAAATTAACTACAAAATCCATAGCTTAACACGCTCGAAACACATATTTTACTCAATTAGAACACACATAAATGTACGGGACATACAATAAACCCAGGTTTCATATATTAAACAAAACGGTTACAGACTAAGGCGAGCTCATGCTCGGCTACATCTTGCTCACTCACAGTTGCCTCTCCCATGCTCTATCACATTACATTTATACAATAAGTGTTAGATCGAAAGGATCGATCCGATCCTTTCCTGATTTTCCTCTAATGAAGTTCTCCAAAATACATGCATGTAGATAACAATCCATCAAATCCTCTTTAAATATGTTTTAGAGCAGATTTTCGTCCTATTTTCCAGCTTGACTGTCCACGTCTTCATCGCTCCTCTTGGATTCCTCTTTAAATTAGAAAAGGGTCAGATGCTCCTGCATCAATATACAGGGGCATTGTATCCCTTAAAAGGGGTCTCGATAATGTTTCAACATTTGGCCATTTACGGGGTCGTCTTCCACTGTGTTGTTATCTATAGTTTTGAGAAATATGTGTTATTTCCTTGCACAGCACTGATAACAAATGGGCCTTTCCAAAGAAAATCAAATTTTGCATGCTTTCCCTTGTCTTCTCTTCGTGAGTCCCACCTCAACACTTTATCGCCAATAAATAAATTCTCAGCTTTAGTTATTTTGTCAAATGCTTTCTTTAGCCTTTCTTACACAATTTGAGCTCTGCCATACACATGCTCTCTGGTTTGCTGGAGATGAATGGTCTGATCTATTCTTCTTTGAATATTGTTTGGTTCTGCTTGGATCTCTTGTAACAACTTGACGATAGGAATGCCCAAGGAAGATGGAAATCTGGCCTCCATGCCATATACCAGCTCATAAGGGCTCATCCCAATGGATTTCTTTGTTGAAAGTCTGTCTACCCATAGGGCATTTGTGAGCCTTCTATGCCAGTTCTTCTTGTTTTCTTCTAAGATCTTCTTGATAATATTGATTAGACTCTTGTTGGATGATTCAGCCAGGCCATTACCTTGAGGGTAATAGGCTGTAGAGTGGCCTAAGATGATATGAAATTTATGGCAAAATTTGATCATCTTTTTGGATTTGAAAGTAGCAGCGTTTTCAGTGATGATCTTCTCCGGGCAGCCAAATCTGGAAAGGATATTGCACTCAAGGAATTGGATAATTGTGGAGTCATTGGCTTGCCTACATGGGATGGCCTCAATCCACTTGGTGAAATAGTCGGTGGCTATTAGAATCCACTTATGTTGGCCTGAGGAAGAGGGATGGATTTCTCCAATGAAGTCGAGACCCCATTGTTGAAAAGGCTTTTCAGTTGAAATGGGATTGAGAGGCAGAGGCAACAACTTTCTTTTGCCCTCAAAGATTTGGTAGTTGTGGCACGAGGTAGTAAACTTCTTTACATCTGTAAACAAGGAGGGCCAATAGAAACCAGCCCTTAGAATTTTATCAGTAGTGGACTTCCAATATAGATGTCCTCCACAGTCCCCTGCATGGAATTCTTTCATGATATTGTTAGTTTCATTCATGGTTAAACAATTGAGCAATATGCCCTCATGATTTTTCCAAAATAATGCGGTATCTATGACGCAAAACTTTGAAGCCTTCATCTTTAAAAATATTTTCTTGGTTTTGGAAAATCCTAGGGGAGCAAATAGGTTTAACAATACAAAGCATATATCATCATACCATGGAGATTGCAAAAAGGTTTCACTGATCTGTGGAGTTGCCAGCTCCTATTCATTGTCCAGTTGGTTAATGTCTAGGGCTTGAAAGTTTGTTTCGGACATCAGTTTGGCTAAACCTTGTCCCTTTATCAGCTTGGTTGGTTTTATTTCAATGTCATACTCAAGGGTACTACCAATCCACTTTCCTCTTTTTCCCTCTAATCCCTCTTGGGTTAATATGTCTTTTACAACAGCAATTGGGACATAGGCAATCACACGTGAATATAAAATGTAAACTCGGAAGTCTTTCATTGCTTTAACAAGAGCGTAGGCCTGCTTCTCCATGATTTGGTACTTCAAGGGAGCATCTCTTAAGGCTCGGCTGAAAAATGCAATTGGCTTTTCAACTCCTTGATCATCCTTTTGCAAAAGGACAACAACTATGGTGTGCTCAGATGCAAATGAGAATATGATGAAGTCCCTATCAAATTGAGGACTTGTGAGGACTGGGGCTTGGGTTAAGGCGGATTTGATACTCTCAAAGGCTTGTTTGGTTTCAAGAGACCATTTTTCCTTGGCATCCTTTTTTAACATGTTGCTTAACAGTCTTATCAGTTCAGCTAGATTTGGAATAAATCTCCTTAGGAAATTGATCTTTCCTAGGAATGCTTGCAATTCTTTTATATTCCTTGGATATGGGATTTGCAAAATGGCTTGGATCCTTTCAGGATCTATTCTAATCTTGTCTTTTGAGATGATATGGCCGAGGAGTTTTCCTTCTTCAAGGCCAAAGAGGGACTTCTTGGGGTTCAAGGAAATGCCGTATTTCCTACATGTCATGAATATTTGCCTCAAATGTTTTAGGTGCTCTTGATCAGATTTGGAGAAAGGGGTTAAGTCATCGAGGTAGACAATTAGGAAATCATGTATTTCCTTGGCAAATGCAATATCCATTTCCCTTTGAAAGGTAGCACCAGCGTTTTTAAGTCCGAAAGGCATCTTCACATACTTAAATGTCCCCCATGGTGTGGTAAAGGCTGTCTTGTCTTGATCGTCCGGGTGAACTAGTATTTGATTGAAACCTAAAAAGCCATCTAGCAAAGAGATTCTCGATGACCCCACTACTCTTTGTAGGATGTGGTCCACTTTTGGCAAGGGGTAGTGGTCTTTTAGGGAGACTTGGTTTAAATTTCGTAGGTCTACACATAGCCTAATCTCACCTGTCTTCTTTCTTGTGGGAACAAGATTGGATACCCATTCAGAAAATCTGATGGGTGTTATGATACCTGCTTCAAACATCCTTTTCACTTCCTTTTCAATCAAAGGAAGGAGTACGAGATTAATTCTTCTAAGTTTCTGTTTGAAAGGATTTTGATTTGGTTTCAAGGGAATGGTGTGTTGGATCACTGAGGTGTCATAGGACTTGAAATCCTCATAACTCCAAGCAAATACATCTTGGAATTCCTTGAACAAATCACCATATTTGGGCTTTTGATCTGTTGGCAAAGATTGAGATAGTTTGATCATTTTGGGCTTCTCTGCTATCCCAATGTTATGTTCTTCTATATCAGTGTTTAGGGGTTGTATTTTTGGCTTTTTGGGAACATCATTAGCATCAAACATATCTTCTAATGGAGTAAGGCCAGCAGGGAGAAAGTTATCATTTAGATCAATGATCTTGGCCTCTGTTTTGGCTATTTCCTCCAAATGCATCTGTTTCAGCTCTTCTATGTTTGCATTGTCAAAAACAGTTGGGTTCAACATTTGTTTGGCTGTTACAGCTATCATAGCTTGCTGCTTTTCATTTGTTTGCTGTTGTTCATCCGTCATGGTATCCATGTCAATGTTGTAATTTGAAAACTCATCCTCAAGAGTGAGGAAATTGTTAATTTGTTCATCACTTTCAAACACTTGCCAATCTTTAACATTATTTGGGATAGCAGGCCTATGTTTTATCTCGGCAGTGAAATGGTGATTTGGCTCAAAGGGAAGCTTGCATGTACTAGCAAAAGTGGCTAGAATATGTGCATGAATGTTATGATCTCTTGAGATCTTGGCAAGCGTGGATTCAGTGAATGTATTGAGTATATTAGTGGCAGTAGTCCTATAGGCCCTCATTCTATTGTCATTAGTAACAAAGTTGCCTTTCATTTGTTGGATTACTAGGTCGGAGTCACCTACAATAGACACTTTGGCAGCTCCTAAAGCTCTGAGCAGCCTAAGGCCTAGGAGGAGTGCCTCATACTCGGCCATGTTGTTGGTGCATTTGAAATTTAGTCTATATGCATGACCTTGTGCATGGTTGTTATGTGTGTTGTGAATCCATATTCCATCCCCTGCTCCTAACTTGTTTACTAAACCATCAAACTCTAAATACCATGTGATTTCTTGCTTGTGCTTAGTATTGAGAATTTCAGTCATTTTAGAATTGGGCGGACCTGAGTCTTGTGTTTGGCGAGGTTCTTCCTGTGTACTGGTTGTATTGCCTGTTGTGACAGTCTCATGGGTATGTGCAACTGATTCTTCATTGGTGTGTGCTTGTTCTTCTATAGCCAACGGCTTGACATCAGTGGAAGGACGGCTATTATTATTAAACAAAATAAATGAATCCATATCAGTATGGATCGAGTAGATGGGGAAGTTTTGTGGCTCATCCTCACTACTCACCATATATTTCATGAGTGCTTCTCTATATAGTATTTTTGGTTGCCCAAAGACTGATATAGTGGCGTAAGAGAGGTCTAATTGCAGCGATCCTTGGAGTTTTGCTCCCCAAGATCTTGATACGATCATGTCGTATTTTGGTGGAATGTCAGCGACCACCACATCCATGAGGATTGTCTTGTTAGGATATTGGACTAAGGAGACACACAAGTCTTTGATTAAGCCTAAACACTTGACTTGACTTGAGTCAAAGGAGAATAAATCTTTGCATGGCCTGGTTATGTCAAGGTTTATTTTTTCCATTACCGCTTTGGGCATAAGATTGTGCAATTCACCTGAGTCAAACATTGCGTTATGTAAAATTTTATCATGGATATGCAAACTGATATTAAATGGAAAAACTGCTCCATTGACTTCTGGGCCAAAGAGCAGCTCTGGGGTATCATCTAAAACATTCACATCATCTTTAACCTCTGGCATTTGTAACGACCTTTGTATTTGCCACCTATAAACATCATGCTTGCCAAGCTCTGAGAGGGGGATGGATATATTAAGTTTTCCAATCTCTGCCTCTAAGTTGAATGGCCTTTCCAGTGGAGTCTTGGTGTTGATGATGGAAGATTTCTCTTTTTCATTGGAATTATCAGTGATTTGCTTAGTTATGGGCAGGCTTTTTGGAACGTTGTGCACGTCTTCCTTTGAGGAAAAAGGCACGACAGACTGTTTTTTAGAAGGTTGTTCAATAGTTGTATCATCTATGGTTACGGGCTGTTGGTTTGGGACATATTGTTCAATGTGTTCTGTTATAACAACCTTGCCTTTGATTTTATCGGGATGTTGTTTTTCCTATGGTATGATGGGCTTGGGTACATCAATCGTTCTAGTTCTTAGCTTATATTGCTTGTTTAGCTCATAAACGGCTGGGTCATAGGCTTGTTCAAAGTCGAAAGATTGTTGGGTTTGAGTTTGACATTGATGCATGTTATCGTTATTTTGGTCTTCTTTAGTTAAGAAGACGTGTTGCTCGTTCTTCAAACCCATTAGGTTTATGTGAGTGTCTTCTATGGGCTCATTAGTTTTTGATGTCTCAGCATAATTTTCGGAGGCCTTATTTCACGGTCTGGGCTTGCCCTTCTGGCATTTGGGTTGTGATTCCTTTTGAAGTTCTGGTTCCTGACCGCGTTGGTTTGCTGCCCATCCCAAGATGATTTTTTCTCAACATTGTCCACTCTGTCTACTAGCCTATGCATGCCATTGATAAGGGAATCCAGCTTTTGGTCTATGGCTGAGGGTTCTTCCTTAAAGGTTGTTCTCCTCTCTATTTTGGCTCTGTTTCATTTGGTAATTAAATTTGCCTCCACAGTGACAGCCACGTTTTGCATTTCGGCAAGGCTGTTAGGGGCTCTTTCTTTTAACTGGTAGGCCATATCTGGGTCGAAACCATCAGGGAATTTATACAAGGCAAGGCCAGGTGGAGGTCTTAAGTTCTATGGTATTGCGTTGTAGACATTATTGAATCTTGCACAATAGTCCAAAACAGTTTCTCGAGGGCCTCTTTTAATTGTATTGTATTCGGCTAGTATGCGCAAGGGGTCTTTCTTTTTCTCCCATCTGTTGATAAATGACTGGTACAAGGCTTCTGGGATTGCTATGGAATTAGCTGGGAGTGCTCTAAACCAAGTCCTGACATCGCCTGTCAAAATTTGGACAAAAATCTTCATTCTCACCCCATCATCGTCAATCTCATAGCTTTCAAAGTAATCCTGCATTTTCTTTGTATGCTGAAGGGTTGTGCAGGCATTCGTGCCATCAAAATAAGTTATTTTCGTCTGGTAATCCTGAGGCATAGCCCCGAGGTTAGCAGGCACCTGTAGGGGTGCATATCTATTTGCCATATTAATAGGTATAAGTGGGGCAACAGGGATAAATGGAACAACTGGAACAATTGGGATAATAGGAGAAGTAATGGTAGCGTGCGCAGTGAACGAAGGTGTGGAAGGAGTGCTTTGAGAGGTGGATAGGGAACAAGGGGAACTAGGATTTGAACGAAATAAAATTTTGACCGGGGTGGGAACACTGCTTGGCCGAACTATGTCAGGATTAGAATGAGCAAAGTCTTCTTTTTCGCTCTAATTTCCTGAGGTTTCTTGGGATTAAATTCGGATTTTCAAAAACAGCTGGTGGATTTGGGTCTGGGTTTGACCTAGTATTATGTATTTTCTTCTTAGGAGCCAGCTTCTAAGGAAAGTGGGTTAGAAAGAAACTTTTGGAGGTCAGATTCCTTCCCAGTGGAGCTTTCCAACTTGATTTGTGAATTTAACAGAAGAGGTCCCCAGCGAAGTCGCCATTATGTTATCACTCGGGTTTTCCTTAAAGCTCCTTAAAGGATACGGCCAAGGTAACCACAAAACCAATCTTTTGACTGCAGGTCCTAGCCTACCAGCAATCAGAGAGGGCTCTCTCTTTATGATTTAGCTTTATTGATGGTGATTTTAGGCTAGTTATTGGGTTCAAGGGGTTTTGTTTGATTTTGGTGGGATGGATGAGGCTTCCAAATAGAGAGGTAAGTATAGTGTGAGAGTTTCAAACCATTGGGTGTGGAGTCAGGGAGTGGGACTGCTGGTGCGTTTTCTTGGTCACAAGAGGGAATATGGAGCAAGCTAGCTGCACATGAAACAATATTTCAAGCTAAAGGATGGAGTGAAGGCTAGGAATGAGAGGCAGTTAAGAATCTCTCGTTCAGCTTAGCAGAGGGAAGGTGAATGAGCTCTATCTAGGAGCAGTGAAGAATCCGTGGATAACTGTCAAACATGAGTGAATTAGGGGAAATATGAGCCACAGGGAATTCATATTCATTTCTAATTCAGATGAAAACATATAGAAACAGCAGAAATTGAGCATAGAGGGCAATTAAACCAATTCTAAACTATTCATTCTTTCTGCTATTTTGGATGGTACATCAATGGAAAACAAAGGTAAGAAACACTTATTGAGTCATGTTGCAGCACAAAAATTCCACATTCAATTCTTCAAAACATTCATACACAGCACACAGTCATTCCTCCAAGCTTTTCAGCATTCTTTGATTAAGTAAAACATCAGGTATATAGAGCGGGTCTCTCTTGGAGCTATACAACCAACCAACCCCTTTAAACAATGCATTAAGGTGGTTTATATAGGGAAAATATCTAACAATATTCATTACAACAGATCTTAAACAGATCTGAGGGAAATGAGTTTTTTAATCTAATCTCGTCGTGAAATAAATGCAAGAAGCTATCTAGGCGCCGCGTTGGGCAGCTGCCTCAAAAATATGATTTGAAATATGTCCTTATGGCTCCGTGCGGTTCATTCATCCATAACTATGCTTTGGGCTTTGATCCCCTACTCTTGAGTGGATTTTATGTGTGTTAACTGTGATCTGAGAGCCTTTAAACAGTTGTACCGCTTTCTTTGACTTTGTTTGGGGGCTTTTAATGTTCGCCCGCTTCGAACTGATACTCTTTAATTTAATCTGGGCTTCATCTTTCCTCTAATACTCTTTAACACTTGAATCGGGCCATTTTCTCTCCCTCGACGTGTTTGAAACTGTCAAATCGCCCCTTTTCTTCCCTTTCAAGGCAAGAATGGCTACTGCAAATGATTTTCGTGGCTTCTGGAATGCTACTGGCGCTGGCCAATGCGAATAGGAATCATAAATGAAGAAATCCTGTTAAAACTGTGAATTTTTTGGCCTCTTGGAAGCCGAATGATATGAGGCTTTCCATTTTGGTCATTTTTCCTTAGCGATGCGTGCTAATCGCGCATCGAAAACTGCCTCAGATTTTCATTCTGGGTTGTCTTTGCTGCGATTTGCGCCCTTCATGCCTTTGTTGGGTCCCTATAATACTAGTGATTACCCCATTAATATTGTAGTTATACCCCTTATTTATATTGTTGTGCCCCTATTACCCCCATGTTGTTATTTCTATGCCCCATACAATCCCTCTATTGTTATTTTTGTGGCTTTATATTATTATTGTTAGGTCGGCTAGATTATATTGTGACTCCTTAGACTCCTATATATAGAAAGGAGGTTTTTTCATTTGTATCATTCAAGAATTGTTCATTTATGTAATGTAAAGGAGGTTTCCCCCTCGAAGAGGCTGAATTCTAAGGCGTTGATCTATCTTTTCTATCTTTTCTTGAGCTGGTTTCATAACATGGTATCAGAGCTTTGGATTCTAGGGTTTCGCTGCTCCAAACAGGTCATCGTGGCATTTTCGCTATAACTTTTTTTCAGTGACGTTTCAGAAGTCGCAAAAAAACCCATTTGAGAAGAAATCGTGTTGAACCTTGGGTCCGAATTTCAGAGCTTTTCGCGCAATATTTGTGGAGATATGATCTGAGTAAGTTTGTCCTTCTGCAGACTCCTGAATTACATTCAAAACAGGTGACCTGGGGAAAATCGTCATAACTTTCTCTCTAGGGATTGGATTGAAATTTCGTTAGAAGGTATAGAAAGAGGATGGACTGTAGTTTCTTGTATGTGTGTTTCAGATCCAAAGGTTGAAACAGTGACTTTTGGCACGTCGTACAAGTTCGCTCTACCAAACTAGTCTAAAAGCAAGTCACTGTGGGAGATTTCACATAACGCTTCCTTGGAGAATCCAATTTGGGTCAGACTTGTGGCATTAGAAAGAGGATGCAGAAGGCTACTATAGGTCACAATTTTAGAACTAGATGATCCGAATTTACAGAGATACATCAGATTCAATATCAGGCTTCTATAAAGTGAAAAAAGGTGTGTAGTTTTTTTTAAATTTTTGTGTAAGCTTGGTTTAACGGAATTCAAAGGGCATAGTAAAGCATTATTATCGGTAACTGATGCCCCGAGGAAAGAAAATGCAAACACCTAGTAAGGAACTTGAAAGCTCTAGCATGAATCATGAAGAAGAGGAAGAAATGCTACATGATATATCAAAATTACAAGAACAAGTGCAACAAATGTCACACTCACAAAAGCTAACAGAAGCTAAGATAAATGGCATGGAATCTAAGATGAATGGCGTGGAATCTAAGATAAAGGGCATAGAAGCTAAGATGGATGATTCAAAGACAGATTTGAAGAGAGACATGGCATATTTGAAGATCGATTTGAAGACAGACATGGAAGAATTGAAGAAGTTGCTACAAGAAAGGGTCACTAATGGTGAAAGGGTAGTAAAGGAAACTCATGATGAGAAAAAAAGAAATGTTAATCATGATTCCATAGACTCTAATGTTGGATCGAAGGCCCACCATATTCCAAAATTCGATATGAGGAAGTTTGATGGCAAGGATCCTGCCACATGGATATTACAGATGGAATAGTTCTTCGATCTCAATAATGTGCAAAACACACAAAAGGTATGTATGGAAACTGTATATTTGGAACCAAATCAGTTTGTATGGTATCAATGGCTTTGCTCTCGTAAACAATTTATCACTTGGGCAATTTTTACGGAAGAATTGATAGCACATTATGAAGATACAAAAAGCAACACTTTTTTTAGCCAATTGATAAGTCTCAAACAAAAGGGTTCAGTAATGGAGCACATTGAGGAGTTCCAAAAATTGAACATAAGGGTAAAAGATATTCCAGAGGAGCATAGTATTGATGTGTTCATAGGGTCTTTAAAAGATAATATCCAACATGATGTTCGCCTTTGGGAACCTGATTCATTAGAGAAGGCATTCAGGTTAGCAAGAAAAATGGAAAGCAAAATTATGGCAACCAGGAAGCATACCACTCACAACTATAAAGACGGAAGTGTTGTTGCCCCTAGTCTTCCACAACCTATAAGGTTGACACCACAAAAATTGGAAGAAAAAAGAGCAAAAGGGCTTTGTTACAGTTGTGATAGAAAATACACTAAAGGTCATAAGTGTGCTGAGAAGAAATTATTCTACATAGATTGTGAAGAGGAAGAAGAAAAGGAGCAAGAAAGGTCAAAAGAAGAAGATATACTCCAGGAACAAAGCCTAGATGAAGAACAAATAAATCCGACCATATCTTGTAATGCATTGGCGGGAATTACCACTCCTCAAACCATCAAGATAGAAGGACAAATCAAGAAGAAAAAGGTAATAGTGTTGATTGATTCAGGAAGCACCCACAATTTTATTCATTGTAAGGTAGCAAAAGAATTGAATTGCTTCCTATATCCAGCACCAGAGTGTCAAGTGATGATTGCAAATGGAGGAACAATAAATTGCTCTGGAAGGTGCCATAATATCAAGCTATCCATGGGAGAATATGTATTGACTAGCCCAATGCTTTCCATTCCAATGGGAGGTGCTGATGTTGTACTAGGAGTCCAATGGCTACAATCCTTGGGTACAATAGCTTTTAATTTTCAAGAACTTTTCATCAAATTTTCTACGGAAGGAAAGGAAGTTGAATTAAGGGGTATTACACGAAAAGCAAGAAATATAATCAGCTCTAATGGTATGACAAAGCTTCTAAAAAACGAGCAAAGAGGTGTAATTGCACAATTATGTTCGCTAGATGTTTCCACATCAGAATCATCTATTTCTCCAGATCTCCAAAAAGTCCTGGACAATCATTCCAAGGTATTTGAGACTCCCAAAGTTCTCCCACCTATGCGTGATCATGATCATGCTATTCATCTGATTCCAAGAAGTGTTCCTCCAAACATCAGGCCGTACAGATATCCCTATGTCCAAAAAAGTGAAATTGAACGTATGGTTGCAGAAATGCTAGAGGCTGGTATAATTCAACCAAGTCAAAGTTCTTTCTCTGCTCCAGTAGTATTGGTGCACAAGAAGGATGGATCATGGCGCATGTGTCTGGATTATAGGGAGCTCAACAAGCTCACTATTAAAGATAAGTTCCCCATTCCTGTCATTGATGAATTAATGGATGAATTGCATGGATCAATTTACTTCACCAAGTTGGATCTTCGTTCGGGATATCATCAAATCAGAATGAAGATTGAAGACATTCCGAAAACAGCATTTAGAACTCATGAGGGTCATTATGAATTTTTGGTCATGCCTTTTGGCCTTACTAATGCACCTTCAACATTTCAAGGTTTGATGAATTCAATTTTCAAACCATTCCTTAGAAAATTTGTGTTAGTATTTTTTGATGATATACTAATCTACAGCAAGTCTTGGAAGGATCATGTTGAACATGTTGACAGGGTGCTACAACTATTGGAGGAGAAACAATTATATGCAAAAAGATCCAAATGTTTCTTTGGAGTCCAGGAGGTGGAATATTTGGGTCATATTGTATCTCATGAAGGAGTTAAGGTAGACCCTAGCAAAATTAAAGCCATTAAGGAATGGAAAATCCCCACATCCATAAAGCATCTGCGAGGATTTCTTGGGTTGACAGGGTATTATCGCAAGTTTGTTAAGAATTATGGGAGAATAGCAGCACCTCTAACAACATTATTGAAGAAAGATGCATTTTCATGGACTCCGGAAGCAACAAAGGCCTTTGAACATCTTAAAGAGGCAATGTGCCAAGCACCGGTCTTAGCTACACCGGACTTCACAAAAACCTTTATTGTGGAATGTGATGCTTCAGGAAATGGAATTGGTGCTGTTCTAATGCAAGATGAAAGACCCATTGCTTTTGAAAGTCGTCCAATCAAGGGAAAGTTTTTAAGCAAAGCTATTTATGAGAAGGAAATGTTGGCAATACTCCATGCACTTAAGAAATGGCGACCCTACCTAATGGGAAGACACTTCAAGGTAAAAATGGATCATGATAGCCTTAAATACTTTTTAGAACAAAGATTATCCTCTGAAGAGCAACAAAAGTGGGTCACAAAGATGTTGGGTTATGACTTTGAAATCATCTACAAAAAAGGGAAGCAAAATGTGGTGGCAAATGCACTCTCAAGAAAGGATGAGGATGTGGAAGCATTGTTGTGCGCCATTTCTATTATCCAACCAGATTGGATAAACGAAGCAAGGGAGGAATGGAAGAATGATGAAGAAGTGTGGGCACTTATTCGAAAGCTACAACAAGATTCCAGTACGTCTGATACATTTAGCTGGAAAAATGATTCATTATGGTACAAAGATCGCTTATACCTCTGTAAGAATTCCCAGCTAAAACAAAAGATTCTTATGGAATTGCACACTTCTCCCTTAGGAGGGCACTCAGGATTTTTAAAAACTTACCACAGGGTTAAGAAGGAATTTTTTTGGGATGGCCTTAAATCAGATATTCAAAAGTTTGTGGCGGAATGTTTGGTTTGCCAACAAAATAAAGTTGAAACAATTAAGACACCAGGTCTATTACAACCTTTATCCATTCCAAGCCAACATTGGGAGGAGGTTTCAATGGATTTTATCACAGGTTTACCCAAGTCTGAGGGAAAGAGTGTCATCATGGTGGTAGTTGAAAGACTTACCAAGTATGCACACTTTTGTGCATTATCACATCCATTTAAAGCCAGTACAGTTTCTACTGCATTTATGGAAACAATTCAAAAGCTACATGGAAACCCAAAGATTATTGTAAGTGACAGAGATCCCATTTTCACTGGAAATTTTTGGACAAAATTATTTTCTTGTCTTGGTACTCAGTTAGCTCATAGCTCATCTTATCATCCTCAATCTGATGGGCAAACTGAGATAGTAAACAAATGTTTGGAAGGATATCTTCGTTGCTTTGTATTTGATAAACAGACACAATGGGTCAAATGGTTGCCTCTGGCTGAATGGTGGTATAACACTTCCTTCCATACAGCAACAAAAATGACCCCATTTATGGCACTTTATGGGTATCAACCACCATCCATCACATCATATTTAAGAGAAAATTCTAAGGTTTAGGTAGTGGAACATCACATCGAACATCAACAACAAGTCCTCCAACTCTTAAAGGATAACCTCGTGTTGGCACAAAATAGAATGAAACAACAGGCAGATCAACATCGCAGTGAAAGAAGTTTTGATGTAGGTGATTGGGTATTCCTACGGCTACAACCATATAAGAAAATGTCCCTAAAGCAAGCTAAGAAGGATAATAAATTATCACCAAAGTATTATGGTCCGTACAAGGTGTTGCAAAAGATTGTTACTATGGCATACAAATTGGAGCTTCCTGCAGCTTCTCGATTGCACCCAGTTTTCCATGTTTCATGTTTAAAGAAGGTTATAGGCGACAAGCTCCCAGTTCAAACAATATTGCCAGAACTTGACGAGGAAGGAAAAATTATATTGGAACCAGAAGCAGTCACAGAAACAAGAACTCGACAGCTACGAAATCGATCAATTTCAGAGTATCTTATCAAGTGGAAGAACTTATCCGCTAAAGATTCCACATGGGAGGATGAGAATTTTATGCAGAAGTATCCAGAACTACTGAAGTGTTGAGGACAACACTTTTTTGAATGAGAGGGGCATGTTGGGTCCCTATAATACTAGTGATTACCCCATTACTATTGTAGTTATACCCCTTATTTATATTGTTGTGCCCCTATTACCCCCATGTTGTTATTTCTGTGCCCCATAGAATCCCTCTATTGTTAATTTTGTGCTTTATATTATTATTGTTAGGTCGGCTGGATTATATTGTGACTCCTTAGACTCCTATATATAGAAAGGAGGTTTTTTCATTTGTATCATCCAAGAATTGTTCATTTATGTAATGTAAAGGAGGTTTCCCCCTCGAAGAGGCTGAATTCTAAGGCGTTGATCTATCTTTTCTATCTTTTCTTGAGTTGGTTTCATAACAGCCTTCCTTTAGTGATGATGTCAGTATGACGTCAGCAGGGGGTCCCAATATGTTAGTGACGTGGCAGGATGATGTGGCAGTACGGCGAGGTTTTAACTCGGAGATCGGCAATCGGCAGGGATAGAGGACAATGGTTTTTATATATATGATGCGATGGGGGCGATCGCCGATTTCGGAAAGGCGATATGGCATGCGGCGGTGTGATAATGGAAAATATTGTGAAAATGAATGGATCACGATGCGATATACTTTTGGATGCGATAGCAATATCGCATCGGCGGATGAGAGGGGGTGTATGTATATAGGTAAAAAACCTTGCAACTGTCGATCGCAAAATCGCATCGGCGAAGCGATTTCGGGAGAGTATAAAGGGGCGGGCCGATGAATGAATGTTACAACCTCTGACAGCGATATCGCGTCGGAGTGAGAGGAAGACTTTATCGGAGGGGAGTTAATGCGATCGTAAAGGGCCTTTTAAAGCTTTGGAAGGGTTCCTGATGCATCGGAGTGAGTCTGATGGCATTTGAAGGGGGCTTTTGTGTTTTGGAAGGAGTCCAAACACTTTAGAAAGATGGTTTTTTGAGCGAAATGAGGGTTCTTACTAAGTTTCAAGTAAACTTAGTAATTCCCAAGCGATACTTATGGTTATATTTCAACCAGAGGAAGGGATAATCATATAGGGGAATTATTGACATAGTTTTAGTAGGGGGAGGAGAAAAAGATAAGGAGTTACATAATAAAGTTAGCAGTTAATATGAAATGTGATGAGAGAGTGCTAAGTATGAAAATCTTAGGCTATTAAGGGGAAAATGACTCGTATAAGAAGTATAAGCATCCTTAAGTAAAGCAGATCTTTACTTAGGCAATGATATGGTAAATGATGAGACTTAAGAGATATCAAGCAGATCTTGACCTCTTTGGGGAAGTTAGCGAATGATTTGGGGAATAAGAAGAAGGGGTAGTTAGTCATGTCTCGCTTGAAGTCCTCCAAGGGAAAATTGCATTGCATTTGTGATATGAAAAAGATATAACACTTGAAAGCATGAAATGGATCACACAGCTTGATTCTGTAACCACAAAACTACCTACCCAGCCTACTTGCCTAACATTTTCTCTTCTTTTGGTTTGGGTGCACTTGAACTAGCATACCCAGCTTTTCATTCTTTTCTTCTTGATGTCCTCCTATCTACATCTACACTTATTTCATTCAGGGGCTCAGATTAAGCAGTTGAGCACCCTTATTTCTCTACCTATCTACAAATCTGCCAAGATTAAGCTGTTTGGACAGATGCTGATTCTCTATATTCTACAACAGGAAATTGAAACCTAGGGAGACCAAGATTAAGCTGTTTGGCCCTCCCTTAACTGAAAAAACTCATCAATAAATGGACAACTCATCAAAAGGGAACATAGTAGTGGCATTTAGACTAGCACACTCTCATGGACACTTCTCTGGCCTCTGTAGCAAATATGGAGCATTGCAGCATGCAAAGTATGACATATTTGGCATGTAAAAATGTTGATCATGAAAGATGAATACCTGCTGCAGCAGGAGGCTAACAGTGGCTCCACTTGGGGATGGCTTTTCCTTGTGAAAAGCCAAGAACAACAGGTCAGATTGCCTTGATCTTCTATTGTTGCTGTAGGAATGAGACATTCTTTGTTTTGACTATTAAATGCATGGGACTTTGACATATGAGCAGCGCTTTCCTTCAACTGAATTACTGCGAATATGAAGCACTGCCTGCTTTCTTCTGCACGCTTGATATTACATGCACTTTTGCTTGAGAACTGCCTTTTGAAATAAACACAAAAAGGGAGTAAACTGGAGCAACTACTCACAACTTGACGGGGTCAGACCTAAGGCAAAAATATGGCATTGATGGTCAATAATTCATTGGTGATAGTGATAGATGACTTACACCTATATGCCAAGTTCACGAGAAATGCACCTAAGGTCTAATGGATGTCGCAATAGAAACACCACCCTATCCTGTAAAAACCATCCATAAATTCTATACCCATGGTTAAATCACATAATGAAAGAAATAAACATGGATGAGGTAAAAGAAAGACCATATGTTTTTTTTATTTTTTGAATTTTATAGTTTTTTTATTTTTGGCATAAATAAGCCTCCAATATAAAGATAGCCAAGCCATTACACTTAATTGAAGCTCCTTGTCATAATTTTGTTTGCTTAAGAAGTGTTTGAAAGCCCATTTTATTGTGCGCTATGCTTCTGGAGTTGTGCCTGTCCCTTTGAATTTTTTGCCACCAATATCAAACATTTGCAAGTTGTTTTAGGGTTTTTTGAAGAAGGTTTGTGTTGATTAGTCTCTTGTGTAGAATTTATTTCTTAATCATCATCAGAGGTTAATTTGGAGAGTCCTTCTTGTCATTACTCTTACATTGGTTGCACAAAACAAGTTTTCCTTAAACCTTAGACTATTCACTGCTGCAAAACAAACATCATGTCAACTCCATAGGAAAGAAAGCATAAGGGAGGTGTTATTGTTCGATTTTAACCACAAGATCTCTCATATATCAACTTAGACCCAGCTATCAGAATGGATTTTGAGCATGTGGGGTGTATGAGGTTTTGTGAAAATATTCAAGGGTGCAATCTACAATTTACTAAGGAGTTTGCCAAGAACTTTGATGGATTTGAGGCTAAGATATGAACACTCACCTTTCTAGTTACAAAGGTCACAATAGAAGTCGCAATAGATATTCCCCTTTTGGGAGAACAGTGGTTCAAGGGCATGCCCCTTTATATCACCCATTATAGATATTTTTTGAAACCCGAATACAGAGACAAGGAGTATGGGTCAATTGTGGCTAAAGAGTATTCATTGGAAAATCACATCAAGCTTTTCCAAGTTATTCAAAGATATTTCACATGCATTGAGGGAAGGTTTGGAAGAGTTTATCAATACCACTTCAGACTCTTAATGCATTTCACTGGAAAAAGCTCCTTAAATTTTCCTTTCTACCTATTTAGGAGTCTCTGGAAGATGGCAGATAAAGTACAAGGAAAACAAAGTTAATTGGGACCTAGCCTATCCATTTTTCCTTAACTAAGTTATTGATTTTGGAGGAGCTAAGTAAAAGAAAACTATCATGGCAATCATTTGTTGATTCTTCAAAACTAGTGGATGATGTTCCAACTAATCCCTTGACCAAGAAGGAGACACCCTCAGTAATGGTAAAGGACATTAAATCACTAGATGTAAGCTCAGTGAAGAGGCCCTCAATTATAGTACAGTCTACAAGAAAGAAGAAAGGCAAGAAACTAAAATTTTCTCCAGAAGTGGTTGTTGCCCCTAAGAAACCTCTCACTAGGTTTGCTGCCAAAATGTTTCCCTTGTAGCAGACATTTGAGACCATGGAGAACATACCAGAAGCTGAGGTGATTGATGATAAGGTCAGGGATATTGCAGAATTACAAGAACAACTAAAGAAGGCCCATTTCATGATTGCATAGTTGTAGCAAGAAAATAGGCAACTAAAACAAGTTATTCTAGAAAAAACAACTCAACCTAGTGAATATGTGTCTATGGTTAAAGCTACACCAGTTACTGTCAAGTCCAAGGGAAAAGAGAAAGTAATCAAAGAATATGTTAAGAAGGCAGAAATACCAGCAGCTAGGATTACAAGATCCTCATCTAAGAAGCTACAAATCCAAGAAGAGAAGACAGTGCAAGAGGAGAAGATGGAGGTAGATGAGGGGAAGCACACTTTTAACAGGTTTAGAAGGCAATTGAAAGAGGCTCCTAGAGAGATCTTTGTACTCAAGAAACAAGATGAAATGATGAGAAATAAATGGAGTGATCTTATGGACATCTATCAACCATCCATGGATGATGCCAAATATATGTTGAGCAGAACCCTTCCACTTCACAGGAAAATGAAGAATGTATGCAGGCATAACCTATCTATGAGGAAAGAACTAAGAGCCACTAAACAATAGTTAAAGTAATTGCAAGAGAAAGATACGGGAAGGTTAGACCTATTAGCTAAGGCAACCAAAATCTGAATGTTGGAAGGGGTGAAGTAACACAGTTTTGTTTTTTGGATTTTACTTAAAAAGTATGCTTGTTTATAGGTTTGGGGTTCCAGGCGATATTGTTTTGCACAAAGTTCCCTTGGTAGCCACATCTAGTCAAAACTTTGAAGCTATTTTGAAGAAGTAGCTTTGTAGCATTTTGTGCCCTAGCTAGATTAGGGTTTTAGATGTGAGGTTGGACATTTTGCATTTTTGGTCAAAATATAATGGAATGGGGTATATAGCATGGTAATTATAGTTTCATCATCATCATCAGTGTGTGGAACTTGTCTACAAACATCCTTGACCACTTAAACTATAAAAACAAGATGGCATTGAGCTTCTGAGACAAGTGTTGTGTTTTTTGCTACAGGAGTATTTGTCGAATTTTGAGGTTTTCTATGGTAAAGGAAAGCTTATAAAGGGGAAGATTTCCATATGCACATTTATTTGTAGGTGTTGGAGCTATCAATCAGCTCAAGAGCTGACCAAATGCATCTCAACCATCAAGTGTTGTGCTTTTTCACTACGCTTTTTGCAGCTCTGGAAGTTTAGGAGTTTGCACAGCACCAAGCACTGCATTTCCAAACAAAGTTACTTTTGAGCAACTTATCTTAGTCTAAACATGATTTAATTTGTTTTTTTTAGGTGTTAGTAATTGTAATAAAACATTTGCACACTCACAAGCTCGATTTGGGGCTCAAGAATTAATGTAAAGTGCTTAGAAAAGATTTAATTATGCAGTCCCTAGCTTTAGGCAAATAGTTCTATTTTCATTGCACATTTTAGAAATAGTAATCCAAATGAGGAATTCGACCCCTAGAGGTCAGAACTTACTCATTTTTGTCTATTTAAGATGTGAATGTAATTTAGAAAAGGTTTAGCCATATTGGAGAGAAAGAGACTTGTGTGTGTGATATATTTTCTGAAATTTTTGCCAATGAATGAAAGACAAAAAGTGATTTGCAGGGATTCCTGTGTCAGCTCTTGATGTTGTTGTGTTTATTTCATGCTGTAATTTTTTCTAATTCTTTTTACATCTATTGAATGTATTTCTTAATGCTTGGAAGAACCATATGTTTAGCTTAGAATTCATCTAAAATGTGCTCTGACTTAGTTTTACCAAGTGACCTATGTTTTCTTCTTAAAACAACATTTAGAATTAATCTACACTTTGATACTCTTTGTGTTGTTTCCATTTTTTCTCACATTCACCCTCCTACAACGAAT
The DNA here is from genome assembly GCA_031772625.1 of Pinus tabuliformis. Classification (NCBI taxonomy): domain Eukaryota; kingdom Viridiplantae; phylum Streptophyta; class Pinopsida; order Pinales; family Pinaceae; genus Pinus; species Pinus tabuliformis. The sequence goes on along the minus strand of CM062810.1, from coordinate 206,159,578 downwards.
TAATTCCATCACCAAGACTGCCTACCTTGCCCCTGTGGAAAAATCATTTCTCTCTTCATCTTATCACTGGACAAATAATCAATTTTACATGACTCCATGCCCAATGGATCTGTCTCCTTTCTTACCAGCAAACCTTTGAAAATGAAACCTTATTGAGCACTAAATCTAGCCTAATATAAAATTAGTTGAACAACCTAAGTGGGAGCACCCTCTCCAAGGCTAGAAGGGCTAGGTTGTAGCCTAAAAGTGGTTTGTGGTTACCTATGTTATCCTTTTTTAGCCTAAAGGAAATTACAGAGTGCTAACATTCTGGCATCATTGTCAGGGAAACGAAAGTTCCATCTTCTCCAGGAAATATCAAAAACGTTTTAGATTTGACAATTAATGGTGGACATTAGTCAAACCCAAGAAGGTTGAACCATTCACCTAGTGACTCCTAAAGTTTTAAATAGGATTTGGAAACTCCATTGGAAGACAAGCCTTGTCAGTAGAAATATGGAAGGACAGTACATGAAAGTCAGGTACTTAAACTTGAATTTTCTTCAGGCTATAATATTATGTTTTATCAATTGCCTCTTGTCCTTTCCTGAAAATTTCAAAAGGATTTTCCTTCATCTACTATATTTTGTCAGGCCAGGTAGTAACTCCATAAGGCAAAAATGATTCGACTATTCTATTCCATCATGTAGGTCTTCATTATATACATGAGGGAGAGACTGTTCAGTTTGTCTCCCAATGTCTGGTCATATTTCCTATTTATCTATTTACATAAATTCACCCAAGCACAAGGATTAGGTGTCAACATTCCCCCCCTTAATCTGAAGGGATGTTGGTGAGTCCAAGCATCATTCTGAATCGTTCAAGCTTTTCTCTTCCAAGCGCTTTGGTGAAGATGTCTGCAATTTGCTCATTTGTGGAACAATGATGGAGATAGATTGTTTTGGCCTCAACATGATGTCGAATCAGATGATATTTAGTATTGATGTGCTTCGTTTGATCATGGAACTTTGGGTTCTTGGCCAACATTATTGCAGAGGTATTTTCAATCATGAGTGGAGTTGTTTGTACTTTTTTTACCTACAAATCTTCAAGAATTTTCCTGAGCCACACAATTTCTTTTGTTGCTTCAGCTGCTGCCACGTATTCTGCTTCTATTGTGGAATCTGTTGGAATTGACTGTTTGCGTGATCTCCAGGAGACAACTCCTGATCCAAGACTCATAGCATATCCTGAAGTTGATACCCCAGTTTCTTTGTCTCCATCGAAGTCTGAATCAGAGTATCCAATCAAACTGAAGTCGTCCACCTATGTATACTTGATTCCAAAGTCTTGAGTTCCCTTCAAGTACCTTAGAACTCTTTTTGCAGCAGACCAATGTCCCACACAAGGCTTTTGAATAAACCTGGAGAGGATTCCAACAACAAATGAAATGTCTGGTCTGGTAGTAGTTAGGTAGTTGAGACTTCCTACAAGTTGTCTATACTTTGTTGCATCCTCAAATTCTTTTCCTTCAATAGATGTGAGCTTTAAGTTTTGTTCCATTGGAGTAGTAAGAGGATTGCTCTCTGTCATGCCAAACCTGTTCAAAAAATCTCCAATGTATTTCTTTTGAGAAAGAAATATGGACTTTGGATGTTGGGTTACTTCAATGCCAAGATAGTAATGAACATAGCCCAAATCAGTCATTTCAAAACTTTTCCCCAATTCCTTCTTTATGGATGCAATGTAGTTTTCATTGTTCCCTGTCATCAAAAGATCATCTACATATACAACTGTTTTGCCAACTTTCTTGACAAATAAAGTTTCATCATCAAGATCAAAATGTTTGAAATTGAGTTTCAGAAGATGCTTAGTTAGTTTTTCATACCAGGCTCGCGGTGCTTGTTTGAGGCCATACAAGGACTTAAAAAGTTTGCATACTTTATGTTCATGTCCTTTCACAACAAATCCTTTAGGCTGGGACATAGAAACATTCTCTTTTAGATCTCCATTCAAGAAAGCAGTTTTTACATCCATTTCATGGACTTTCCAACTGTTTTGAGCTACTAGTGCAAAGAGTGTCCAGATGGTAGCCCATTTTGCTATGGGGGCAAAAGTCTCCTCATAATCGACCCCTTCTTTCTGTGCAAAAGCTTTTGCCACAATCCTAGCTTTGTTCTTTTCAAGTGAGCCATCAGCTTTATACTTGTTCTTGTAGACCCACTTGCAGCCAATTGGTTTGATTCCTAATGGAGGATCAACCAGCTTCCAAGTGTCGTTCTTTATGAGGGCATCATACTCCTTTTGCATCGCTTCTTTCCATTCATCATGAGAAGCAGCTTCTTTGAAGGAAGTTGGTTCAAAATCTATAGACAAGTTCAATTCACAATCATAAGAAACATCCATATCAACAAGTGAATTAGAGTCATCTAAATCACCTCCATTTTGTTGGTTTGAATTCCTGGTTCCTGTCTTTCCAACTTCATCAGGATGAACACTTTCAAGTGTCTTTGTCAGCCACTTTGGGGGACCTTTCTCAGATGGTCCAGGCTGCTCTGTTGATTGAGTTGGGACTGAATCAAGTTTGAGTCTGCCAATTCTATCAATTACATCACTTAAAGCATCATCTATTGTTAGAGTTTCATGCGAGGGAGAGTGTTCTTCATAAGAAGATTCCACATGTTGATCTAGTATAGGAATCCCCCCTTCAAGATGTGGAATCTGATTATCAAATTCTTGAAATGATTTTGCTTTTGTGAATCTATCCAAGCGATCAAGTTGCCGCTCAACAACATTGTCAGTTTTGGATGATTCAAGGAAAATTACATCTCTAGATACAACAAATTTCTTATTTACTTCATCATAGAGGTGGTATGCTTTGGAGGTGTTTGAATATCCCAGGAAGATACACTTACGACTTCTAGCACCAAGTTTGTTTCTATGTACCTTTGGTATCAAAGCATAACAGGTGGAACCAAAGACCCTGAGATGCTTTACCGAAGGAACATGTCCATACCACATTTAATATGGAGTCTTGTTTCTTATAGCATTAAATGGACATCTATTCTTTATATATGCAGCACATAGAACAGCATCAGCCCAAAACATTATCTTTACATTTTTGAAGAAGAGCATGGATTGTACCATATTTAAGATTGTCCTATTCATTCTTTCAGCCACACCATTCTGTTGGGGATTATAAGGTACAGTTGTTTGATGTTTGATCCCATGTTGGCGAAGATAGTTTTCAAATTCATTTGATGTGTATTCTTTTCCATTATCAGTGCGAATAGACCCAATATGAGATTGTGCATCATTTTCAATCCATTTATGAAAATTCTTGAATGTTTGAAAAGCATCAGATTTGTTCTTCAATAAATAAACCTAGCACATTCTAGTGTAGTCATCAATAAATGTCATGGTATATTTATTTCCATTTGTAGAAGGAACAGGCATTGGACCACATAAATCTGAATGAATGAGTTCAAGTTTTCTATGTGCTCTTGAATGTGAATCATGAAAAGACTGTTTTCTATGCTTTCCTAGAATGCAAGCATCACATTGCTTAAGTTCCCTAAGAATTGTAGGCAAACCAGCAACACCATTTTTCTTCAACAAGTGGAGATTGTCATAGTTCAAATGTCCAAATCTCGCATGCCATAATAAACTTGATGGAAGTGTACCTTCTTCATGATGAGAATTATATGAGAAATGTTGTGCATGAGCAGAGGTTCCTTGCAGTTTGATAAGCCTTTCTTCTTCTATTTCCCTCATGACAAGTGAGTGGTCAGATGCTTTTCTTACCTCAATCTTGTCATCAAACATATGAATGGAGTGACCTTGCCGGTGGATGTGGACCAAGGACAACAAGTTTCTCTTGAGCTGTGGGAGATATAGAACATGATGCAGAAGAAAGTCTGGAAGACCAGGCAGTTTAAGCCTGATTGTGCCGAGCCCTGATGGCTTGATTTTTGATTAATATGCAAAGTATACTGCTCCATCAACATTGTCAGTGAAATCTTCAAAAAAATCTTTTCTATGAGTCATGTGGCAGGTTGCTCCTGAATCAAGCAACCAATCATTTTTCCAAGAAGCAAGTGAAGCATTAAATAAATCTTCATTTACTCCAATGTTACATTGTGCCACAACATAGTGAGCAGATTCAGGTGCTTTACCTTTGTCTGTATCATCAGTTTTACCTTTCTATTGGTTTCTTTTCTCCTTAATTTTGTCCTGTGGTAGCTTGCATGTAGAGGCATCATGTGATCCATTTCTTTTGTAGCGTATAAAGTGAAAATCTACCTTTTCTCCTTGAGAATGTCTACCCCCCCTGCCTCTGAAATATCTTCCTCTTCCTCTTCGACCACCTCTTCCTCTTGTAGAATCTTGAGAAGGATGATTTTCTTTATGAGCAAGGCACACAGCCTCTTCAGAAGATTCAGGGGCTGTCTTCTTTCCAAAATCTTTCTCTATTTCAGCAAACTTTTTCACAAGAGAGTCAAAGGTTATATCTTTGAGATTTCCATTTTCTTGCAATGACTCAAGATAATTGAAGTAGGATAAAGTGCCTTGAGAAAAGCAATAAGAGGAATATCCAATTCAACCTTAGTGGATTTGATATCATGCATTATAGAATTTACTTCAGATGCAAGAGAAAGAGGATCATTATTTTGCAGTTCAAGAGTGAAGAGTTTAATCATGAGTTGAACAACTTCAAGTGCAGAATGTGAGTCATAGAGTTCTTTCATCTTTTGTAAGGCTTCAAAGGCAGTTGAATATGATGAAATATGGAAACTCACCTCTTCATTTACAAATGCTGCAACTAATGCATAAGCTTTGTTGTTCTTGTTTTCCCAAATGATGAGCTCTTTGTCTGAGGTAGGCTGTACTGGTTCATTGTCTCCTTCTCCGACACACACTCCTTTCCACATCTCATTGAAAATAAGGGTGTGTTTTATCATCTGGGACCATTCAGGATAGTTCTCCTTGCCAATGAGAACTATTCCCACCATGGATATGATTGAATGCATTCTGTAAAAAAAATTACTTCTGCTGATAGAAAAATACTTCTGCCAATATACAGTAAAATTGCACTCAAAAGGGCATTCTCAAAAGATTTGAAATCTCTTCCTTATATACCAATATGGATGCCAATATCATGTGACCCATATAAGTGTTTTGCTTTAAACCTCATATAAATCCACCATTATATATATATATATATATATATATATATATATATGCCATACGTCCCCTTTCTATATGTAATCTTTTCACCATTTAAAAATGCCATTCGGTCTTCATAAAAGGGATTACAAAAAACATTATTTAACGACTTCCTCAAGTTCGTTACACTTTCAGATTCTACCTTGAAAATCGAATGTGTGCCAAGAAATTACCAAAGAACATGCGGCTATTGTAAGGTCCAGCAGCGCCCTCCATGCTTCTGAGTCAATTCTGCGCCACAAATCTTTAAACAGGTTACCTGCGTCATCGATTTCTGGTGGAATTTCTCAAACAAAAACTTGTTCCAAAGCATTCCACAGATGCTTCATCCTCGCAGCCTCAGTCAATCGACTTCTTTTTTTTTGTTTGCAGAACGAATGAAACCATGGTTCGGAAAAGAGGGAAGGCAAGGCTATAAGAGGGATTTGCTAGTCACCCTGAAAACAAACTATTCGCAAAACATGCTCACTCGTTATCCCAGAGTTTATCTGCTCGGTTAACCTGAAAAACTTGGACAAAGTTTCAGAAATCGGAATACAGCAGCGGCAGCGAGGGAAAATGCAAATTGAGTACGAGGCATACAAGGCAGGGTATCAAAGCATCGATAGTCACAATATGTCCGAGTGGTTAAGAAGACAGGAAGATCACTGAAAATGGATTCGCAGCCCGCAGTCTTAGTGATCACGGACTCTTCATGCAGCCATCGTTAGCTAGGGTATTCAAAAACTTTCAAGTCAAAGCTGAAGATTTACATGTTATTACACAGGCAGATCAGTTAGAGGGAAAATTAAATTTGAAATCATGGTCACTGGATGCAATCATTTTGGTCTCTAGACTTCACATGCAACAATGGCTGTTGGAGCTTGCGAGGGTTCTCAGACCTGGCGGGATTATCATGGAGAGGATGCTTTCTGAGCAAAAAATTTTGGATGGACAGTGCTAAAATTATGAAACGTTTATGGACAGCGCTAGATAGTGTGGACAATATGGACAGCACTGGACAATGTGGATAGAATGGAGGGGGCCGCTACCATGTCAAGTGCAGCTAATTATATGGAGGAGAAGCTCAGCTATATGGAGAGCAGACTAGGGAGTTACAAGGGACATACGAGCTAAAAAAAGGAGCTGGCTCTGATACCATGTTAGGCCAGGTAGTAACTCCATAAGGCAAAAATGATTCGACTGTTCTATTCCATCAGGTAGGTCTTCATTATATACATGAGGGAGAGACTGTTCAGTTCGTCTCCCAATGAATGTTCATATTTCCTATTTATCTATTTACATAAATTCACCCAATCACAAGGATTAGGTGTCAACATATTTGAATGAAGACTACATATTTGCACATGATTCGCCTTTTAAAATTGTACATCATTCCTTTGAAGCTGGAAATGCATCTCCTTATTGTATTGGTGATCTTGAACAAGATCCAAATGATAATCATAGTCAAGTGAGTACAATTCCATCTCAAAAAACCACAGTCATGGTTGTTACCCGATATGGACCATTAAATCTACAAGCTCCTTTACATGATATACCACAGAACTATGGTCAAAGGTTGCCTCAAGTTAATGGCACAGGAGAAATTACAGCTTGGTAGCATGTGAACAAAGTAATTGATTTCATAAATCTAGAGGAAGTGGATCATGAAGATGTCAAATTGAGGCTTTTAACTCAAAGCATTTCAGAAGAGGTTAGGAAGTGATATAGAAGTTTAATAGTCAGAAGTATTGCTAATTTCCAATAGTTTGAGTGCACTTTCCTTGACAGATGGGAGGTTAAAAAGAACCCTTTTCAAATTATGGCTAAGTATAGGAATCTAAAGAGGTAGTTTGGTGAGACAGTGCAGGAGTTCGTAGCCAGATTTAATAAAATTTACAATTCATTATCTGCTAACATAAATCCTCTCCCGAAATTGGCTATGCTTTATTACCCAGATGGATTTGATGTTGAAATGGCCTATCAATTGAAAGAAAGAAATCCATCAACTCTTGAATATATTCAGAATGATGCAGTGGGAGTAGAGGCCAACTTGCTTAGTAAAAAAGCTAAAATGAAAACAAAAAAGATGACAGTAGTCAAGGAAGAAACTACCACATCTTTGGATACCATAGTAGATGCTATGATGAAGACTATGGATAAAATGATGGAGAAACTCACCTTCTATAAAAAGCTTGTTGTAAGGGACCAAAACCTGCTCCACAAATCAGGAATCCGAACTTTAGAAGGACACAAAATAAAATAAGACAAAGAGAGCGGCGAAGAAGACTTCCTTTCCAAGAAAATGTTGCAGAAGAAGGAGAGGTTGTTGATTCATGTCACCATGAACTAGAAACTTATTGTTTTATATATTCACTTAAAGACAGACATGAAGAGAAACTAGCGGCGTGTTCTCAGCAACAAGATGTTCAATTTCAGCAATTTAAGGAAAGTAGTCAGCTTGCATATTTCAATCATGACAACAATGAAGAACAAGAAGAAAGTACTAAATCAGGTGAGCAGTCTTATAGTTTTGACATGGAAGATAAATAAAACAATGAGTTCGCTGATGAAAACTCTCTACCCTTATGTTTTGCTTCATTTTCACTATTGAAATAAAATTATATAATTACTAAGAAAGGAAAGCAAGTTGACAATAGCATAGATTGGCAACAGCCTTCTTATGTATTTGATGATCATGTTACTTGTTATATGGAAGACTTCTTCAATTCAATATCACAGCCATTGAGTAACAATGAGATTAAATGAGTAGTTGAAGGGTTGAAACATGAAGAGAATCGTGAATTAATTCAAGGTAGTTTCGTGCCATTAAGTTTTGGTTCATTTGAGTTCTTGAAGAAAAATGTTAAAACTATCACTGAAGTAAAGGATGGTGAGCTGTCATATAGTCTCTTCGAAACCAATACACAATAAATTGCAGCAGCCCTCTTCAGTTTTCAATATTCCAATAGTCGATTTTATGGATGGTTTTTGCAGTCAAATTTCTCCTCATTTAGCTAGTTGTGAGCTTGAAAACAGGGGTGATGAAGACTTAGTTTGGTAGCCAGCATCATTGTCTTGTCCAGAAGTCGTTTCACCACAAAGGTCACGTGAAGATTTGTAGTCTTATCATGACAACCATAAGATGAAATTGCATGAAAGCAAGGATTTAGATAAAAGTTTGTATTCATGGTATGTAGACCACCTAGAGAAAAATTGCAATTTCTCATATAAGCTGAACTTCAGTGCTCATTCGTTTGAGGATCATTTTGCAGCGTTCTTGAAGTTAGAAAGTGGGCCTAAGTCCTTAAATCCTATCAAAATTGGATTTGTTTGCAATTTTTTACTGGTGTTGTCATTCAGTAGGTTTTCTTTTTTTCTCGTGCACAGGCACTTGTAGAGAACTCAACCAATGGATAAAGTTCTTGCACAATTACACTGGTTGTTTGAATTCACTAAATCAAGTAGCTTGAGTATCAATTACAGTGGGTAGGTGTGATGAATAAGCTCAACACCTTATCATTGTTTTCAGTTTTAGTTTGTATCAGAGTTTTCAATATTCAATGTATGGTTCAGGTTTCATTTTCAAAAATGGATTTGGTTCAGTTTGAGGATTGGAACAGGTTACCAATTTGGTTTCAGTTGCAGTGGCTTCAGGGAAGAGCATGTTGCAAGTTTGGGATCATCCCAATGGTCAGGAACATGGTCTACAGTGTTCTTGGCACCTCACAGGGAATATTCCATCCCCATTGGAGCCAATGTTAGTATCCTATAGTCATAGTAGTAAGAAATTTAAAAAAAAAAATCAAAAGTATAAAGGAGTGCTTATGATCTTGTGGAAGATCAAGCTTTAGGTCTTAGGTTGGAATTAAAAAAAAATATTATTCATTGTAAATATGTTAAAGAGTGTCAAAAGTCACAAATATGGTCTTTTATATCCCAAGGCATCAAGCTAAGTAGGTCTAGGGGTCAAGTTACATCGATAAATCATGAGAAGCATTGTGTGCCATATTTTTTCATCATGGGCACAAATTTATAGGTGTTTGAGTCAATTTATATGTCATCTCATGAGTGGTCATGACCTCAGCAAGGCTACAACGGTCAAGAGGATAAATTGTTGTGTTTTTCCACGCATTGCATTTCCAACGAGGTGTTACGCATTCATCATTTCAATTTGAAATCGTGATTATTGCCATCAGCACCCCTCCTGGCCATATTGGGAATTTATTTTCACAGTTGCTTTCATCTAAGATCACTCATCTCGTTTTCATTTCCATCGGAATCTTGTGGTGTGATCATACTAGGTTGTGTTGCAAAGGAGGCAGTGGCATTGCGTTTCCACACAACGTTGCATTTATCACAAACTGGTGGTCAAATCTCTTTCATAGGTACAAACTTAAGCTTATTTCAATACCATAGTTTTGAATTGTTACCCAATTACATGCATGAGTTGAAAAAATAGTGTAAAAACCTACAATACACCATTTTCATTATCGCTGCATTTTCTCCATCGTTGTGTTTTTGCCTATTTCATTGCGCCTTTTCTTAATTGATGTGCTTCCACACAGTGCTCCATCTTTTGCACTTTCCTTTGTTGAACTGTAAAAATTTGATTTGCAGCCTCCAATATAAAGATACTCAATCCATTACACTGAATTGAAGCTCCTTGTCATAAGTCTGTGTGCTTAAGAAGTGTTTGAAAGCCCATTTTCTCATGTGCTACGCTTCGGGCGTTGCGCCTATCCCTTTGAATTTTTTTCCACCAGTATCAAACATTTGCAAGTTTTTTTAGGGTTTTCTAAAGAAGGTTTGTGTTGATTAGTCTCTTGTGTAGAATTTCTTTCTTAATCATCATCAGAGGTTAATTTGGAGAGTCCTTCTTGTCATTACTCTTACACTGGTTGCACAAAACAAGTTTTCCTTAAACCTTAGACTATTCACTCCTACAAAACAAAAATTGTGTCAACTCCAGAGGAAAGAAAGCACAAGGGAGGTGTTATTGTTCAGTTTGAACCACAATAGCTCTCATATATCAACTTAGACCCAGTTATTAGAATGGATTTTGAGCAGGAGGGGTATATGAGGTTTCGTGAAAAGATTCAAGGGTACAATCCACAATTGACTAAGGAGTTTTCCAAGAACTTTGATGGATTTGAGGCTAAGATACGAACACTCACCTTTCCAATTACAAAGGTCACAATAGCAGCCGCAACAAAGATTTCCCTTAAGGGAGAATAGTGGTTCAAGGGCATGCCCCTTAATATCACCCATTACAAAGATTTTTTGAAACCCAAATATAGAGACAAGGAGTATGGGTCAATTGTGCCTAAAGAGTATTTATTGTAAAATCACAAGAAGATTTTACAAGCTATTCAGAGGTATTTCACATGTGGGAAGGTTTGGAAGAATTTATCAATACCACTTTAGAATCTTAATGTATTTCATTGCAAAAATCTCCTTAAATTTTCCTTTTTACCTATTAAGGGGTCTCTGCAAGATGGCAGATAAAGTACAAGGAAAACAAAGTCAATTGGAACCTAGCCTATTCCATTTTTCCTTAACTAAGTTGTTGGTTTTGAGGAGCTAAGTAAAAGAAAACTATCATGGCAATCTTTTGTTGATTCTTCAAAACTAGTGGATGATGTGCCAACTACTCCCTTGACCAAGAAGGAGACACCGTCGGTAGTGGTAAAGGACATTAAATCACCAGGTGTAAGCTTAGTGAAGATGCCCTCATATATAGTACAACCTACAGGAAAGAGGAAAGGAAAGAAACTAAAATTTTCTCCAAAGGTGGTGGTTGCCCCTAAGAAACCTCTCACTAGGTCTGCTACTAAAAAGTTTCCCTTGGAGCAAACATTTGAGACCATGGAGATCATACTAGAAGTTGAGGTGATTGATGATAAGGTTAGGGAGATTGTAGAATTACAAGAACAATTGAAGAAGGCCCATTTCATGATTGCATGGTTGCAACAAGAAAATAGGCAACTAAAGAAGGTTATTCTAGAAAAAATAACTCAACCTAGTGAAGATGTGCCTATGGTTAAAGCTACACCAGTTGTTTTCAAGTCAAAGGGAAAAGAGAAAGTAATCAAAGAAGAGGTTAAGAAGGTAGAAATACCAATAGCTAGGATTAGAAGATCCTCATCTAAGAAGCTACAAATCCAAGAAGAGGAGATAATGCAAGAGGAGAAGATGGAGGTAGATGAGGAGAAGCACACTTTTAACAGGATGAGAAGGAAACTGAAAGAGTCTCATAGAGAGATCTATGGACTCAGGCAACAGGATGAAATGATGAGAAAGAAATGGAGTGATCTTATGGACATCTATCAACCAGCCATGGATGATGCCAAATATATGTTGAGCAGATCCCTTCCACTTTACAGGAAAATGAAGAATCCATGCAGACAAAACCTATCTATGAGGTGTTAACCTCCTGTTGCAACAGGTGTTCATTTTTCATGATTGACATTTTTACAGGCCAAATATGTCATACTTTGCAAGCTGCAGTGTTCCATATTTCCAGAAGAGACCAAAGAAGAAAGCCATGAAGTGCGCTAGTCCAAATGCCACTGCTGTATTCCAATTTTGATGAGTTGTTCCAGTTTTGAAGCGTTTTTAAAAAGGAGGTCCAAACAGTCTAATCTTGGTCTCCCTAGGTTTCAATTTGTTTTAGAATATAGAGAATGTATCTGTCCAAACAGTTTAATCTTGGCAGATTTGTAGATAGGTAGAGAATCAAAGGGACCCAACTGCTTAATCTGGGCCCTGGCAGAGATAAGGGTAGATTTAGATAGGAAACATTCAAAAGAAAAATTGTAAAGTTGGGTCTGCAAGTCTAAGTGCACGCGAATCAAAAGAAGAAAAAATGTTAGGTGAGTAGGCTGGGTAAGTAGCCGTGTGGTTGCAGAATGAGGATGTATGATCAATTTTGTGTTACAGACTGTTTTATCTTTTCAGATCACAGTTATCAAGCAATTTTCATCTGGAGGAGCTCAAGCTGGACATCACTAACTTCCCCTTCTTCTAATTCCCCAAGTCACTTACTAATTTCCCAAAGAGGTCAAGATCTGCTTGATTCCTCTTAGTTTCATCAGTCTCCATGTCATTTGTCCTGGTGAAGATCTGCTTCACTCAAGGATTCTGTATTTCTCATTTATGAGTCACTTTTCCCTTGAGGATTAGCCTAAGGTCCCCTACCTTAGCGCCTGCTTATCATCTCCATATTAACTACTAACTCTAGTATATAACTCCCTATCAGTTTTCCCCTTCCCCTACTAAAACTATGTATATAAAATCCCCTATGTAAATATCCCCTCCCTAGCAATATAGCCATATTTTTCTAAGTCAGGGAAAGAACAGTCCATCTGGGGCTGTTTTTAGCCCATCCGTGTCATAGCAGGAGTTAGATGACACCTGGTCATGCTAACAACCTCTCCCCTAGCCCTAAAAACCCCCAAAAACCCACATTTTCGCCCTTATCCTAAGTTTTTGTGCATAAATCATTAAAACCCCCGCTCATAAACCCTCAAAAAAACCCATGTTTATCCCTTATGCTAAAGTCCCGAGCGTAAATACATTAACCCACCCGTTTATTAACCCCCAAACCCACTAAACCATAGTTTTACCCCCCGCCGCGCCGTATTAAAATCGGAATATTCCGTGTATATTCCCGCCCCTTATCCCTCCGCCGCCTCACCTTCGCCGCCAACCGTTGGATCGCCCGCCCCACAGATCTACGGTGGGCGGGCTTTTCCATCTCCCAAGCCGCCCGAAGGTTAGCGTCCGGGAGATGGGCGGTATTCCCGCCGTACTCCCGCCACGCGTCACCTTCTGGGCTGTGGCGGAGCCCCCTCCCCCGAAACCACCTCTGTCCAAAGGTGGTGCGCCCCAAAACCGGAAACCGCCTCCTGCCCAGTGACGTCACCTGCTTGTGTCACCCCCCTGCCCAGTCACCATGACATGTCATCTACCTGCGTGGCCTCATGCCACTGTACCGCTGAGTCACCCCGCCACGTGTCTCGCCACCGTGTCCCCTGCTGTACTGCCACGTCACCTCCGTACGTGATGATGTCATCATGCTAACGTCATCCTGCCACGTCATCATGCTGACACCATCACTGACGTCACCCGCCGTACGAGGTCCGTCATGCTGACGTCATCAGCAATTTTAGCACGAAGGGCGAAAATCGCACTCTGGAGCCCCAAAATCAGTTTCTGAGGTAGTTTTTGATGCGCGATTTGCGCATTGCTGGATAAATTAGGCCAAAATGGGGAATCTTTAGGGAATATTTTCATAACGCAGCCCCCAGCAAGCCCGAAAGGCGCCGAATGACCCATTTTTCTTCGCGAAGCTTGCCGAAAGGAGCAAAAGACAGTTCTAGAGGAAACAGAGGCCGAACAGCAACCATTAATTTGTGATTAGACCCACAACAAAGGAGAAAAGCGACCCGATTCATTTGTCAGAGAGTATCAGAGGAAAGAGAAGCAGCAAAGTGTACCAGTTAAATTGTTTAATAGAAACCTTCAGTTCCCAAAGTAGATTAACATTGAATGGCGGCCAACAAAATCAAATCAGGCGGTGAAAGCCCATCCCAGCTCTCAAATCACAGTTGAAGCATTTAAGGCCACCAAATACAATGGAGCAGAGACCCACGCACAGTTATTGCAGAGACAAACTACACCAAGCCACCGAGGACAACACATTTACTCAGTCCCCATACGGCGGCCCTCAGTGCAGCTCCAGATATTTTATGCATTTATTCCTGATAGGATTAGGTTAAAGTAATCACCTTTCTTTCAGACCTGTTTAGGTCAGACTGTAAATAAGCAATTTTGAAGAGTTTTCCCTATATATACCACCCTCTGTATTGTTTCAAGGGTTGGTCAATTGAGAATTTCCACTAGAGACTCGCATTGTATACCTGAGTTCTTCTATAATCAAAGATTGCTGAAAGCTTGGAGAGAAAACTGTCTGTTGTAAATGAATGTTTTGAAGATCTGAAGATGGAATTCTTGTGCTGCGGCCTGAAGCAATAAGTGCATCTTACCTCTGTTTTATTGTTTACCATTATCTAAATAGCAGAAAGAAAGAATAGCTTAGAATTTGTTTAAAAACACTCTATGCTCAATTTCTGTTGTTTCTTTATGTTTTCCTCCGAATGAATTGGTTATGAATATGAATTCTTTCTAGCTCATATTTACCCCTATTCACCTGTGTTGGCCAATTATCTAGGGATTCTTTACTGCCCCTAGGTAGAGCTCTGCTACCTCCCTCTGTTAAGCTGATTGAGAGATCTTTAACTGCCTCTCATTACTTAGCATTCATCCCCATCCTTTAAACCTGAAGACATTGTCTCATGTGCAGCTATCTTGCTCCATTTTCCCTTATTGTGACCAAGAAAACGCACCAGCAGTCCTCATCATCGACTCCACGCCCAATGGTTTGAAACCCTCAGACTATGCTCTGCCTCTCGACCTGAAAACATCAATTTTCCCACCAAAACAAAACAAAAACCCTCTGAACTCAATACCTAGCCTAAAATCCCTTTTCAACAAGCTAAATCAAAAGAGAGAGCCCACTCTGATTGCAAGTAGGCTAGAACCTGCAATCCAAAGTTGGTTTGTGGTTACCTCAGCCGTATCCCTTACTCCAACCTGGGGACAACCTGAGTGATAACATGAGGAAAGAACTAAGAGCCACTAAACAAAAATAACATTTAAAGGAATTGCAAGAGAAAGATAGGGGCAGATTATACCTATTGGCTGAGGCAGCCAAAATTTAAATGTTGGAAGGGGTGAAGTGACACAATTTTTTTTCTGGATTTTACCTAAAAATTATAATTAGTTATAGGGTTGGGGTTCCAGGTGATATTGTTTTGCGCAAAGTTCCCCGAGTGACCACATCTAGTCAAAACTTTGAAGCTATTTTGAAGAAGTCGCTTTGTAGCATTTTGTGCCCTAGCTAGCATTAGGGTTTTTGATGTGAAGTTGGACATTTTGAATTTTTGGTCAAACAATGATGGAATGGGGTATAGAGAATGGTAATTATAGTGTCAGAATCATCATCATTGGGTGCATCTTTTCTACAAACATCCTTTACCACTTAAACTATAACAAGAAGATGGTGTTGCACTTCTGAGACAGCCGCTACGTTTTTTGCTACATGAGGATTTGTCAGAGTTTGAGGTTTTGTATGGTAAAGGAAAGCTTCTAAAGGGGAAGGTGTCCATATGCAGGTTTTGGAGCTATTATTTAGCTCAGGAAATGACCAGAAGCATCTCAACGATCAAGCATTGCGCTTTTGCGCTGCACTTTTGTAGTTCTAGAAGTTCATGAGTTTGTGTAGCGCTAGGCGTTTCATTTCCAGACATAATTAATTTTGAGTGAATTATCTTAGTCTAAACATGATGCAATTTTGTATTTTTTAGGTGTTAGTAATTGTAATAAAACATTTTCACACTCACAAGCTCGATTTGGTGCTGAGGAATTAATGTAAAGCACTTAGAAAAGATTTAGTTATGTAGTCCTTAGTATTAGGTAGTTAGTTCTATTTTCCTTGCAGAAGTTAGAAACAACAATCCAAATGAGGAATTCAACCCCTAGAGGTAAGAACTGACTCATTTTTGTATATTTATGATGTGAATGTAATTAAGCAAAAGGTTGGTCATATTGGAGAGAAAGAGACTTGTGTATGTGATATATTTTCTGAAATTTTTGTTGGACACAGATTGTCATTGATGTCAATATGGCAATATTCAAGGAGTAGACAGAGCCAAGAGGATCACACAGAGTTATTGGAGCCAAGAGGAGGAGACAGAGCCACCAGAGGAGCAAACAGCACAAAGAGCAGACAGAGCCAATGGAGGCATGCAAATAAGTCATCGGAGAGCTTATATGCATGCAGGTAACAGCTATAAACAGCCTTCGGATGCACAAAGAAATTAAGGAGTGTGGTCTTTATGGTGGGTAGACGAACTAAATGGAGGAACAAGGCTGACCGTCGGATTGCACAGATGGATGGCAGATACAGCACGACAAGGGCTATCGGGAAGGTGAGGTGGAAGGCAATCGCAGGCCATTGGATCTCGAACGGGCAGATCCAATGGTCACAGGACATGGAAGATGCATAAGGTTTATCGAGTAGGAAGAGCAAGCTTAAGCGGTAAGCGGCAATGCTCACACCGCCCTTGGGAGTCAAGTGGTATTCGTACACGGGCTCGTGATTCCATTAGAACTGTGACGCGTGGCGGTAGGGAAGAGTTGAAAACTGCTTTATCGAGAGTTAACGTGCGGGCGGTTCACGGGTTTAGGAGGAGCGAACGTCGTCAAATCGCTTGATGAATGATTGGATGGCAAGTTTAACTTCACGTGTTTTTTTACTGATGTGACAGGAGAACGGCAGAGAAGTTTATATATATCGGCATATATATGTATATCGGCGACAACGCTAATCGGCTATGTGTCACCACCGAAACCTCCAATTGCGATGACGCATGCGGACCCGATGCGGCATTGTGTTATGGTTGAATGCTATATCGCATCCGCCCATCACAACAATACACAAAGGAATTACACTCTCCCAAACGCCGATTGTGATATAAGTCACAGACCCGATGGTCCAATTGCAACATGGTTCAATGTAATATCGCATCCGCTATGTTGCTAGTCTCGAAGGGATGTTAAATCCACCAATTGCGATAGAGATATGGACCCGATGGACTCATCAAAAACAGTTTATATAATATCACGTCTAGCAGGGGAATCGGCCATCGGCAATCGACTATGTTATGTGGGAACCTTCGGAAGCAGTGATTGCGATAAAAGGATGACGTGGCATGTGGGACCTCTGTATGGCTATAGCCTCGTTTATATAGTTTCCGTGAAGTAATAAGTCTGTGAATAAAAGATTCTGTGACATATATATTTTTCATATACAAATCAGCCTCTCCTCCCTATGAACATGTCCGTTGGTGATAGGAAGAAGTCATATATATATATATATATATATATATATATATATGTTGAAATGCTTCATTTCTGGAATTGATCTCAGGGCATCTATATTACAAACAAATCACAGTTCACGACTCGTGAACTTGAAAAGAAAAAAAGGGACCTCTCTGATATTTTTTAATAAGCATCATTTCTATTGTAATTCGGCCCCTCTTCCTCTTGAACGTGTCCCGTGAAGCATTGGTTGATTCGAGCACAGAGGAAGCTAAAGCGAATGGAGGAGGGAAGCCAGAAGGTTGAGCGAGTGTTGAGGAAGCCAAAGCTCAAGCAAGCGAGAAGGAAGCCAAAGAGCCAACAAGTAAGCGGAAACGAATGGACAAAGGCTTGGGAATCTATAAAACAGTAAAAATAGAGAACTGTTGGTGCTGTTGTGATGGTAAAGAACCAGAGTGTGAGGTAGCAGAAGCAGCAGAGGCAACAGAAGCAACGGGGGCTATAGAAGCAGCAGAGGTAGGAGAATAGGAGTGAGAGAACCTCAGCTGAAAAGAGTGTAGCAGCATACCAGTTTATACCAAGATTGGGTTGGAGCCCAAGAGGTTGGAGCCTCAGAATTGAACAAGGCTAAAGTCATTAGGGGTAGGTGCTCCTAAGTGCAGAACCACTGCAAAACAGAGTTGGTGCTCTGGAGGTTGGCGTTGGAAATAATACTGAGAGGGGGGTGAATCAGTATTATCAAATCAATTAATTTCCTTTTCACAATCAAATTTGTATATGCTACTTCAGCTATGTGAAACTGCGTATATACACTACTATGTCTAAAGAAACCAGCGTATATCAGAAAACTTAAGATTTCATTAATTGTTTGATCTTTAATCAGTGCATCAGTACTTCATTAATCATAAGAACAATAAGCAGGAGCAGTAAAACAGAACAGATCATCACACACATGGACACAAAGATATAAGGTGGAAACCCAATGTGGGTGAAAACCACCTGCTGCAATTTGACTCTATCTTATTTTAAATTAAATACTTCCTTTTACAATGATTATGTGCTGGGGCAGTCTTATACCAGTACGTAGGCTGCTACCTACAGAAGGCTACAACCTTCTCTCGTTCTCCAGATTCTCCTGGAAGGGAGCTACAACCCCCTTAGCTCTTGTACTAGCTGAGGTACTAGTACGTAGGTGCTGACCTATAGAAGGCTATAACCTTCTCTTTTCTTCCAGGGACCACGTTTCATAAATTTTCAGACTGTATCCATGAATATCAATCAAACATCAAGTATATATGCATTAACCAAACTCCTTTGTACAAACAAATACTGAATCAACCAATAACTTCTCAGAATGTTGTAACCAGAAAACAGTACCAGTATCCAAACACCAATTCTGAACCCAGAACACTACAGCAATAAACAGAAGCAGCTAAAACATATGAGATGTACGCTACTTCAATATGTGGAACCTGCATGCATACGCTTTTGTATTAAGGCCAACCAGCGTATACGTTGTTTTAAGTTAGTGAACCAGCGTGTATACGCGCCTCTGCTGCGCTGAACCTGCGTACAGATCTATAAAAGATAATTTACCCTTTTCACTTATTCAGACATCAGTTATACCCAGATTATCATATTTATAGATCACGTCATGCACCAAATATAACAGATCAAAAATTACACAAAGATACTTCTCTTCAAGCCGCCTTAAGATCTTGACCCATCAATAGAACTTATCCTTCTCCTTGCGCTCAGGTTCCTCCTTGATTCAGATCTAGTTATGCACCATAACCCAATGACAGTATTCTAGATCTTGCTCTTCATAAGATATTCAATGCTTCAGTTGATTCCCTTGCCAAATGATCTCCTTCCCTTTTTATAGTCTTAGGCCTTACTCAAACCATGGTCCAAAACCATAGAGATCCAATACTAGGGACTCAATACCTGGGTTCAACACTTTGGATGCAATACCAAGGACCAAAACCATAGGTTCAAATATGTCGGACTAAATACCATGGACCAACCATAAGTTTTCCCACATGTACACGCTTTTCTTTGCATGAAAGTGCGTGCATACGTATACGCGCCTTTTGATCGGTACACCTGCGTGTATACGCAATTTTGTTAAGAGGAACCTGCGTATACCTCATTTTCTTTCATTCCGAGAGCCTGAACTGTGATCTGCCCTTTGAGGGAGTTGCCATCAAGGACAACACCTATGCGATAGTGCCAAACCTGTGTCATAATGCCAACAGTTGGAGCCTCACTAAAGTCCAAGTTGGAGCTTGACAACTATTCACAGTTAGATATATACTTATATTGTATTTATTTCATTGCACTGTCTTGAGTTTTTAATAAAAGCATTTATTCCAGCTGTTGATTTCTGTGTTCTGTGTATACATATACATATCTATATGTGCTTTTGGAAATCACTAGAACAATTTAAAAAAAAAAAGTAAGAAACACTGATTCACCCCACTTCTCAGTATTTCCAACAATTGGTATTAGAGTCGGCTTCTTCATACTAGCCTAACAGCTTGAAGAAGGATCCATAGCCATGATGAGAAATCACGAAGCATCAAGAAGACCTCCTTTGTTCGATGGCACTAACTTTGGCTTTTGGAAGAAAAGAATGACCTACTACTTAATGTCCCTTGGACCTGAAGTCTGGCATTTTGTTCAAAATGAATACCAAACGACTTCCACTCTTCCAACAGACCCAGACGAGAGTAAAGCCTACATCGCAAATGCAAAGGCCATGAACTCCATCACTAGTGGAATCACTAATTCTGAGTTTACAAAAATCATGCATTGTACCTCTGCCAAAGAAATGTGGGAGAAGCTAGTTGGCTTGTATAATCGAGACTCAAAATTCAAAAAGGCAAAGCTTCAAACTCACAGAAGACAATTTGAAAGTTTGAGGATGGAAGATGAAGAAGATATTGCAGCATACCTCCTCCGAGTAGCTGAAGTGGTAAATTCCTTGAAAGGATTGGATGAAAAAGTTGAAGAAAGTACCATTGTTCAAAAGGTATTAAGGTCTCCTCCAGACAGATTTGACTCCAAAATAAGCGCTATATAAGAAGCAAAGGATCTAGATACCCTCAAAATGGATGAACTCCATGGAATTCTCACTGCCTATGAAATGAGGAAAGGTGGCCCAAGCTCCAAAGATGCAGCATTCAAGGCCTCAAAGTCAAAGAAGGGGAAAGAAAGGAATGACTGTAGTGATGAGTCAGATGTGGAATCCGAATTGGCTCAATTTGTATGAAAGCTGAAGAAAGGATCTAAGCTTAAAGGCAAGTATCCTCTTATTTGTTTTAAATGTGGTAAAATAGGTCATTGTGCAGCAAAATGTCCTCATAAACATGACAATGATGATGAAGGAAATTCTAAAAGAATGGCACACAAAAAGAAAGGGTTCAATAAGAAAAACTTCTTCTCCAAGAAAGATGAGTCTGATGAGGATGAGTTTATGGTCATCAAAAAGAGATCAGATGAGGAAAGTAATCATGATGAAAGCCAAGAAACATTATTCATGGCACTCGCAGATGATGATGACTTAGGGATGGAAGGAAATGTAGATGAACTATTAATTAACACCATTGAAGAAAATGAAAAACTACGAAACAAACTCATTTCTCTCAAAGTGGAAAACAAGGAAATAAGAAGGAGAGAAGATTTCTTGGAAGCAAAGCTTAAAGAAAAAGAAGAGACTTGTGAAGAACGTGAGGCCAAAATAGTGTCTTTGAGAAAGGAGTTGGAGCAAATTAAAAAGGGCTATAAAAGCTCTCAAATACTTGAGACTATTCTGAAAAATCAAAAACCTCAACATGACAAGTGTGGAGTAGGTTTCAAAGGAAAATCCTCAAGCACTAAGAATAGTGCGAAAATATATGCTGATACACTTTCCTGCAATCCAAAAGATGAAAAAGTATGTTATCAGAAGTGCATCCAAGATCCCAAGAATGAAGAGAGAATTACTCCAAAGAAGAATGTGGAATCGAATCATGGACACTACAGAAAATACAAACTTGCACTCCACCAAGGGCCCATCACAAATCCAAAGAATGAGGGAGGAGTAATTCCCAGGAAGGAAATCGACTCAAACCGTGGTTGCTTCAACAAGTACAAAACCATATTTCTTGGACACTGCTTTCACTTTAAAAACTTCGGTCATCAAGCCAGACATTGTATGGTTCGCAGAAGTGAAAAGACAAAGCTAAAGGACCAAATAATCAACTCATATGCCCCCAAAAGGCAGGGACAAATCAAAACCTTCAATTCATTTGATCCCTTGACCAAATTTGATCTGATTTTCTCTTTCTGCTACAATAATGGACACTATGAACAAGACTGCCCACTCAAAGGAAGAAAGACAAGTAGCAAGAACTCCAACATGGACAAATGCGGCCTAGCTCTATATGCTCAAAATAATGGAAACCAGTGGTTTGTAGATAGTGGGTGCTCCAGGCACATGACAGGAGACAGAAGGAAGTTTGTCTCACTGAGCAAAAAGGAAGGGAATGTGTCCTTTGGAAGCGGATCTGGCAGAATTGCAGGAAAAGGAAAAGTTACTCTAATCAATGGAAAAGGAAAAGCTCAAGATGCTCTGCTGGTTGATGGACTCAAACACAATCTCCTGAGTGTCAGCCAAATCTGTGATCAAGGACATAAGGTTGTTTTCAGCACCAAAGAATATGAAATAAGGAACTTTGCCTCAGGGAAACTTGTGGCAAAAGGGGTGAGAACACTAGACAACATTTACATTCTGAATAAGATTCAAGAAAATAAATGCTACTTGAGTCAGACAGATGAGAGTTGGTTGTGGCACAAGCTACTTGGACATACAAGCTTCGAAAATCTGATCAATATCAGCAACATCAAAGCTGTACGAGACATACCAACGTTGTTCAAACCAAATCAAGCAGTATGTGGTCCATGTCAACATCGAAAGCAGACTAGAATCAGCCACAAGACAAAGGAGCTCTCTACATCAAAGCCCTTGGAGATCATCCATGCTGATGTGTGTGGGACAACTAGAAATCAAGCACTCCAAGGAGAAAGGTACTTTGTGTTATTTGTTGATGATTATACTAGAATGATGTGGATATATTTCATAAAGTATAAATCTGAAACTTTTGAGTGTTTTAAGAATCTAAAAGCCCTTGTAGAAAATGAAAAAGATTCAAAAATTAAGTGCCTCGGAACAGACAGACATCAAACGAGTTTAGTGAGTTCTGTAATATTCATGGAATTAAAAGGGAATTCTCGGCTGCCAGAACACCTCAGCAAAATGGGGTAGTTGAAAGAAGAAACCAAACAGTCCAAGAAATGGCAAGAACTATGCTATTAGCAGCAGACTTACAACCTAAATTCTAGAGAGAAGCAGTAGGGACCGTTGTCTATACACTAAATCTAACTCAATTAAGACAAAATTGTGAAAAAACTCCTTATGAGCTATGGAAAGGAAGACCTACTTCGGTGAAGTACTTCAAGATCTTTGGAAGCAAGTGCTTCATAAAAATAAATGATGGCTCACCCGGAAAGTTTGATTCTTGGGTTGATGAAGGGATATTTCTTGGATACTCTACACGGAGCAAGGCTTACAAGTGCTACAATTATCGACTGAAGAAAATAGTGGAAAGCATTGATGTAAAGGTTGATGAAGATCTTCCAGAAAAGGAAATTGAAGAACATGAAGATGACTCTCTCATTGAAGAAGAAGAATCTAAAGAGGATTAATAGCAGAGGAAGAAGAAGAAGAAGAAGAGGAAAGAGAACCACCTAATACCCCTTCAAAGATGAAGTATGTCCAAAGAAATCATCTATAAGAGTAGATCATTGGTGATAGAGATGAAGGTGTGCAGACCCAAAGAAGGATAAAAATCACACCCAAGAGAAAAGTCATTGCCCTCCTATCTATGATAGAACTAGAAACATTTGCAGAAGCAAGTAAGGATCCTTATTGGGTAAAATCCATGGAAGAATAAATGTCCCAAATTGAGAAGAACAAGACATGGGAGCTGGTACCTTGTCCAAAGGACAAAAACATAATAGGAACCAAATGGGTATTCAAAAACGAGGCAAGACTTGTCTGCAAAGGCTATTCACAAATTGAAGGAGTTGACTTTGAAGAGACATTTGCACCAATGGCCTGTATGGAAGCTATCAAGATGTTCTTGGCATTTGCTTGCTCAAGAGGATTCAAAATCTATCAAATGGACGTGAAATCAGCATTTCTAAATGGGGAACTCAAGGAGGAAGTCTACATGGAGCAACCAGAAGGTTTTGATCTAACAGCAGGAAAGGACTTAGTTTATAAGCTAAAAAAGGCTTTATATGGGTTGAAACAAGCTCCTAGAGCTTGGTATGAAATACTAGATCACTATTTACAACAACAAGGCTTAAAAAAGGGAGTGGCTAGAAGTAATCTATACATAAAGACAGATGAAGGTAAGTTACTAGTTGCTCTTGTTTATGTCGATGATCTGATTTTTTATAGTAATAATGATGAAATGAGCCATGAATTTTCTCAAAGCATGTCAAAAGAGTTTGAGATGTCAATGATAGGAGAGTTGTCCCACTTCCTTGGACTTCAAGTATCCCAAACCAGAGCAGGATTGTGTATATCTCAAACCAAATATCTAAAAGACATGCTCAAAAAATATGGAATGGAGGATTGTGCACCCATGAGCACACCTATGACCACAAAATGCAAACAGAGGAAAGATGATGACTCCCCTCTAGTGGATGCAACTCATTACAGGTCAATGATCGAAGCCCTTCTATACTTAAAAGCTACACGACCAGACATAATTCAAGTAGTAGGAACGGTGGGAAGATTTCAATCTGCTCCCAAACAATCCCATTTATTAGCCGTAAAAAGAATTTTCAGATATCTGAAGGGAACTTCTGATTTCAGTCTTTGGTACCCAAAGAACTCAACACTGACTGCAACTACATACACCGATGCTGATTGGGTTGGAAGTATAGATGATCGGAAAAGTACTAGTGGAAACGCATTCTTTCTAGGAGACTGTTTGGTATCCTAGCTCAGCAAAAAACAGTCATCCATATCATTATCCATAGCCGAAGCCGAGTATATTGCTGCAGTAGACTGTTGTACTCAAATACTATGGATGAAGGAAGCTCTAAAAGATCTCGACATATGTACAGATCAACCAATTACCGTCTATTGTGACAACACAAGTGCTATTAGTCTCAGCAAAAATCCAGTGATGCACTCAAGAACCAAACACATACCAATCAAGTATCATTTCCTCCATGAGCAAGTAGCTGAACAAAACATTGTCCTGGAATATATCAGTACTAAGGAGCAGATAGCTGATATTTTCATAAAACCTCTTCCTCGAGAAGCATTTGAACATCTGTGTCAAAAGATGGGGGTTATTTCTTTATCATCACTCAAGTTATTCATAAACATGTAGCAGGACAGGGGGAGAAGGTTGACAGGGGGAGTCCATATGCATTCCTTTGCCATTGATGTCAAAGGGGGAGAGAGCAAAAGAATATTGCCATCAATAAAAAAGGGGGAGATTGTTGGACACAGATTGTCATTGATGTCAATATGGCAATATTCAAGGAGTAGACAGAGCCAAGAGGAGCACACAGAGTTATCGGAGCCAAGAGGAGGAGACAGAGCCACCAGAGGAGCAAACAACGCAAAGAGCAGACAGAGCCAATGGAGGCATGCAAATAAGTCATCGGAGAGCTTATATGCATGCAGGTAACAGCTATAAACAGCCTTTGGATGCACAGAGAAATTAAGGAGCGCGGTCTTTATGGCGGGTAGACGAACTAAATGGAGGAACGAGGCTGACCGTCGGATTGCGCAGATGGACGGCAGATATAGCACGACAAGGGCTATCGGGAAGGTGAGGTGGAAGATGATCGCAGGCCATTGGATCTCGGACATGCAGATCCAACGGTCGCAGGGCGCGGAAGATGCATAAGGTTTATTGGGCAGGAAGAGCAGCCTTAAGCAGTAAGTGGTAATGCTCGCACAGCCCTTGGGAGTCAAGTGGTATTCGTACACAGGCTCGCGATTCCATTAGAACTATGATGTGTGGCAGCAGGGAATAGTTGAAAACCGCTTTATTGCGAGTTAATGCACGGGCGAATCGCGGGATCAGGAGGAGCGAATGTCGTCGAATGGCCTGATGAATGATCGGATGGCAGGTTTAACTTCACGTGTTTTTTGACTGATGTGACAGGAGAACGGCGGAGAAGTTTATGTTATATATATATATATATATATATATATATATATATATATATATATATAGGCATATATATGTATATCGGCGAGAGCGCTAATTGGCAGTTCGACTATGTGTCAACACCGAAAGCTCTTATTGTGATGACGCATGCAGACCCAATGCGGCGTTGTGTTATGGTTGAATGCTATATCGCATCCGCCCATCGCAACAATACACAAAGGAATTACACTCTCCCGAACGCTGATTGCGATGTAAGTCACAGACCCGATGGTCCGATTGCAACATGGTTCAATGTAACATCGCATCCGCTGTGTCACTAGTCTCGAAGGGATGTTAAATCCACCGATTGCGATAGAGGTATGGACCTGATGGACTCATCAAAAATAGTTTATATAATATCGCGTCCAGCAGGGCAATCGGCCATCGACAATCGACTATGTTATGTGTGAACCTCCAGAAGTGGCGATTGCGATAAAAGGATGACGTGGCATGTGGGACCTCTATATGGCTATAGCCTCGTTTATATGGTTTCCGTGAAGTAATAAGTCTGTGAATAAAAGATTCTCCGACATATATATTTTTTATATACAAGTCGGCCTCTCCTCCCTATGAACATGTTTGTTGGTAATAGGAAGAAGTCATATATATATATATATATATATATATATATATATATATATATATATATATATATATATGTATGTATGTATGTATGTATGTTGAAATGCTTCATTTATGGAATTGATCTCGAGGCATCTATATTACGAACAAATAACAGTTATGACTCGTGAACTTGAAAAGAAGAAAAAGGGACCTCTCTGATATTTTTTAATAAGCATCATTTCTATTGTAATTCAGCCCCTCTTCCTCTTGAACGTGTCCCGTGAAGCATTGGTTAATTCGAGTGCAGAGGAAGCTAAAGCGAATGGAGGAGGGAAGCTAGAAGGTCGAGTGAGTGTTGAGGAAGCCGAAGCTCAAGCGAGTGAGAAGGAAGCCAAAGAGCCAGTGAGTAAGTGGAAACGAATGGACAAAGGCATGGGAATGTATAAAGCAGTAAAAACTGAGAACTGTTGGTGCTATTGTGATGGTAAAGAACCAGAGTGTGAGGTAGTAGAAGCAGCAGATGCTGTAGAAGTAGCAGAGGCAGGAGAATAGGAGTGAGAGAACCTCAGTTGAATAGAATGTAGCAGCATACCAGTTTATACCAAGGTTGGGTTGGAGCCCAAGAGGTTGGAGCCTCAGAACCGAACAAGACTAAAGTCATTACAGGTAGGTTCTCCTAAGTGCAGAACCACTACAAAACAGAGTTGGTGCTCTGGAAGCTGGAGCCTCACTGAAGTCCAAGTTGGAGCTTGGCAACTATTCATAGTCAGATATATACTTATATTGTATTTATTTCACTGCACTGTCTTGAGTTTTTAATAAAAGCATTTATTCCAACTGTTGATTTCTATGTTCTGTGTATACATATACATATCTATATATGCTTTTGGCAATCACTAGAACAATTAAAAAAAAAGTAAGAAATACTAATTCACCCCCCCTCTCAGTATTTCCAACAATTTTTGCTATTGAATAAAAGACAAAAGGCAATTTGTAGGGATTCTTGTGCCAGATCTTGATGGTGTTGTGCTTATTTCATGTTGTACTTTTGTCTTATGTTTTTTACATCTCTTGAATGTATGTCTTCATACTTGGAAGAGCAGATGTTTAGATCAGAATTCATCTAAAAGGTGCTCTAACTTAGTTGTACCAAGTGATCGATGTTTCTTCTTAAGACAACAATCATAATTTATCTACAGTTTGATACTCTTTGTGTTGTTTCCAATTTTTCTCACACTCACCCTCCTATAATGAATTAATTACATCACCAATACTGCCTACCTTGCCCTTGTGGAAAAAAAATTTCTCTCTTCATCTTATCACTGGACAAATGATCAATTTGACATGATTCCATGCCAAATGGACCTATCTCCTTTCTAACCAGCAAACCTTTGAAAATCAGACCATATTGAGCACTATACCTAGCCTAATATCAAATTAGTTGAACAACCTAAGTGAGAGAGCCCTCTCCAAGGCTAGAAGGGGTAGATTCTATCCTAAAAGTGGCATGTGGTTACCTTTGTTATCCTTTTTCAGCCTAAAGGAAATTACGGAGTGCTAACAAGATCCTGGTGTATATCCTCTTCTTTTGTTGTTTCTTGTTCCTTTTCTTCCTCCTCTTCACAATCTACGTAAAATATTTTTTTCTCAACACACTTATGACCTTTAGTGTATTTTCTATCACAACTATAAAAAATCCATTTTGCTTTTTTTTCCTCTAATTGTTGTGGTGTAAACCTTGTAGGCTGTGGAAGGCTAGTAGCAACAACACTTCCATATTTATAGTTTTGAGTGGTAGACTTCCTTGTTTCCATAATTTTGCTTTAAACTTTTCTTTCCACCTTGAATGCATTCTCCAATGAATCAAGGTCCCAATGGCAAACCTCATGCTGGATGTTATCATTTAAATTCCCTATAAATACATCAATCCTATGCTCATCTAGAATATCATTTACCTTGATATCCAATCTTTGGAAGTCCTCAATGTGCTTTGCCATTGAACCCTTTTGTTTGAGATTTATCAATTAGCTAAAGAAGGTGTTGCTCTTTGTATCCTCATAATGTGCTACCAATTCTTCCACACACAAAAAAATTCAAATGACAATTGATTTACGAGAACAAAGCCATTGATACCACACAAACTAATTTTGTTCTAAATATAAAGATGCAATGCGTATCTTCTGTCTTTTCGACTCATCATATAGATTAAAGAATTGATCCATCTGTAGTATCGATGTCACCGGATCCTTACCATCAAACTTCCTCATATCGATCTTTGGAATGTGGTTAGTCTTCAATACACTATGGGAGTCTTTAAAATCATAATTTTTATTCTTTTTATCCTCATCATGATTTTCGTGGAGTACCTTGTCACCACTAGGAAGCATTTCTTGTAGCAACTTTATCAAACCTTCCAGATCTCTTTTCACTTTTGTTTTTAAAACATACTTAAAACCTTCCATCTTGACATTCATCATTGCTTCCATGTCAGATTTCAAACCATCCATCTTAGCTTCCAGTTCATTTTTGGTCACTCTTTGCGACAGTGAAATTTGTTGCACTTGGTCTCCTAATTTTGATATATCATGCTACATTTCTTCCTCTTCTTCATGTGTCATAGAGGATATTTTTAGATGCTTACTAGGTGTGTCCATTTTTTTGTTTTGTGGCATTTTGGAATCAAACAATGATATCTATGCTTCACTATGCCCTTTGAATCACTCCAAACTGATTTTTCAAACAAAAGTTATGCAAAATAAAAAAATAAAAAATAAATACACGCCTTTTTCTTTCTTTTTAGGAGCTCGATATTAAAATTGTTTAATCTCTATAATTTCGAATCTCCAAGGTCTGAAATTTCGTCTTATGGTATCCATCTGAGTCTTCTTTTCAACCTCATGAGTCAAAGCGAGATTGTATTCTTCAAGGAAGAGTTATGCACAATCTTTCACAATGACCTTAATATAGACAGGTTCAGTAGAGTGAAATTGTACAAAGTGAAACGTGCCCTATTTCAACCTTCAGTCTTGAAAATGATATACAAGAAACTAGAGTTCGTGTACTTCTAGTCAGTTTTTACGAAATTCAAATCTGATTCTCATAGAGAAAGTTATGACAATTTTCCCTAGGTCATTTGTTTGATATTGAATTTTGTAGCCTTCAAAAACCTTAAATTCCTCAGATCATATCTCAGAAACTATATTGAACCAAGATCTGAAATGTTTACACAAATTTCACCACAATTTCATCTCCACGTGGTTGAAATTTTAGCTTCTAAAACTTCGTAGAAAAAACATTATACAGAAAATACCAAGATGGCCTGTTTGAAGCAGTGAAACCCTAAAATCCAAACCTCTTATACCATATTTTATGTAACCAGATCACAAAAGAGATAGATCATCGACTTCAAAATTAGCCTCTTCGAGGGGGAAACCTCATTTACATCACATAAATGAACAATTATTGAATGTTACAAATGACAATACCTCCTTGGTATATATAGGAGTCTAAGGGGTCACAATATAATCAGAGCCTACATAACAATAATAATGTAAGGGCACAACAATTACAATATGGAGGCTACATGGGCACAATAATAACAATAGGGGGTTATAGTAACAATAACAATAAGGGGGATATAGTAGTATTATAGGGACCTAACAATACCTCAGATATTTTTTTTCTTGGATAGCCTTAAAATAAACTCATATATCCTTTATTTATAGTGTTTCTACATTCATTAATGGGGTTGACTTGTAAAACTGGTTGAGACAACTTGTACTTTCTAGCTTGGCCAACTTGTACTTTATAACTAGACCAACTCAAGAGAATCTTCATATCTCCTAATACCCATGGAGTTAGAGGGAGTGTTATATATAGTTGGAAAGATCTCGGAATAAGATTTTCAACCATATATCCTATTCTCCCATTTTAGCTAGATATTTAGATTAAAAACCCCTTCGAAGATAAGGTGTCCAAATTGGGCATCAATAAAAAAAAAATTGTATATCCAAACAATATTTCCAAAAATCTACATATTACAATATTTATCTTGGACATTTGTCATTTACCCATGTCATTGACATTAATGACAACAATATCGCCCTAAAATTGACATTCTCGGTCCCCCTCTAACTTTGACATCAATGAAAACACAACATTCAACAAGATTCAAGAGTATGATCCCAAGATAAAACCCACAACTATCATTAAGGGTTAAGGAATCACTAACCTTATGGATGAAGGCAATGAGAAATCCCTTATGCTTGAAGATGAAGTATGTGCCATGATTAGCACATTTACTCAAGAGTTGGATAAAAATGAATGGTAGAAAGAAATTATTTATTATCTCAAACACTTGAGTAGTCTTATGCACCTTCTGGAACATAAACACAAATCTATGAGGTTAAAGGCCTCCAAATATTGTTTCATAACTCAAGGATTAGGATGGTGAAGTCCTTATGGCTTAATATTGAGGTGTGAGAATCTTGAGGAAGCCTAAAATTTTATCAAAGTGTTTCACCAAGGATTATTCAATGGTCATCACACACCTAGAAAAACAATGCATAAAATTCTTAGGGGTGGCTACCATTAGCAATCCATATTTATTTATATCCATAAGTTTGTCAAGGAGTGTTAGTCATGTCAATTATTCACTAGAAAAAAAAAAGTTTTCAGCACTTCCCATACAACCGATGGTAGTATAGGCATATTTCCAACAATGTGGCCTTGAATTCATCGGTGAGTTTAAAGAAAAATCAAGTAACAATAATAAATGGACATTGACCGCTATGGATTATTTCACTCAGTGGGTGGAGGTCATACCCACCAAGAATAAAACTAATGAGGTAGTTGTTAATTTTATAGAATATACAAATATAATTCGTATTAGTCTTCCTTCAAAGATCGTGATATATAATTCTAAGGCATTTGGTTCTAAAAAGATTTAATATTTTTGCTTTGATTACAGTATTATCTTATCTCATTCTTCAAACCACTATCCTCAAGGAAATGGTCTTATGGAGTCTAGAAATAAGAATTTAATGAATATCATAAAATATACTATGGGAAAAAATAGGAGAATATTGGATAGTCATATCAACTATGCTCAATGGGTTGATAGAATCACCAAGAAAGATTCAACTGGAAAATCTCCATTCGAACTCGTATACGGAATGGAGGATACCTTACCTATTCATCTGAAACTTTCCATATATAATATTTTACAACATGTCCCAGTTGATTTTGATGCTATGCAATAAAGGATCTCACATCGAATCAAGTTGGATGAGAACAAAATAAAAACCTATCAACACTTCATCAAAAGTCAAGAAATTACAAACATGAAATTTGATAGGAGGGTTCACAGATGAGAGTTTTATATCGACAACTTGGTAAATATCTAATAAAAAGGTTGAAAAAATAGGTAACCACGGTAAGTTTGATACTTTAATGTTTGGAACTTACATTATTGTTGATATTGTAAGTTATGACTCATACATTGGCCATCTAAATGGTGAGAGACTGCCATTGTTTGATAACAAGAAATCTCTTAAGATGTACTACAAAGGTATAAATTAATGTTATTAGGGGTGTTTACATGAACTTTAGCTTAGTTTCCATTTTTCTTGTGTGATTTCATTTTATTGATGTGATGTTATTTACATGCTTTAGTATAATTATGTATTTGGCCTCGTCATTTTCATTTCTTCCAAGTTTTTCATTTTCTAGATTACTTGTCATTTCAATTTGATTTATCTCTATTTTAAGAAGGGATAGGACTTTGGTCTCACTCTCTATTTCGGGTAGAATCACCCTAGGGTCTTGGGTTGGGAACCCCAACAAAGCGGAGGGCATACAACATAAGAGACACACAAACCAGCTATCCTAATACTTAAACAGTTAAACTTGGTACAAAAGGTCTTACACGCGGGTCCTACATTTGAATTCATTCCCATAGGATTCAAACCCTCTTCTTCTTCCTGATGCAGGTAGGGCCTACAAACCCCAGAATCTTTCCAGTTCTATGCATATACGAATGCATCATCATAACTGTCAAATAAAACCCCATATTAAGACAATTTTCAGCCACTGGCAATCTTAATTAATATGCAGAAGCTTATATTTCAATTTCTGGTAATTTCATCTTTATCACTTTCATGCGCAAGATTTTCAATCATAAAATCATCACATAAATGGAAGCTATTTTAAAAGCCAAAATCTTTCACACTAAGGTTCCTTTATGAAGGGAACCCATGCCTGATCATGATATGAAACCATACATTCAGCAATCACCTTTTCAAAAGATAGGATTTAGAATCCACTCACAAGTTTCCACTCTAATATTCAATGAATGAAATTAAACATACATTGCCCTTGACTTATTGAATTAGATTCATCATTCACCAAAGCACCTTATACAACTCTTATTTTATCATTCATTGATACAATGGATTCTCTCCACACTAAGGATTGACTCCATTTCGTTTTGGAATCAAATTCATTTCAACGCTTCCAATAAACTGTGTGAATTCCTGCACGGTTTCCTACACGCAAACTCAATCAAATTCTGAACAGATTCCAACAAAAAAACCTCTGCGCCCTTATGAAGCTCTACGCTTCATATTCACTGTGCGTTCTATATTATTTTTTAAAACACTACTCATTAAAACCACAGATTAACTCAACTCTCTCTTTCAACATCTGATCAAAATTACTGTGAATTCACCTTACAACTCACGATTCTCCCACCAATCGATTTCCACCTGCAACTTAATAAACATTCAAACATATAAAACGCAGTCTTGGATATCATAACGCTGGCTATTTCTGCAATTTATCCACGATTTGACATACCAGAACCCGCATCTACCATAAGGAGATCCACGTATTCAATTATCACTCCACCACCAAGCGCCATTGCCTCCTCAATCCTTCAACGCTCTGCCGCATTTCACAGTTACAAACCCCTCTGCGCGCAGAACCTGTCACTTAATAACTGTAAACGGATTCAATCAAATAGATACAAAAAGCCTTGCACGCAGAACCTGTCACTCAATAACTATGAACTGATCACATCGATACAAAAAGCGTTCCACTGCTTTTCTACCGTGCTAGTAAATTGATTCAACGCTGTCCATACCAGCGTGACTCATACATGTAGCAGAATCAAAACACATTCATTTCCTATTAGAAACACAGCTCTTTAAACTCGAACCTTCTAGGTTTCTTATGAAGCTCATGACTTCATAATATCATATTCACTGGTGCTCTCTTCCTTTTGTTGTTGTCAATCAACTACAGATCGATATTAAAACAACCATTCATTCGACCAATATAATTTAACAATTATCATGCTGAGATTAATAACTTATATGCAGAGCTGTATATCAGGATTGAAAGTTCAATTCAATTTTCCTCATAATCTTCGATCTTACTCAGGTTCATTGAATTATCATCAAATGTCCATATGCACACTCTTATTCCAAATCACAACATTTAAATACCCAATTTATAAATTCACCAATAAACTCTGAAACACACTTATCATGTTAACAACGAAAATACTTACAAACTGTTCTTCCTGGCCAGATATTCAACAGCTGTGGCCCTTACAATTTGCCCAGAGGCTTACAGCCTTGGCTGTTCAAAACCTGCTCTCCACCACTCTCCCTCTCTCCAACTATTCAAGTGTATTTTTCTTCACAAAAACCACTCCTATTTATACACAAATAATGCATTTAATTTACTCAAAATATCTCTCCACCTAATCCTCAACTAATCCCATACATAGAAATCCTAATCCCAAATTTTGCTCCTAAACTATTTCTCTCATATCCTTTTATTTATTAAAAGAATATTTACATAATCCTCACTTTTCATAATTATCTCCTATTTTATTAAAAATAACAAATTAATTAATAGAATATTAAAATTGTCACACCCCCCTTTTATCACATATTTACAAATGAAAAAATGGTCTTGATGCTCTTGCATCAAACTCCCAATATTGAAACTAAACATGATCGCCTGATCATGTGTTCGGATCTGTGTATGCGTGGATCCCATATCTTTTGCTATAGCTTTCCTCTTGCCACTGCTTCTTTCTGATGTTCTTCTCTAGGTTTCCACACTTTATGTTGCATTGCTCCACTAACTAGGCTTTCGCAATCTTCTGTTGTCTTTCTTTTTCTACTTTCCTTTTGTTTTACTGCTACTGGCCTCTTCTAGGATACTTTCATCATCATCCGCCTCATCAGTTCAATTTCTTTGTCTAACAGATTTTCTCCAGCATCTTCAATAAGACCTGTACTCACAAAACAATTGTTAGAATAAAAAACATAAGGCTTCAGTGCCCCCATAGATATTGTTGTTGTCAGTGTTGCCTCAGTTGTCACCATAAATGTCACCCCACATGTTGCTGCCTCCCAAACTTCCTGTCCCTCTGCAACATTCTTTTGCTCGTCATCTGCAATTTCATCTGCAACTTCTTTCTTTGGTTCAAATGTCTCCAGCAAACATTTCAGCATTTCATCAACATGCTGCAATTTAACTCCAGCATAACCTCCATCTTCCTCTTCGACAATCTTCAGTAATTGTCCATCATCATCTTGATTGATTCTAGCAATCAAATCAAGTTCTTCCAACACTGTAGCTTCGTCCTCTATCACTATAGCAGTTCCAAAATTTTGTCCACCAGTCTTCTCTTGGCTATACAGACAAGCCAACTTTTCCTTGTCACCCATAGTAACAAGCCTCTGCATATGAGACATTACGGTCTCATCTTCTTTCTGCAACTGTTCACCTCCTTCCAAGACAATTCCAAATGATGGACTGTCTTCTACATCACCTGTAAACACAATCAAATTGTCAGCTTCAAAATCACAAGACCCAATGGTCTCACTTGTTGATTCAGTCATCCGCAGCTCCAAGTCTTTTTCAGGACTCAGAAAATCTTCACTGGCTTTCTCCTCAACTTCCTCTGGCAACACTTCAGTATGCTCCTCTGAGTTCCTTCCCAACTCCTTTGTCAGCACATCAGTATGCTGATTTGTATTTACCATGAGACTGTCAGCTAGTCTCGCCTTCTTACCATCTTCTGCTTCATGACTGTCCTTCATGAAAACTTCCCTGCCTTGCTTCCTCAGCAAATTAACCTGTGCATAAGTCCTCTGTCTCTCCAATTCTCTTCTCTGAAGATCTAGTTTCCTATACAATTCAACAATTTCATTAGGAGTAGAACTTGGAAACTTCACACAATTTTCCATACCTTCACCAACTTTTGACCAATCATCAGCTGGTCCAACATTCTGATTAGACTCCTTCATCTTCATTTCCTCTTGAGATCTTGCTATCTCAGCATTGATCTGAACAGACTTCAGATTCAACTCTTCTTGAACAAACTCTAAAGCTTGCTCATCTCCCTGGGTTGTACCTGCAAACATACACAACTCATTAGTTTTAAAACCACAAGACTTTTCAGTCTCGACTGCTTCCTTCAGCACTTCCTTTTGATCAGATCTGCATGTGGAATCTTCAAATTCCATCTCTGGCTCAAGAACTCTAAGTTCCTTCTTCAATAAGGCAATCACAATCTGCCTCAACTTCATCTGCAATGGTTGCCAAATCACTCTCTTTCCCTTCAATGGAAAGATCCATCCTCTATTCTGGTTTTCCTACTCTTGCAGCCATTCTTCTAGTACCTGCAATTGTACTTTCATTACTGCAATCTCTCTTTCTCTGACCTCATCAGTCATCTCACCTATGTGGCATTCCTCTGAACCTTTTCTCTGATCCTCCATGATCATTTCTTTCATCAGTTGTTCGTTCACCATGAGTTGCACTAGCCTCTGCAACAACAAGCTCTCCTGCTGCCACCGCTTACCTCACCAAGCTCTCCTCACTCAGTCTTTTGGTAAGTACTAGTTCACTGCCTCTGGAACCTCTTGAGCATTCTCCTCTACTCTCTTTCTAGGCTATCTCTTTAACTCACTTTTCTCTTCAGGACACTGCAATTGTCCTCCCTATCTAGCCTTCAGCTGAATGTCAGGTTCACTGCCATCATCTTCTCTGCAACCATAAACTTCAATCATAAATTTCAAATCAAAAAAATCATCTCACCTTTAAGATCCTGCATGATCTTGTCTTCTTTCCACTTCTGCAATCTTCTTCACTGCATTTGTGTAGCTTGCATATCAAATTTAAAAATCTGATCTTCCTTTCAATCATTCATCACGCATTCAAAGAAACACACATCAGTTCTCAACTGTACTCATTCAAAAAAACAAACATCTTCAACAGAGCATTCCAGCTCTGATACCAAAAATGATGCAGGCAGGGCCTGCAAACCCCAGAATCTTTCCTGTTCTATGCATATACAAATGCATCATCATAACTGTCCAATAAAACCCCATATTAAGACAATTTTCACCCACTGGCAATCTTAATTAATATGCGGAAGCTTATATTTCAATTTCTGGTAATTTCATCTTTATCATTTTCATGCGGAAGCTTTTCAATCATAAAATCATCACATAAATGGAAGCTATTTTAAAATCCAAACTCTTTCACACTAAGGTTCCTTTATGAAGGGAACCCATGCCTGATCATGATATGAAACCATACATTCAGCAATCACCTTTTCAAAAGATAGGATTTAGAATCCACTCACAAATTTCCACTCTAATATTCAATGAATGAAATTAAACATACATTGCCCTTGACTTATTGAATTAGATTCATCATTCACCAAAGAACCTTATACAACTCTTATTTTATCATTCATTGATACAATGGATTCTCTCCACACTAAGGATTGACTCCATTTCGTTTTAGAATCAAATTCATTTCAACGCTTCCAATAAACTGTGTGAATTCCTGCACGGTTTCCTACATGAAAACTCAATCAAATTCTGAACAAATTCCAACAAAAAAACCTTTGCGCCCTTATGAAGCTCTATGCTTCATATTCACTGTGCGTTCTATATTATTTTTTAAAACACTACTCATTAAAACCACAGATTAACTCAACTCTCTCTTTCAACATCTGATCAAAATTACTGTGAATTAACCTTACAACTCACGATTCTCCCACCAATCGGTTTCCACCTGCAACTTAATAAACATTCAAACATATAAAATGAAGTCTTGGATATCATAACGTTGGCTATTTATGTAATTTATCCATGATTTGACATACCAGAACCCGCATCTACCATAAGGAGATACACGTATTCAATTATCACTCCACCACCAAGCACCATTGCCTCCTCAATCCTTCAACGCTCTGCCGCATTTCATAGTTACAAACCCCTCTGCGTGCAGAACCTATCACTTAATAACTGTAAACAGATTCAATCAAATAGATACAAAAATCCTTGCATGCAAAACCTGTCACTCAATAACTATGAACTGATCACATCGATACAAAAAGTGTTCCACTGCTTTTCTACCGTGCTAGTAAATTGATTCAACGCTGTCCATACCAGCGTGACTCATACATGTAGCAGAATCAAAACACATTCATTTCCTATTAAAAACACAGCTCTTTAAACTCGAACCTTCTAGGTTTCTTATGAAGCTCATGACTTCATATTCACTGGCGCTCTCTTCCTTTCGTTGTTGTCAATCAACTACAGATCGATATTAAAACAACCATTCATTCGACCAATATAATTTAACAATTATCATGCCGAGATTAATAACTTATATGCAGAGCTGTATATCAGGATTGAAAGTTCAATTCAATTTTCCTCATAATCTTCGATCTTACTCAGGTTCATTGAATTATCATCAAATGTCCATATGCGCACTCTTATTCCAAATCACAGCATTTAAATACCCAATTTATAAATTCACCAATAAACTCTGAAACACACTTATCATGTTAACAACGAAAATACTTACAAACTGTTCTTCCTGGCCAGATATCCAACAGTTGTGGCCCTTACAATTTGCCCAAAGGCTTATAGCCTTGGCTGTTCAAAACCTACTCTCCACCACTCTCCCTCTCTCCAACTATTCAAGTGTGTTTTTCTTCAAACATATAAAATGCAGTCTTGGATATCCTTTTATTTATTAAAAGAATATTTACATAATCCTCACTTTTCATAATTATCTCCTATTTTATTAAAAACAACAAATTAATTAATAGAATATTAAAAATTGTCACACCCCCCTTTTATCACATATTTACAAATGAAAAAATGGTCTTGATGCTCCTGCATCACTTCCTTGCACTTTGAGACTTGCAATTCATTCAAGTCAAAGCATATACACCAAAAATAACTGAAAGCATGTTCATGATATTAAGGTTAGATCATATAAGCATGTAATAAAATAAGAATTAACATGAGATTTTATAAGCGAATCATGACATAAATTAATGCGTAAAGACCATAATCATCAAGAACAACACAATGCCTCTTTATTAATGTAAGCAAAAGAAAATACGAAAGAACTACAACCTGATTCATCCGTTGGCTCCAAGCGAAACCATCCTCTGGATCCGTCCTGCCCAGGCCTCAACAATCCTCCTCCATAAGTATACACAAGCATGTCATGAAGGGATGATGAACATCTCAAGAATGAAACATGGGTTTCCTATGACTTGGGAGTGAAGAAGGCATAGGGATATATTCAAACTTGATCAGGGATGTAATATGGTGCCAGCCTAAGCTGACTTTACCCACAGTATGCATATAAAATGCATAATCTATAATGTCCGAGGAATTTTAATTTCCATACCTAGTCAAACCTTCACAAATTAAGGCTTTTGGCTTCTTAATTAAACCTCATGCGGAAATGTTTCAATAACTATCCAATAGTCTAAACCTTAATTAACCTTTCAACGGAATCTTATTCAACCCTCATAAAATTTGGTTAATTCTATACCCCGCGCATATTAACCAAACCCCATACCATGGTCTCCGACTTTGGTTAAACTTCACCTAACCCATAAAACCTTAATCCACTTTATTTCTATTATTCCTCGTATAATAGAAATACTCCACAAAACACACATAATCCTTACCTTTCTGCCAATCCACGACCTTGGCACATTTACCGATGCTCACCTTATCGTGTTCAACCTCCACCATTGATTTCACTCCACCAAATCAACGGCTATCACGCGATCTCCATTCATCCTTTGAAACTCAAACAAATTTAACTTGCATTGATAAACACATCAGGTCCGCTTAGAATATTAACCTACGCACACTTTTTCGCGTAATTACCATCCGATCCGTCAACCCATGACGGTCCTGATCACCGGAACTCAACGAAGATTTAACCCCGCTGTATAACTCTCATCAGGTCTAATTTCCAAATTAAAACCCATGCTTGTTTGCACGCAATATGCGTCCGATCACCCTTTCAATAGATGGTTTGATCACCTCCGAACTTCAACTGGATTAAGTTATCATTCATAACTTCATCGAGTTTGATTTTCAAATCCTACTTATGGTTTTGAGGCTGTGCGAAAACCACTTCTGCCTACGCAAACCGCTCTGTCCTTCCGCCAACACGTGGCTTAATCTCCATCGCTCATCTTCTTGACTCCATTTTACGCGACTTAATCCTGGATGCTTATCGCAAATAATCTTGTCCATTGATCTTATAGATCCAACGACTCATGTGTGTCGTCACTTCATTTCTTATTCCTTCCCTTTACTTAATTTTTATGCCATTTCTCAGTGTTCTTTGTGGTTTCGGATTTCTCCAGGGTTTCGGGTCTTTAGTTGTTCTGCAACACAACTCCCTCTTGGACTTACTCTGCGTACTCTTAAACATTGTAACTCCTAAACTTCACATTGATCCTTCTACTGGATTCACTGATCAAACCAAGATCCTTCATGCTCCACCTCTTCTCTGTGTTCTACTCGGACTTCACCTGCATACATCTACTATGCATAATTACACTAATTCACACACAACTTATCATTCTATTACTCAATCCAAACTTACACAATTCAGGAATCGAATTCTCTGTATTGATAAATAAATATTTACATAAGAGTCTCTCTCTCTCTGGCCTGATTTTCTAATCAGTGGCCTCTGTTTTCCTACCTGCCCGTAGGCTTACAATCAAACCTATCTAACTCTCGAACTAATTCCTATTTAGTTAAGCCCTAACTAGATAACCTCTTTCTATGCCTTTTAGGCCTACATTTATACAAAATGATTCTATAACCAATTCATGGTTTAGATCCATAAGCTTATCAACAAAGTCCTAAAATCTCTGCTTTATCTCTAAGGATCCTCTCTAGTTCCTCAAATCATGAAACCAACTCCTAATCTAAGATTTACAACTAATTCCCAAATCTTTCAATTGTCCTAAATCTCTCATGTTCTCCAACATTAGGGAACATTTACAAATATGCCTCATAATACTTAATTAATTCCTATTCTCATTAAAATCACTCAAAAGCCTAAATAATTACATTAATTTAACACTTAGGAAACCAACTTCCTTAAAACACAAGACACCCTATGTCTACTAAAATACAATGATTTTTCTGAGCTGAATGCTCCTGCATCAAACTCCCAAGGTAGAAAACATTCATGATCTCCTAATCATGTTCTTCATATGTTGATAGGAAACCTCCAGGGCCCCAAACATTAGTTTGTAGTTGTCTGTAAGCTCTGCACCTTTGTTGTTGTTGTATGTCAGTTGTCTTCTATTTCATCTTCCCCTCCTTATCAATCAGTTTCAAATTCTAATTGATCATTTTTCCTACTGCTGTCAATCTCCTCCATATGGACTGCTTCATCATTAATTTCCATAATTCTTCAATCTCTATCTCCAGCATATCCTTGGGCTGTTCCATACTCTGCCATTTACTGCTACCTCTTTCTCTTTGTCTTAGGTTCTTGTTTTGTCCACTAACTCTTCAAACTGTTGTTCATTATCCCCTCTTTGAAGTTGTCGGATTCTTACTCTTACTGCCCTTTTATCCTTATCCTCTTTCATTATTATCTCTTTCTGCATTGAATCCTGACTTTCCAACATTCTTTCCAGCAATTGAACATCTTTGTTCCATGGATTAAACTTTTCCACAGAATCCTTTTCTTCCATCATTTTTACTTTGCTTCTCATCTGTGCCAAATTTTCTCCAACATCTGCAACTAAACCTGCACTCAGAAAACAATTTTTAAAATAAAAATCATAAGGCTTTTGTGCCTCTTCTTCTTTTAGCAACACATTAGTATGCTACTCTAATTTCTCCTCCTCTATCAGCACATCGATATGTTGACTCAACTTCTCTAAATAGTTCTCTAAAGTACTCTCAAAACTATCAATTAGTATTTCCTCCACACCATCTGCTTCAATGATGTCTTTATGCTCTTGTCCACTGTAGTGAACTCCTTCCTCTGCAACCACACTGTCATACTCTGAATTTCCTAGAAAATACTCCAACAATTCAATTTCTTTGTTACACTTCATAAGTACTTCATCATTACTTATGATTCCTGCATCTATACACAAATTATCAATTTGAAAATTACAAGGTTCAACAGTCTCAACTGTTGCTTTGCATATAAGCTCTTCAGAGTGAATTTCATCTCCTTCTTTCACAAGAAATTGTTCTTGTGTTGTCACAACTTCAAACATCAGTGTATTACTAAATTCTTTATGCTGCAATAATTCACATTTTTTCTCATTCAAGAGACATTCTCCATCATTCTTTACTTCATAGTTTTTATCTCCTGGAAGATACTCTTCCATACTTTTGACAGCTTCAAAAGATTGCTCATCCTCTGCAAAACCTGTAATCACATCAAAATTATTAGATTCAAATATACAAGGTTTTACATCCACCTGCTGATCTAAATTTGCCCAACAGTTCAGAAAATCATCAATAATTCCTCCCTAAGTAAAGTAAACTTCTTATTGTCTTGAATCCTCAAGATCTTTCATAGATCTCCAATCTTCATCTTCACCCAGAACCTCACCCTGTTCTGGTTCACAAATGGAAACTTTCATTTCCAACTCTGCTTCTCTGAGTTTTTTCATCAGCCACTTCATCTGCCTCTGTTGTAGCCTTCTCTGTAACTTAGACCAGACCACTTCACTGGCTTTTTCTTCAAGACCCAACCTAGTCTTTGGTTTTCCTCTAGTATCATCCTCAATACATTGAGTTGTTCTTTTAACTCAGCAACCTCTTGTCAATTCCCTCTTGACTCATTCTCTTGCCATTTTCCTTGGCATCCTCCTTCTTCACTTTTCTTATGCTATGGTTTTCCTCAGAACCTCTACTATGACTACAGTAGTCAACTTCTTCTCCATATTTATGAGTTCCTCACTCACTCACTATGAGCTGTACAAGTCTCTGCATAGAAAGTCCTCCCTGTTGCATGATACCTCACTAAGCTTCTCTCTCTGAGCTCAGTCTTTTGGCATCTCTATGGTTCTCTCCTTTGGAACCATATGAGCACTATGTGCTCCAGACTTCAACGCATCTGTACTTTTGAGAACACAATTGTCCTCTTGTATTTCAAACACAAATGAAATACTAGGTTCTACCACTCTCTCTCAGAAACCTTTACTGGCTTCTTTCATCACTGCTCTTCAGGTTGTGATCTTCTCCCTGAGATGCTTCACTAATTGTTGTTACCTGCATATCAATGATATTTAAATCAAAGATCATTTCAAGCTTTCAAAAGCTTGCTGCTCAGCTTCCTTCTAAGAACACTTTTGTCTACTCTGTCCAACCTTCAGTTGGATTCTTCAGGTTCACTGCCACTTGTTTTTCCAGTCTTTCATTCACTTTGTTCTTTTAGAACACATACAACTTTCCTATTGAAAATAGCAACAAGAAATAATAAAAATAGAATCCAGAATATTCCAATTTTAATTTGTCCTTGAATTAAAATTTTCATTTAGTCTCACCAGCTTCTTGAAAATAGTTAATTAATTCATTATGGATTAATTAGTTGGAGAAATTCAAGTTAGAAGTCTTTCTGAAGTCATGCAAGAGTTATCCCTTAAATTAAGGAGATTATCCCTTAATTAAGGAGATAAGATTGAGTTATATTTGAGTTGTAATTAGTTAGCTTAGTTTACTGAGTTAATTCCAGTTAAATTAGTTCCAAACTATTTGAGGAACTAATTGTGAGTTATCAGTTAGTTGATGCATGCATGCACTCAACTAGTGTACTCCAGATAACTGAAGATTCCCTCATCAGAAACTCATGCATGTCTATTTTGAGAAAGACCTAGTTGAACTAAATGTCAAGGATAGTGTACTATCAGTTGCATGTTTTCTCTTATAAAGAAAACTCATGCATGCAATCAAGGGAAAGTTCCTTGAGGATTGTGCAGTTTTACAATGTGTAAGAGCAGTGTTCCACTTGGTGAGGTGAGAATCATCCACTAGCAACAACGCAAGGAAATAGGAGCTTGGAGGGCAGAGGAGAAGGCTTGTGAAAAGCTTTGATTTCCTATGAGCATCCAGGAGGATTGTACTGAGAGCTGGCTAGCTATGAGAGCTAAGGCTTTATATAATTCTAATGTATTTCCACCTTGTATGATAATACAGATAGTGGGGTTTTTCGCTGAGGCTTTCCCCTGAGTATTTTCTATGTTTCATGTGCATTGATTCTTCTTCTTCTGGTTATATGTGTTCAGCTTGAATCTTGCTCAATCTTTAAGCTTCCGCAAAGCAAATTGATAGTAGAATTAGGTTATAGTATTTTGCTTTGGTTATATTGCATTATCGGGTTAATCTACAGTCATATTTTCTACATGGTCTTAGAGCTATATTTGTAGACAATTTGCAGAATTTCTGCATGGTATCGAAGCCAAGTTCATCGGAGCTATGAACAGTATACTAAGAAGAGAATTCAAAGTTTGAAGTTCGGGGTTGTAAGTGAAAATTGAATTCTTATCATACTTAAGGTTGGCCAATGGCGTTCTATGGATTGAGACTAGAGTATGCCTTGGAAGGCAGCTCAAATTACATAGCATGGAAAGATCTCATGGAGGCTGTATTAGAAGACAATGGCTTGAAGGATTTCATTGATCAAGAAATCCTAAAGCCAAGTTCAACTAATGCACAAGAGTTGGCTGAGTGAAAGAAGTGTGTGGTGAGGGCGAGACAGATCATCCTTGAAGGAGTTTGATACCATATTGTCTTGAGTCTCCATGGGAAGGATACTCCATTTTCAATGTGGAAGACATTGAAGACCTCTACCAAAACAGTAGCAACCAGAGGAAATTGGCACCGAAGGATAAGCTTCGAAGAATCAAGATGGAGAACGACGATACTATTTCCACATATCTGAACAAGCTCACCACTTATAGAGATGAGCTTGGAAGTGTGGGAATAACTACTTCTGATGATGATATGGTGAGCCTCGCTCTCCTTGGCCTTCCAAAGAGCTAGAATAGCTACCAGGACTCTGTGAATGGAAGGGAGAAATTGTCGGATTGGGAACGACTATGGTCAAATC
The DNA here is from genome assembly GCA_031772625.1 of Pinus tabuliformis. NCBI lineage: Eukaryota > Viridiplantae > Streptophyta > Pinopsida > Pinales > Pinaceae > Pinus > Pinus tabuliformis. The sequence continues at coordinate 206,115,143 of CM062810.1, read as the reverse complement.
TAATGCAAGAGGAGATCAAGAGGATCACTCGAGATGGTTTTTCATCCAAGGATGATGATGAAGAAAATATGGCCTTAGCGAGTAAGGCAAGGAAAGGGAAGGGGAAGGATTCCCATTCCAAATCGAATTCTTCTCATAGAGGGAAGAAGGGTGACAAGTCTAAAGTGAGATTCTTTAATTGTCACGAGATGGGACATTATGTAACTAATTACCCATTGAAGAAGTCCAACAAGGGATCCTTGGAAGGATCAGAAGGTGAGGAATTAGCCTCTCAGTTCGAAATGGACTTTACCCTCATCGCATGCATGGTGTCATCGACGATAGGTTGTGTTTGCTATCTTGACAGTGGAGCCTCATTCCACATGACCGGTAATAAAAGTTTATTCAGTGCCTTAGAGGAGAAAGACCTCAAGATGTGCATAGAGATGGGTGACGACGAAAGGTATAGTGTTTCAGGAGTGGGCACGGTTTCTTTTTAGAGGGAGCATGGAGCTCCTATCACCTTGACAGTTGTGAAGTATGTGCCTAGACTGAAGAAGAACTTGGTATCGGTCACGATGCTGGAGGACAAAGGCTACAATGTTGTCTTCAGTAAGGGAAAGGTTTTCCTTAGACACATCACCACGAGACAGGTGAAACAGATCAGTTCACAAGTTAAGAACCTTTATGCTCTTGAGGTTCAAGATGCATGCAAAGCTTTGAGGAGCAAGGAAAATGTTAGAGACTTGGTGGTTGAGAGGGAGAGTAAATTACCTCTCAACATGCAGTCCCAGAAGAAGTCTTAGACAATTGTGGAGGAGCCACAATTGGAGAAGTCAGCAGATGGATCACATGCAGCCATACCTCCAGGTGTGAGGTGGGGTGATGTTAAGTGATAGTCCCAAGAAGGCTAAAATTGGGCAGGGTCCATTGAGAATTTTTATCTCATGGATCATACCTTGCTATGGGACCCTAAAGTAAATAGTAGCGGGAGGAATTAGTAAGATTGATGCAGTTGGATATTAAAGTGACAGATTGTAGAGAAGTCAGCTACTGAAGAGCGCAGAGAAGGATTGACAACAGTGCAGAAAGGCAGAGTCATCCAAAGCACAAATTTTTCAATTGACAGAGGCAATAGCAGTCAGAGACTTTGATGATAGATGCATCATACTGATTCAGGTTGGATGTTTTCTTGTTTCTGTAGTGGTTGGAGCAACAACACTTGAGAGAAGTGTTGCATGTAGAACATTCCAAATGTTCAGGATCAGGATCGAGTTGAATTCCTATATTGTTGAGAGGGAGTGTTGAAAATAGCAACAAGAAATGATAAAAATAGAATCCATAATATTCCAATTTTAATTTGTCCTTGAATTAAAATTCGAATTTAGTCTTATCAGTTGGTTGAAAATAATTAATTAATTCATTATGGATTAATTAGTTGAAGACATTCAAGTTAGAAGTCTTTCTGAAGTCATGCAAGAGTTATCCCTTAAATTAAGGAAATTATCCCTTAATTAAGGAGATAAGATTGAGTTATATTTGAGTTGTAATTAGTTAGCTCAGTTTACTAGGTTAAGTCTAGTTAAATTAGTTCCAACTGTTTAAGGAACTAATTGTGAGTTATCAGTTAGTTGATGCATGCATGCACTCAACTAGTGTACTCCAGATAACTGAATATTCCCTCATCAGAAACTCATGAATGTCTATTCTGAGAAAGACCCAGTTGAGCTAAATGTCAAGGACAGTGTACTATTAGTTACATGTTTTCTCTTATAAAGGAAACTCATGCATGCAGTCAAGGGAGAGTTCATTGAGGATTGCGCAGTTTTACAGTGTGTAAGAGCAGTGTTCCACTTGGTGAGGTGAAAATCATCCACTAGGAACAGCGAAAGGAAATAGGAGCTTGGAGGGTAGAGGAGAAGGCTTGTGAGAAGCTTTGATTTCCTGTGAGCATCCAGGAGGATTGTACTGAGAGCTGGCTAGTTGTGAGAGCTAAGGATTTGTATAATTCTAATGTATTCCCACCTTGCATGATAATAAAGATAGTGGGGTTTTTAGCTGAGGCTTTCCCCTGAGTATTTTATGTGTTTCATGTGCATTGATTCTTCTTCTTCTGGTTATATGTGTTCAGCTCAAATCTTGATCAAACTTTAAGCTTCCGCAAAGCAAATTGATAGTAGAAGTAGGTTATAGTATTTTTCTTTGATTATATTGCATTATCGGGTTAATCTACAATTATATTTTCTACATGGTCTTAGAGCTAGATTTGTAGAGAATTTGCAGAATTTCCACATTTCCTTGTTAGTTTTCTTCTATCAATCTTTACTCTGTCTTTAACCTGTAAAACTCAAACCAGAGTTAAATAAAACAGTACCTGTATGACTTCACAAGCAGTCTCTATCCACTCTTCACATTTGAGTGAATCTCCATTTTCCTCAAGAAAACAAACATCACTGTGTTTTCTTTATGCTTCTGCAATCTCTTCTTAAGAGTATCACTTACTCTCATCTTATGTCATGCCTTCTACTTATCATATTCAAATAACCTGATCTCCTCTTGCCTGCATACACATCTTTAAAACATAACAAAAAATTTCCTTATTCTGCTCTGATACCAAATGATGCCAGCCTAAGCTGACTTTACCCACAGTATGCATATAAAATGCATAATCTATTATGTCCCAGGAATGTCAATTTCCCTGCCTTGTCAAACCTTCACAAATTAAGGCTTTTGTCTTCTTAATTAAACCTCATGTGGAAAAATTTCAATAACTATCCAATAGTCTAAACCTTAATTAACCTTTCAATGGAATCTTATTCAACCCTCATAAACTTTGGTTAATTCTATACCCTGCGCATATTAACCAAACCCCATACCATGGTCTCCGACTTTGGTTAAACTTCACCTAACCCATAAAACCTTAATCCACTTTATTTCTATTATTCCTCGTATAATAGAAATACTCCACAAAACACACATAAGCCTTACCTTTCCACCAATCCACGACCTTGGCACATTTACCGATGCTCACCTTATCGCGTTCAACCTCCACCATTGATTTCATTCCACTAGATCAATGGCTATCGCACGATCTCCATTCATCCTCCGGAATTCAAACAAATCTAACTTGCATTGATAAACACATCAGATCTGCTCAGAATATTAACCTGTACACACTTTTCCGCACGATTATCGTCTGATTCATCAACCCATGGACGGTCCTGATCACCAGGACTCAACGAAGATTTAACCCCGCTATATGACTCTCATCGCGTCCGATTTCCGAATTAAAACCCGTGCTTGTTTACACGCGATATGCGTCTAATCACCCTTTCAACGAACGGCCTAATCACCTCCGGACTTCAACTGGATTAAGTTATTGTTCATAACTTCATCGAGTCCGATTTTCAAATCTCGCTTATGGTTTTGAGGCCGCACGAAAACCACTTCCGCCTATGAAAACCGCTCTATCCTTCTTCTAACACGTGGCTTAATCTTCGCCGCTCATCTTCTTGACTCCATTATACGCGACTTAATCCTGGATGCTTTTCGCAAATAATCTCGTCTGTTGATCTTATAGATCCAACGACTCCTTGCGTCATCACTTCATTTCTTCGTCCTTCCCTTTACTTCGTTTTTATGCCATTTCTCAGTGTTGTTCTGTGGTTTTTGGTTTCTCCAGGCTTTCTGGTCTCTGGTTGTTCTGCAACACAACTCCCTCTTCGACTTACTCCACGTACTCTTAAACACTGTAACTCTTGAACTTCACGTTGATCCTTCAATTGGATTCATCGATCAAACCACGATACTTCATGCTCCACCTCTTCTCTATGTTCTGCTCGGACTTCACCGGCATATATATACTATGCAAAATTACACTAATTCACACACAATTTATCATTCGATTACTTAATCCACACTTACACAATTCAGGAATCAAATTCTCTGTATTGATAAATAAATATTTACATGAGAGTCTCTCTCTCTCTCTGGCCTAATTTTCTAATCAGTGGCCTCCGTTTTCCTACCTACCCGTAGGCTTACAGTCAAACCTATCTAACTCTCGAACTAATTCCTACTTAGCTAACCCCTAACTAGCTAACCTCTTTCTATGCCTTTTAGGCTTACATTTATACAAAAGGATTCTATAACCAATTCCTGGTTTAGATCCATAACCTTCTCAACAAAATCCTAAAGTCTCTTCTTTATCTCTAAGGATCCTCTCTAGTTCCTTAAAGCATGAAACCAACTCCTAATCCAAGATTTATAACTAATTCCCAAATCTTTCAACTATCATAAATCTCTCATGTTCTCCGATATTCGGGGACATTTACAAATATGCATCACAATACTTAATTAATTCCTATTCTCATTAAAATCACTCAAAAGCCTAAATAATTATATTAATTTAACACTTAGGAAACCAACTTCCTTAAAACACAAGACCCCTTATGTCTACTAAAATACAATGATTTTTCTTAGTTGAATGCTCCTGCATCATAATCCACTATAATATTAATATCTAATCATTTCTCCTCCCTTAGGCCTTCCCACGGATATGTATTTATACTTCTACAAATTAGTTTTTTAGTTGGGAAACAATTGGGCCACAGGCTATAGTAGGTGGATATCAGGTCAAACCTGTAAACCTCGCCCGAATTAATGGAGATTTTATATTTTTTAATGTTTTAACACATATATCCAGGTTGGGTATAGGCTGACTTGCGTGTACACACGCTTTAGATAGGGAAAAATTGCGTATGGGATTTAAAACAATGTTTTTTAGAAAATGGACCAAGTCTAGTAGGGAAGGGTTTCCCTAGGCCATATCATAGAGAATCAAATCTACCAAGAGTGATAAATGGTGCTATAACAGATGCCCCCTAATATATGAGGTCAGAAGGGGTACATGATGGCCAAAATGTATTAAGTGTATAGAAAGAACCATGTGAGGACTTGAGAGGATTTCACAAGATTTCAACCTGCAAAGCCAGTGGAAGAGATCAGAAAGAAAGTTGTTTTTTGAGGCGGGCATACCCATACTCAAATATAATAAATCATGTCCCCATATCAAACACAAAAGCAGACCCAATATGTATACAAGTATTAAAGAACTGAAAATACCTAATGGATCATCTGATCATATCCATAGAAGTACATGTCACAATATCACATATAGAGAATTGATCAATGATGCTGAAGTAGAAAGTTGATCACTGAAGTCGTAAAGCTGATCCAAAAAGTACCAAGTCAATTAGTGGAAAAAATGGTACTGCACGCAACTCGGGTGCCAGCATATAGGATGTCGCTGTGATGAACTGCAACATATAAGGTAGATGGTGTCACTAGCAGAAACAGGAGGAACTGGCAAAGTGAACCAACAAATGCTGATGCAAACCCGAGGTCTTCATCGACCACCATAGTACATTTCTACACAATGGGAATAAATGATCTAAAGTCGACCATGTGAGAAATCATTTTATTACCGACAGTTGATGTACATCGTTAACAAAAACGAGACTACTCACCGATAATGATGATGAGAGCCAAGGTACCCAATACAATCTAACAAGTGCGAATAAATGATCTGAACTCGAACACTTGGAAGAATCTATCAATCAAAAGACGATGATGTATTCCCAATGTTGATAGCGAAGGAATCTACCACTGATGACTACAAACCCTAAGCTACTACCAAATGGACTCTGGACCTTGTTCCCAGAGAAATGAGTTGAAGTCGATGGGAAAAGATCTGCTCGAAGGAAGGCATTAAGGCATCCTTCATCAATCCAGTGCGAGTGCAACCCACAGGCCAATAATGTGGAAGGAATCGGACAAAGAAAGATGTAGTAACCAAATTGAAGCATGTTTCCAGTGTACACAAGATGTAGCTAGCGTACAACGGAAACCCTCTGAACCAATCAATAATGAAAGCTGACACAAAGGCGAGGAATCCACTAATAGGGTCAAATGGAAACGAAGGTACTGCACGAATCCCAATGTGTGATAATGAAAGCTGACATCGAACACAATGGAAACCACTCAGTCAAAGACCCATGATACTGATCGATATTGAGCACAAGATCACCTATCAATGATGGAAATACGGCCAGGGTATAGCTCTATGTCTACTCTTATAGCAATTTGTCGTACTCAATAAGAGCAAGACCTGCCAGCAAGAAGTCAATGGAGACCTTCTCAAACCATCACGAGAAAAGGACCAAATAGCTTATGTGATAGTGAACATGACTCTGACAACCAGGGATGGCCAATTGAAAATAAGTCAAGAGACACCATAGAAAGGCTGAATCAGGTTTACTTCCCTTGAACAGAAACACGAATTAAATGTGAAAATATGGCAACATATGATAACTTTGTATAAGTTTGTCGTGCAAGAGGCACAAACAAACTCTCCATATGATTGGAAGAGATAACCAACCGTAGGAGTACTAACTCAATAACAAGGTTAAGGCTCTCTAATTCAAACTAAAGCCCATCCCAATGGAGGAAAGATTTAATTTTGAGTGCTTTGTTCAAGGGCAACACAATTGACTCTAGCTGCCATCAATCATGGAAGTAATGTCCCATTCCTGTTCTTTTTGGATTTTTTTTTTGTCTTTTTCATATTTAGAAAGCTTGAAAAAGAATAAAAGAATGCCTATGGTACAGTGGAAAGAACGAGTGTCCAGATATAGATGCGCTAGTTCCTGGGAGAGGAACATTCCTATGCTCAATGCAAGGTGATGAAACTGATCAATGACACTCAAAGGAATGTTCTTTCCACGGGAAAAAGGTTTCAAGTTGCAGAGGCTAAGTGATTGCAAGGTTGATTTTCATAAACACATGGTCAAAAAGTGGCTTATACACGAGTCCAAGTGAAGCTGGCTTAAGGCCAAAAGGTACAAATAGTCAACATGCAATGCAGTGGTACAACTCAACACAAAGGAGCCTCTAGGGTATAAAGCCATAAAAATAGCGAAGAAGTAAGAGAATTAAGCTTCAACGCACAAGTCATGATGGGACTAAAGAGGACTCTCGAGCCTACGTAGTAGAGCAGCATTGGCAACGTATGCTAGTGAGAATCTAACTAAGATGCCCATGTAAAGGTTGGATCTACCATCATGTAATGAATTTATAAGTCAGCGATTGAAAATGGTATAAGAACAAAGACATGATGGGGTCGACCCTATGACCAAGATATCACAGTATGGAGGCTAGTATGAAAAATGCAATGGAAAATGATATCCCCTAACCTATATTCCAGTGAAAAAATGATACCTTCCATGATGGGTCTGTGGTCATGGAATCGAAGCAGTCTCTCAAAATCTCCAAAGTGTCCTAAAAAAATGACCCATCCCAACACTCTAAGCCAAAAAGGTCACAAAGCTCATAAAGTTTTGCAAAGAAAATATGAACTTTTGAAAAAATTGATTTTTACATGTCAACCTATATAAAGACCTTTTGACTTACAATTTTTCATTTGTAGTGTGAACAAGTGAGTGAAGGAGCTCTGGAGAAAAAACTCAAGCAACCTCAATCCATCTTATTTGTCCATCAATTCAACCTTCAACTATCTAGGTAATCTCCTAAATGATTCTTAGATAAATGTTATCGCTTTTCAAATGTATTTTTTGAAAATTTCATCGTAGAAAAATAGTTTTAAAAAAAATTCCCTGTACGCATGTGGGTTGTACACGGAAGACTCGCATATAAAACGGCCCTACACATGATTGTGTATATAATGAACCCGCGTGTGTGTAGTTTGAAAATTTAAAACACAATTTTTAATGATCCAAAAACATTTGTTTCACAAAATGTTGATCACATGGAGAGAAAGGGAACCTAGTACAATTGATAATGAAGTGATGGATGATCAAATGGCGCTAAATTCCTTAAGAGGATGCAGTTTATTAAAAAATTTCAAGATGCCAAATATGAAGGCAAACACCAAATTACTAGAGATGTTGATCCATTATTGGGATCCAGAAGAAGATGCTTTCATCATTGACCAAATGCCTCTAAGAATAGAAATAGAGGATGTCTATTTTATCACTGGTCTTTCCCAAAGAGGAGAGAAGGTCAATTCGATGGGAAGAACTAGAGGGAGCCTCAGTGTAGAGGACTATGTACGTATCTACTGCCCAGGGAACACAGAGAAGATTGGAACTCAAATTCCAATTAAACATGTAGAGAGCTTAGCCTTGAGAATCCTTCTCTTTACCATTGCTAGAGTGAATGGGTCAGCCTCTCTGCACCAGGCTTCTCGAGTTTCGATGAGTCTAGTAGTAGAGTGTCTTACAATAGTTTTTGATTGGTGTACACCCCTCTTGACTAACATGAAAAAGAAACTTACATCCATCAGAAAAGGTCAAACAAAAAACTTCAGATATGGAACCATTTTGTGCTCCTTTTTCTTTGAGAGAGTACCAGGGCTTCGACCCAAGGTATTTTCCACCATTAGCAGCCCGAGGGATCCTCGAATGGGCAGATGGGATGATCTGATGAAGAGACTAGGGGGCGGTGAGGTCCCTAGAAACACTTTCGATGACGAGTTCTTCTCCTGGTGGGAACAACAAGTCATAGTTGTTGAGGACTACCCCTACGTTGGCATGGATTTCAGAGGAGACCCAGATCTGGTGTTTCCACTAGATGTAGTGTGGGGAACCAAAGATAAAAAGATTTTTAATTTTTGAAAAAAAAAAGATTTTAAGTATAAATAAAACGAAAATATTTTTGATGAGACAAATACTTACAAAATTATTTTGATCATGACATAGATATTGGACCAGTAAGACCTGCGGGTCTACCTAGGCATAGGCGTCACGGAAGAGACACGGAGGGGGCCGCAACTGAGACCGAAAGGACCCTTCATGTTGTACAAAGAAACTTGGTGAGATTGACTCACCAGGTACCTATGGTAGCCATAGAAGACCTTCCGGAAGAGATGCAGAGGTGTGTGGTAGGAGTGCCACGTGATTGGGTGCAACTGTTCCGATGGGTGGAAAATGCCATCGTCTTCTTCTGTGATGCTCACCCTAAGCAGGACCCATAGATATAAACTTATGGATGATCAGATCTTTTGATTAGACATGATTATGGGCATAAGCCCTAATTTTGTAGGACGATTTTGTCCCAATTTTGTATATTATTTTGAACATAAAACTTTTATCTATGTATTGACGGTTTCTCTATGATGATCATATATATACATATGACTCTTCGATTATTTTTTATTTTTAATGTGATGAATGATTTATGTGCCAATCTAATGCTTGATTAGCGATAGAATCTACAAATGAATTTTCTGATCATGGAATATGAATAAATGTGATATAAATAAATGATCTCTATAATAAACGCACTCTCAGAAATTGGTTGATCCGAATTGAAACAGGAACGCAACAAAATACAGAGATAACCATAAACACAAAGATGCAGTGGAAATAATACTTCATTTCATAACTGTAAAATACTGAAATATGCTTACAACCAGAAATGGAAATAAACCAGCTAGGGCGATGGTAGCTTATCTCTGAGAAGAGATGTGCGGCTACATGCCTCTGAACTGTTCTGAACTGTGTTACAATGAGGCTCGAAGGCCTATTTATTGTTGAGAAACAATGGAAAACCCTTCACATCCCAAAACCTAACCCTAGAAGATGAAACACCAAATTGTGGGCCCCGTTTGGGTAAATTGGTACATCAATTTCCCGGGGTCGTAACTTTGGCATACGATCTCCGTTTGACGCGTACGATAGCTCGTTAGAAAGATCTATCCGAGTACTACCACTTTGGGAGGCAACATCGGTCCATGGACCCATGTTGCCCCAGATTCCCAAAAAAATGTCGTTGAGGGCCTTAAAATGGCTTCGAAGTTCAGGACCCGAAAAACTGCTAAAAATAGTAAACTGTGTTATAATTTAGGAAACTGAAAAGACTGAAAGAGACAGTTGTGGGGGTCCAAATGGGATAGGTGGGTGGCCACCAACATCCACCTGGATCATTCCTCCCCCCTTAGGAAGCAATGGTCCCCATTGCGTTGAGTTCATCCCTGAGATGAGGAAGCTTCTGCTGATCTGGGTCTCTGGTGAGTTGTTCTGCAATCTCTGATGTGTCCAGAAATGGTGGGAAGCATGGTCGACGACGGTCCACATTGAACACTCGGTGCAAGCCAAGGAATGGAGGAATGTTGTGCTTCAAAGCATTGTTCCCCACAGCCTTGGTACTGCTGTAAGGACCATGTTGGAGTGGTCTGAGCTTCTGATGGGTTCTGGTAAGGCGTTCTCTCTGCAGATGCAACCAGAATTTGTTGCCCACCTGAAACTTGTGTGGTATCTCTGTGGGTGAGGAGAAGTTGTTCCTGTGTTCTATCATGACCATATCCCTTTGTTGCTGCTGCTGCATGGAGGAACCCTTTGCAGGGGTCATGGATGTAGCAATGATCTTCCCCTTACTTTGGGAGTGAACCAGACAGATGAATTTCCTGGTCTGGGAGATGAGCTTGCTGCCTTTCTTAGTAGTGATCAAAGATGTGGTGGTAGGTGGGGCTACCTCCGGTATCCTGTATAATGAATTATTCAAAGAAATAATGACAGCACGAGGCCTTGACTCATACACAGCATTTCGCCTCCACAAGTATGGCTGGCCTAATAATACATCACAAACATCCAGAGGTGTAACATCACACAATACCTCGTCTGTGAAGGGCTTGATGTTGTAGGGAAGGCGGCATTGTTGGCGAACTTTGAGATCTCGTCCTTCGTGAAGCCACCCGATATTGTACGGCTGCAGGTGTGGTGTAGTCGGTAGGCCCAACCGCTTCACGACCTCTGCTGAAACCAGGTTCTTTTGGCTACCACTGTCGACAATGAATCGCAGCGGTGAACCCTTCACCCACATCTGTGAGTGGAAAAGACGCTCCCCCTCCTCTGGATCTTCGGGCTCATTTTTCTTGATCTTGGCGGTGGCAACAGTGGCACTGGGATCCGCATCAATGATCTGCTTCCCTTTGCCATTCCCCTTCTCGGATTCTGGCTCAGGGTTAGAACATGCATCTAATTCAGAAGCCTTCAACTCAGCCACTAGCGACTGCTTGGTCCGACATTCACTTGTGTTATGAGTGGGACTCTTGTGGAACTCACACCACTTTCCTGTGTCCTTCTTCGGCTTCGTGGTGTTGTTCTTTTCTTGCGACTTCGACGGGTTGTCTTGGGTCACCCCACCTTGGCTTTGTCCTTTGGGCTTCGGATTTGCAGATCCAAAGTCTCGCTTCTTCTGTTTGAACTTTTGCTCGATTTTGACAGCGTATCGGTATGCTGTGCCGAGTGAGGAGATGTTCAAGAACACCATCTCTTCCTGGATGTATTTGTGTAGGCAGCTGCGGTATTTTAGTACCAGATGCAGCTCAGAAGCTTTGATACCCAACTGTGTGCGAAGGGTATGAAAAATGTTTGTGAACTCTGGCACACCTTGGTCTCGTCCCTGCCGCAGTGTGGTCCATTTGATGTATTTGTCCTCATAGCTTTCGACAGGGTAGTACTGCTCCTTGATGGCATCTCGGAAGTCATTCCAAGTGGGTGCGGCTGAAAATAGTGAGCCTGTACTTTCATCCTTCAGCTCGCAGTAGGTTTCCCACCATTCCTTGACGTGGGGGGCTGCTTTGAGAAGAGCGAAAACAATATTTTCCCGATTTGAAAATTCATGAACAGAAAAATACCCATCTAGCATATTTAACCATTTATCTACGGCATCTGCGTCTATTTAACCCTCGAATATGGGGATTTCAAAATTAACTTGTACCTTGAAGGGTGTGGCATTTCCAGAGTCGTTGTTGGAAGCCGATGCGTCGCCTCTAGGTAGCCGCTGAAGAATCTGCGCAAAGCTACCCATCATCGCGTTCCTTTGCCGCTCGAGCACTTCTTCGAGCAAGATTTTGATAGGATCTCCTGCCCCCTCGTCTTTCTTCTCATCTGCCATGGGAGGCCGTCGGGATTTGCGAGGCTGGTCTTGCAAAGGTTCGACCAGTTCAAGCCCTAACTCCTTATATCCCGACCTTGTTGACATGCAAAGAAAAACAGAGAAAAAGCAGACCGCTCTGATACCACTGATCCGAATTTAAACAGGGATGCAACAAAATACAGAGATAACCATAAACACAAAGATGCAGTGGAAATAATACTTCATTTCATAACTGTAAAATACTGAAATATGCTTACAACCAGAAATGGAAATAAACTAGCTAGGGCGATGGTAGCTTATCTCTGAGAAGAGATGTGCGGCTACATGCCTCTGAATTGTTCTGAACTGTGTTACAATGAGGCTCGAAGGCCTATTTATTGTTGAGAAACAATGGAAAACCCTTCACATCCCGAAACCTAACCCTAGAAGATGAAACACCAAATTGTGGGCCCTGTTTGGGTAAATTGGTACATCAATTTCTCGGGGTCGTAACTTTGGCATACGATCTCCGTTTGGCGCGTACGATAGCTCGTTAGAAAGATCTATCCGATTACTACCACTTTGGGAGGCAACATCGGTCCATGGACCCATGTTGCCCCAGATTCCCAAAAAAATGTCGTTTAGGGCCTTAAAACGGCTTCGGAAAGTTCAGGACCCGAAAAACTGCTAAAAATTGTAAATTGTGCTATAATTTAGGAAACTGAAAAGACTGAAAGAGACAGTTGTGGGGGTCCAAATGGGATAGGTGGGTGGCCACCAACATCCACCTGGATCATTGGTGATATAAATAAGGATCTCTCACACGATAGATGTTGTTTAATTGAGATACCACTAGTTGTGAATCCAAGTATACTACTAATGAATCAACACCAAGAGATATTGCCTCAGATAGTAAATTAATGACAACAGTATATTTGGCAACATTTTTTGAAGCAAGACTGATACATACACCTCTTGAAACCAACAACTGGTTGGATGGATAATAAATCACCCAAGTCATGGAAGCAAGGTTCCAGGTGTGTCTACTAGCACCATCAATGAACCCTAGATATATCAAATCATCCATCAATACCTGCCAAAGCATATCAAAAATATCGACATCACTATGAAACCGATAGATAGATATGCACAAATATACAATATTTACAACCAAGCAAATGCTAGGCCGAAGCCTAAGAAAAATACTTTTTAAGATAGAGCCCATTTCTGGGCTCCGCCAATTCGTTTCCCTCAAAATCAACCAACTCATAAACTCCCTTTTTCAAGACCTTTTTAATAATGAAGGGACTGTACCACATAGATTTGAACTTGCCTACCCCCAAGGTGTCTTTGTCTTGGTCATAAACCAAGACAAGGTCACCTTCAAAGAAAACCCTAGGACGGACAACCTTATCATATTGAGATTTTACTCTCTTTTTATGAGCTTCGTTGATTATGGCCGCATCTCGACGTTGCTCATCAAGATGTTCCAAATGAATGAGGCATTCTTCAATACTAGAAGTATCTGGAAGAAGTTCAACAACTAATTTAAGGGAAGGAATTTCACATTCCACAGGAAAAATTGATTCCAACCCATAAATTAGTTGAAAAGGAGTAAAGTAACAATATTGACTGACATTCGGTATGCCCAAAGCACCAAATACAACAAAATGTGCAGGATGATTTTTAGGGATTTATTCATGGCTTCAACTTGCACATTGGTCTGAGGATAATAAGGAGATGGATGCTCCTTCTGAAAACCCAACTTAACAACTAATTCAAACATCTTCTAATTCTAGAAATGACTGTCATGGTCAGTGATAATCTCTTTGGGAATACCAAACCAGGAAATGACTTGGTTGAAGAGAAACAGGGTTGTTGTTTCACCATCGTTCTTGAAAGTGGGCATAGCCTCGGCCCACTTAGTAAAGTAGTCAACAGCTACAATTTTATACTTATGATTTCCCGCTGAAGGCAGATTCCAAGTAGTAAAATCAATACCCCACTTCGTGAATGGAACGATGGTAATCACAGGAAAGAGTAGAGCTAGATGCGTGCGCATTTTCCATGTATAAACTTGACAAGGGTGGCATCTCTTCACCGCTTCAACACAATCCTTGAAAATCAAGGGCCAAAAGTAGCTTGCACATAAAAAATTTGCGTTGTTGCAAACCCAGATAGATGACCACCACAAGCTCCACTGTGGCAATCATTTAGCACAGACTTAGCTTCTTCTAAGGTTAAACGACGTCTAAGGATTGAATCAACCCCGCGATGATATAAAGTGTAAACTATAATAATATAGCTTCTAGTCCAGTGATGTAACTTTCTACATTCATCCTTCGAAAAAGTGAGAGGAAACTTTGAAGTCTGGAGATATATAATGATTTCTCCATACCAATGATATTGTGAGGAAATAAGGTAAAGATGTTCCTCAGAAAAAGATTCCTCATAAACTATTTCTTCCTCACAAGGCAACTATGAGATCAATTCTACAAATACTAATGATTTCTTAGACTTGGCTGACATTAATTCTACAAAGAACTCTTGTAAAATGACAATCCATCTATTGTATTTGCCCCCAATCATTCATCTGATGAGAACAAATTGAAATGGATTGACAGTTGCTAAGAAGAAAGTTTTTCTAAGAAGAATATAATGTCTAAGTCACTGGATATCATGTATAGCTGCCAAAGCTAATTTCTCAATGGGAGAATATCGCAGTTCAGGGCCCACTAAACCTCGGCTTAGATACTAGATTATGCGCTCAGTGAAGGCATCATCTTCCTCAACCAGAACCATACCAATAGTTGATTCTACTGCAGCGAGATATAAAAGGAAGTCTCTGCTATAATTAGGTGGACTCAATAAAGGAGCAGAGGTTAATCCTTTTTTTAAGGCATCAAATGAGTGTTGCGTGAAATCGTCCCATAGAAATGGGACCCCTCTCTTGATCAGTCTCATAAATCCTTTAGTAATCTCGGCATAATTAGCAACAAATATCCTTAATAAATTGGCTTTTCCTTGAAGACTCTGAAGTTGATGAATAGTGGACGAGGGAGGCAACTGAAGTATTGCCTCAACCTTGAAGGGATCTACATGAATCCCTTAAGTAGAAATGATGAATCTCAACAACCGACCAGATGTGACGGTGAAAACACACTTATTCAGATTCAACCGGATTTTGTAGAAACGACATCATTCAAAAATTAATAGAATATGCTTGGGATGATCAATTCTCTTTCGAGAACGAGCAATTAATTCATCCAAGTAGGCTTCAATAATAGGATTTATATCGTGCAAATCATATGACATGGTCCACTGAAAGGTAGCTCCAGCATTCTTAAGGCCAAAAGGCATCTTCTTATATGCAAATGTACCCCAGGGGAAAATAAAATTTGTCTTATGTTGATCTTCCAAATGAATAGTGATTTGATTATAACCGGAAAATTTGTCCATAAAAGAGAAAATCTCATTACCCACACACTCATCGATAATTTGATCAATAAATGGTGTGGGGTAATTATCTTTAGGACAAGCCTTATTCAAGTCCCTAAAGTCAATGCACACACAGATCATTCCTTGCTTCTTGTCAACTAGGACTGGATTCGAGACCCACTCAGTTAAAGGAACGGGGTATATGAAACCCGCCTTAAGCAACTTTTCAACCTCAACTTTGATAGTTGTTTCTTTCCTAGGGTTTACCGGTCAAAGCTTTTGGTGAATAGGTTTTTCATTTTCATATGTCTTGATCTCATGTTGGACTATATATGGATCTATCCTAGGCATTTCCTCATAAGACCAAGCAAACACGTCTTGAAACTCTTTAAAGAGATTGGTATAAATTCGAATTTCTTCAGGGGAACAATCAGCTCCAATGAAGACATTCTCGATAACGTTGGGATTCCTAGAGATGTTCACTGGAACAGTTTTTGAAATGAAAAACATGTTACCTTCGGCCGAAAATTGCACTGGAGCCAAAGGATTTAAAATTGCGTGAACATCACCAGTAGATGAAGGACTGGACAAGCTTGATTCTACTTCTCGCAAATCAGGGAGGAAATATGACCGATGATGCAAATCATCCCACGACCTCTCAATACCCGTCATTGCTTCTAGAATTTCTTCTTCGGATGGAAAAACAATGTCTAGGCAATCCATAGCAGAAGTTGAATCTAGAGTCTAGGCTGAAACCACATCCTCATCCAGTTCCTCCGATGAAAAAGTAGTAGGATTGGAGTATGTAGTATTAACTATAGATTGATAAGAAATTTCAGCGGCAGACATAGGAAATGTCATTCCACCCACTTTCCTCTCATCTAATGTGGTGATAGAAGTGGGTAAGGGCCAAGGATCCCAAAAATAATGAGTTCTAAAGAACTCTCTTCAAGAAGGTGCCTTGGAAGATGAAATAGCATTAATTCGAGCAATAGGAGCAGGAAAATCAAAGGTACCCATTAAGGAAGAATACATCCCAACTCCTAGATTCTCAATAGGCTGCTTAGGATTGTTCACTAAGGGAACACTAGATTCAGAAGATGCGTTGGATTCACTTGAAGAATAATCCATTTGATTAATCGTTACAATTCACCCTTCATGAGGAAAACAGAAGATGCGGAATAACGATGATACAATAGCATCCATATCATAAATCCAATTTCTTCCCAAAATGAGATTATAATCCACATTTTCATCAACTGTTTATACTTCGATATTTACAACCTTGCCCCCAACACAGACGGGAAAGGTTGGAATAATCCTAGGCAGCCTATGAGAATGACCGTCAAAGTAACAGCCTGAGGTGATCCAATAGCCTTCCAACATGATATAGACATTACACATGTGGAAGCTCCCTCATCAACTAAGGTTCGAAAGATATTGGTCTTTTGGTATGTAGACTTGATTTGAAAAGACATATGATGTGGGAGTCTCTTCTTGATATTCGACATGTCGAATGTAAGGATAAGAGAGTTCTTTGGATATACCGCTCTGATCACAGTGAGAAACGCACTCAAATGTGTTGGGCATGACTGGAGTACCACTAATGCTGACATGGCACAAGAACTCTGAGCCAGATCTTCTACAATGGAGTATTTCTAAGCTGCCTTGAGATTGGGGTTGATTGTCGAACGCTTTGCGGGGCCTTTTGTCATCCGAAGTATAGACTCAACTATGGACCTCTCAATATGGAGCGTCTTTGAAACATCAGGAGTACTCTTGGCCTTAGATGATTTTGGTTCACCATAATCATGTTACCATGTAGAAACGTCAATATGTGAACTCATCATATAAACATTTGATGGATTTTCCCCTTCCTAGTTGCCCCCAGTGGGGGTACCAGTACTAGCATTTGCACCAGCTAACAACTGCTGCCCTTGAGGAAAATGATTAGTTAACACAGCCTAGGAGCTAGGAGACCCTTGTTGAACCAACAAGCGTTAAGCATCCTAAATCTTTGGGCAAACATGAGTCAAATGCTCACCATTGCATAACTTGCATGGAAACTTCACTTTCTTCTTGGACTCCTTTTTACCCCCCCCCTAGCATCATTGTTAGGATTATTTGCATTACCCTTCCCATCCTTATTCTTTTTCTTACCACGTCCTTTCTTCTTCCCATTGGATTTTTTATTTCCTTTGGGGTTAGAAGTTTGAACGACGTTGATAGATGAAGGTTGAGAAGGCATGGGCACTGATGGTGATGCCTAAATAGAAGAAGCATTTTGTAAAGACAACTATTGCAATTGGTTTAGCAGGTTAACCATGCCATTATCAATTGATCCAACTAGCCCGTCGACATGGGGACCCGGCTTCAGCTTAGCAAGATTAACCTTAGATCTAGGAGCATCAGGCAAAATTTTCTCAAGGATTCCAAACTGAGAATATATGAGTTCTAGTTATTGGGCTCTAAAAATAGTTTGTTCTTCAGTGAATACACTGGAGAGCGATACATCCTTAGAAATTTCAAGCTGCAAAGATATGAGAAACCATTCAAGAAGGAATTCTTGGGGAATATCAACTTTGATGAGCCTCTTCCTTCTCCTCCATTCCTGGATGTGATCAGAAATGTGGGTTGCCTGATCTTGGTGGAAATTAGCTAAGAGCTCAGTTTCAGCATCATAACGAACAAGCAACTAAAAATGGTTTAAAAATATGGTGGCCAAGTCACCAAACAAAGCAAAGATGCCCCCTGGAAGCTCAATATACCATTTAGCCACATTCCCAGTTAGGGTGAGTTGAAATAGTCTCAACAAGACTGAATCATCAATCAGTGAATTTGACAAACACCATAAACGGAAAGTGCTTATATGGTCACCCGGATCTTCACCAGACTTCCCTTCGAATTTGGGTATGTTCGATGGAAGTTTAGTTGGAACCAGAGGCCAAACCGGGTTGTATCGAATAGGATCATTAGTCAACTTTGATAGACCTGGCAAGTTTAAATAGAGAAGGCAGATCGTCCAACGACTATAATTAACCAGGAAACGGAAAGATAAGCACAGAGGACCTTGAGGATTCCACCCACTCTAGGCAGAATTCCCAATTTCTGAAAATAATATTTTGGATTTGTGAAGGCATCAGGTTGCGTGAGGTGATTCATAGAAGTGCCTAAACCATAAGGAAAACCTTGTGGCCCAGAAAAATTCGGAGTTTGTCCAACTCCTGCCGAAAAATTGTCATATCCAGTGGAATTGCCCCTTAGTGAGGCGTTAAATGGAGCAGAGAGCCCTTGGTAAGGGTTCCATGCTTTAGAAAAGGGTGAAAAACTCTGAAATGAACTCACGGAGGAGTACAGCATGTTCCCCTGTTGGCCAAAAGAGAATTGATTCTCAGCTCCTAAGCTGCTAACAGTTGGATTAGTCCATCCTTGGACAGGATTATAACCTTGACCTCTAGAGGGAAAAGGTATTGATCCTAGAGACAATTTATAATGTGGTATATGACCACTCCCAAAAGGGAAACCCTGAAAAGAAGCTAAACCACTCACCATGGAAGTCATAAACGTGGAAGCAACGGATGGAAAAGTTAAGGGAACCGAAGGAATTGCACTAGAAGGCATTCCAAAGGGGAAAGAACCAATGTTGGAGGCAAAATCTTCAGAGCCCCCACTCGAATATGGAATGGAGGTAGAGCCAGAGATTACAGTGCTATGAGTGATTGAAGGTATGGAAATTGTACCTCCTCCTTGTACTGAGAAAGGAGTATGTACACTAGTAGCACTCATAGTTGAAACCATGCTCCCAGCAGTGGCCATTGAAGGAAAAGACCGATATAGACTAGGGCTCGAAGGCTTGTGGGTCGGGGTCCCAACATATAATAGAACATCTGGATAATCGGGAGGGAGAGGAGAAGGAGTCACAGGAGACTTAGGGAGTTCTTCAACCTCTATAACATCTTCTGATTAGAAGAGGACTCTAGAAAGGACTAGAGTGTTCCTCTCCAAATCTCGACTTACACTAGGTCTATTCTGTGAAACAATAGCTTGAATTGGAGGATCAATCTTCATTACATCCACTGCCACTGATTGGAAATCACCGGTAGAATTTCTCCTACGCCTTCTGGAAGAAGGCTCAACACTCGTAGGTGAAAGCCCACGAAGCCTCCTAGACCGATGAACTGGTCGATCAACCACTTTTAATTATTTAAGAGAACTAATTAAAGACTCAAAAAAATTATAAATCTATGGCCAACTAGGAGCAAAGAGAACTCTCTAACAAAGTCCCTAGAAGATACAGTCAATCAAGCAACTTCCAAGTATTTCCGTTCCAGGTGATGAGGACCAGACACCAAAATACAAGAAAGTGAAATCAAGGACCTTCCGAAGATAGTTTGGGATAATGACGACCCAAGCATGCCAACGAAGGTGACAGAAACAGTTACGTTGACCCCCAGACAAAAGCCTTTGCCGGTGCAAGTACCCAAGCTTTGCAAGGGTACCCTCCAGAAGTACTAATGAACGTGATGCAACGTATGCCTCAAGTGTCGTGGGATTCCCCTCCGCAATGACCTATGTGGTCCCTAGGAATAGTAATTATGGACACCATTTCGTATCAAAATCCATGCAGAACAATCTTTGTGCGAGATATACCAAGTGGGAGACAGGGTATCTCTCTTTCCTTGTCTTCACTCTCCCTCATGCTTGACTCTCAGTAACGGAGCTTTCCTGGTCTTTCTAACAACACTAGATTTCACTCATTATTCAACATCTATGTTTAACAGTTTGAGTGGCCTTGGAGAGTTAACTCTCCACTCACCTATTCCAAGGTCCTAAAGATCTAGACTTGTTGATGTTATTAATGACAAATCAAAAAATGTTCTAGTTCTTTTTAATTAAGCGCTCGATTTTAAAAGGTCGTTCTTTAGGTCACAGGTAAAATAAGAGTGCAACTTGTGGTGTTTTGACGCAAAAAAAAAATCAATAGAAACATAGTTATATGAAAATGAAACTATTTTTCATCGATGAAAAGAGATTTGTATAAGGTTCTACGAATAAAAATTTTAAAAGAAAAAAAACTTTTTCAAAAAAAAATGCTCCGCACACTCAAAATCTAACAAAAAGACTAAAATGTCTGCAGTGCAAACTATAATGATGGTGCAAGGTTCTATGGATGCTCATACAATAAGAAAATATGTTCCTTCACAATATCAATAGGCAAACTTGACTACAAGGAGGGCACAAATTCAATGACAAACTTCCCTCGAAACCAAGAAAAACCAATTGAAAAATGTTCACAATTGCTCAAAAATAATGAAGAAACCAAAAACTAAAAACTAAAAAGAAAAAGAAAGGCAAGAACAATGTTTTTGTATTTTTATTTTTTTTAAAACCCAAAGAAGTTTTTGAGAACAGAAAGACTAATAAAATTCCAAGACCAAAAACAAGCATAAAGAGTCCCAAAATTCGCAAGTTATGCACATCATTAATATAATAAAACTTGAAATGACAAAGGACTACATACTTGCATAGATTGAAATGAACAGTAGTATAAAGGACTTCAACAAACCAAAAGAACGTCAAGAAATACTTTCAAGATTGCTAAAGAGGCACTCAAAAACCATGAAAAATAAAATAGGTCAACCAAAAAAGGAAAGCAAAGCAAAGAAATCCGAAAGTTGGGTTATAAACAAAACTGCAACCAATTTCTTGTTCCACAAAGTCAAAACAACCAAGAAATTCTACAAGAAACCTTAAACCCAAAGTCCAGACCGAAACTTTACTCAAAAAGCAAACCTTAGGTTAACTAGGTTTTTCAACAAGAAGAAGATTAGAAATTGAAAACTTGCATGAAAGTAGAGCTTTACTGACAGTGAATGACCAGAAAACAGCAAAAACCACCAGGAAACAATCTTAACTGGGTCCAAGATTTTGAAAAATTTATTCAAAATAAGATATACGCAATTGTGAAAAGACAAAGAAGTGTGTATATGCGACTGAAACAAAGGAAACTCGCATATACGTGAGTTTCTTTAAGAAACTAGCTTGTATACACTACTGTATCCTCTGAAAAGCACGTATATAAAGCTCAATAAAAAAAAACAAAAAATCCAAGCCTGATCCAAAAGATCAGACTTGATGCCCAGGAAGAAAATAGGTCACAGACATTGTAAAAGAAAGAAATCAATCAAGCAGGCCCTGATCAAGAAGAAACAACCCAATATAGGAAAAACAAGAATGCTTTCCCCAGCAGAGTCGCCAATTCTGTTTCGGGTAGAATCACCCTAGGGTCTTGGGTTGGGAACCCCAACAGAGCGGAGGGCATACAACATAAAGAGACACACAAACAAGCATTCCTAATACTTAAACAGTTAAACTTGGTACAGAAGGTCTTACCCGTAGGTCCTACGTTTGAAGTCGTTCCCATAGGGTTCAAACCCTCTACTTCTTCCTTGCACTTTGAGACCTACAATTCATTCAAGGAAAAGAATATACACCAAAATAACTGAAAGCATGTTCATGATATCAAGGTTAGATCATATAAGCATGTAAGCAAATAAGCATTAACATGAGCTTTTATAAGAAAATCATGAAATAAAATAATGCATAAAGACCATAATCATCAAGAACAAGACAACGCCTCTTTATTAATGTAAGCTAAAGAAAATATAGAAGAACTACAACCTAAGTCGTCCACCGGCTCCAAGCAAAACCGTCCTCCAGATCCGTCCTGCCTAGGCCTCAACAATCCTCCTCCATAAGTATACACAAGGATGTCATGAAGGGATGATGAACATCTCAAGAAGGAAACAGGGGTTTCCTATGACTTGGGAGTGCAGAAGGCACAGGGATATCTTCAGACTTGATCAGGGATGTAATCAACTATAATATCAATATCTAATCTTTTCTCCTCCCTTAGGCCTTCCCATGGAGATGTATTTATACTTCTCCAAATTAGTTTTTTCAGTTGGGAAATAGTTGGGCCACGGGCTATAGTAGGTGGGTATCAGGTCAAACCTGTAAACCCCACCCGAATTAAGGGAGATTATATATTTTTTAATGTTTTAACACATATACGTGGGTTGGGTATAGGCTAACCCATGTGTACACGCACTTTAGATAGGGAAAAATCACGTATTGGATTTAAAACATTGTTTTTAGAAAATGGACCAAATCTGGTAGGGAAGGGTTTCCCTAGGCCATACCATAGAGCATCAAATCTACCAAGAGTGGTAAATGGTGCTATAACACTCTCTCCTTGAATTTTACATCGCATTAGTTTAAGTTTTTCAATTGCACGTGGAAGATGTTGAGGTTCTCACATCATCTTGGGTAAAGCATGTGTTATGTAGTTGGAGCCAGTTGTTACCTCGCATATCTGTAGGGTGCATAAAAAAAATTGCAATATTTATCACCACCATTGTAAGCCAAAGTCACAATTCAAAGAATTGTAAAACCCATGTGAGGTTTTGTGTTTGGTATCCCAGGGTTTTTCTTGTTCTCATTGTCTGTATCTTGTTGTCTTGGTTAAACCATGGTTGGTCCCTTGTACTTCACTTTGGGTTCTTCTCATCTTGTTTAAGATTGGAGAGCCTTAAGTAAGTCCACTTGAGGACTAATGGTTTTATGGGAGCCTACTTTTGCTGAGGTGATCACTGATGTATGGGCCAGTTAATCCACATCAAGATGCATTTATGTTTTGCCACATGGGTAGAGTCTATAGAGTCTTTCGGTGGCCTTATATTTGATGTAATATCTCTCAAAAAAAATTCATGTATGGCAGTATAATATTGACAACCTTTCACATTTTTTGAGGTAGTACACAGTTCCTAATGCAAAGTGAACCCAATGATCAAAAAATTAACTTGGTCTTAAATTATTCAATTTAATTAGAGGATTTCATGCCACGGTGAATTTTTCCAATAATAAGTGGCAGTAGCTAGTTAAAGCTTCGCCAAACTTGGTCAATAAGTCAAATAAGTTTCCAAGTGGCAGAACTGAGGTGATGTTAGACTGAATGAGGCATGCATTATGTCAAAAATTATTAGCACAATGAGAGGAACAAATCCTAAGGGCCAAATTTCTAAAGTTTCTCAAGGCATTATGGAACTAGCATAGGTGGAAAATGTGTTGAAGAATCTAGGGAAATTAGGTTTAGTATGATTCTTCTTCTTTGATAACAATTTGTGAAGTCTTTTTAAAATTTGTCTTGTTAGATTAATCTTCTTGTAATGCATGTGTGTGTACTTCATCAAACTACTACCAAAACATAAGAACAAGAACACAAGATGTTGGTGTACAAAATCCTGTAGATTCACAAGCTCATGTAAGCTACTAAAACAAGAGACAAGAATATACTTCTACTCTTTACAGCGGAAGCACATAAAGTTCGAGCAAAACAATGATTGACAAGAGGAAGATAATCAAAGGCACATAACACAATAAGTATCCGGGGAAAGCCACAACTCAAAACCCCACTATCTGTATTGCATTAATAAAAAATACAAGATGAGATTACAATGCTTGTTCTCACAAGAACAATCTCAACAATTAGTAAAATCAATCTCCAACTCACAAGTAAACTCTTGGCCAACACTTAGCCAATTCTCTTTCTTGCCAAGTCCCTATTTCCTTGCACAATTCCTATGGCTAATTAGCCCATCTTAAAGGGAAATTAGTGCATCCAAAATTGTGCAATCCCTTCAAGGATCAGTTCCTGATTACATGCACTATATGTACAACTCAGAAAATTATACAACAAATAGTACATTGTCCCTGCACTCTAGTCTCAACTAGGTCTTTCTTAGAATCGACATGCATGACTTTCTAATGAGGGAATCTTCATTTAACTAGAGTAGCACTAGTTAATGCATTAGTGCACCAACTCACTGTTAACTCACTATTAGTTCCTCAAACAGTTTGGAACTAACTTAACTAGACTTAACTCAATAAACTGAGTTAAATAATTACAACGCATACTTAACTCATCCTGGACCCCTATAATATAGGGAGAACATATACATGTCCTTAGAAAGACTTACAACTCGAAATTCCAAAGATAATTAAGTTAATTAAACTTAATTGACTATTTACAAGTTGCTATGAGAATAGAATTTGATTTTAATTCTCAATTTAATTCAAGGACAAATTAAACTGGAATTTCTGGATTCTATTTTTATCATTTCTTGTTGCTATTTTCAACACTCTCTCTCAACAAGAAAGGAATTCAAATCGATCTCGATCCTGAACCTTTGGAATTTTTTGCATGCAACACTTCTCTATAGTGTTGTTTCTCCAACAACTCCAAAAACAAAAAACATCCAACCTGAATCAGAATGATGCCTCTGTGATCAAAGTCTCTGACTGCTATTTCCTCTGTCGACTGAAAACTTTGCACTTCTATTGACTTTGCCTTTCTACATTGTTGTCAACCATTCTCTACGCTTCTTTAGTATTTGACTGTTCTAGCCTCTGTGACTTTGATCTCTGACTACATCAATCCCACTTATTCCTCTCGCTACTATGTAATTTGGGCTCCCGTAGCAAGGTACAATCCATGAGATAAAACCACTCAATAGACCCTGCCCAATTTCATCCCTCTTGGGACTATCACTTCACATCGCCCCACTTCACACCTAGAGGCATGGCTGCATGTGATCCCTTTTCCCATCTGGCTCAAAATTCCCCCCTACTAGAGGTCTCTGCATGACTGGATGCCTCCACTCAGTCTCCTCTTAGATTCTCCAATTGTGGCTGCTCCACAATTGTTTGAGACTGCTTTAGAGACTGTTTCTTCTCTTCTTGAGTGGATCTCTACACTCGGTCTCCTCTCAGCTTCTCTAGTTATCGCTACTCCACAACTTCCTGAAGCTGCTTCAGAGGCTTCTTCTGGGGCTACATTTTGAGAGGTAATTTATTGTCCCTCTCAACCACCAAGTCTCTAACCTTCACCTTGCTCCTCAAGTCTTTTCATGCATCTTGAACCTCAATAGCATACAGGTTCTTGACCCGTGCACCAATCTGTTTCACCTATCCCATGTTAATGTGTCTAAGGAAAACCTTTCCCTTACTAAAAACCACAGCATAGCCACAACCTTCCTATACCGCGACTGAAACAAGATTCTTCTTTAGTCCTAGAACATACATCACATCTGTGATCCTGAGAGGGGAGCCAAACTCCCTCTAAAAGGTAACCGTACCGATCTCGGTAGCTCTATACCTCTCGTCATCTCCAAAATCTATGCTCTGCTTGAGATCTTTCTCCTCAAAATCACTAAAGAGATCTCTATTCCCCGTCATATGGAATGAGGCACCACTGTCAAGATACCACACGCCTCCCATGGCAGTGTTGGCATGCAATGAGAGTGAAATCAAGTTTGAATTAAGCTAGAGCTTCACCTACTGCCACTATTGTTGGCTCCTTCTTGCTTTCTTTCTTCTGTGGGCAGTTCTTGGCATAGTGCCCGTGCTTGTGACGATGAAAACACTTGAATTTTGTCAAGTCCATCTTCTTTTCGCCCTCCTTGCCTTGGGAATTATTTCCCTTGGCATTCTTTGCATTACTCGCTAAGGCAAAATACTCTTCCACTTCCTTGGAAGAGGTCCCATCTCTGGTGTTCCTCCTAATATCCTCCTGCATCAAATCCGACCACAGTCGTTCCCATTCTGGTAGCTTCTCCCAACCATTGACAGAGTCTTGATAACTATGCCAACTCTTTGGGAGTCCACGAAGAGAAAGAGTCACCATATCATCCTCAACAACCGTGATTACAACACTTCCAAGTTCATCACGACATTGAGTAAACCTTGTCAAGTGATTTGGAATTGAGTCGCTCACCTCCATCTTAATTTTTTGAAGTTTATCTTTCAGTGCCAACTTCCTTTGGTCACTTATGTTCTGGAAAAGTTCCTTCAATGCTTTCCACATAGCATGTGGAGTTTCCTTCCCATGGAGACTCGAGACAATGTGGTCTCAAACTCCCTCAAGGATTATCCGCCTCGCCCTTGCCACACACTTCTTCCATTCGGTCAGATTCTGAGAATCCGATGTTAGTGGCTTATGAATGTTATGATCAATGAATTCCTTCAAGCCATTATCCTCCCACATGGCCTCCATCCTGTCCTTCCAGGCTATATAATTCAAGTTGCCATCCAAGGCATACTCGAGCCGCAAACCATAGAACACCATTTGTCGATCCTGAAGTATGTATTGTAAATTCGAATTTCACCTATAACCTTGAACTTAAAACTTCTAAATCTCCTCTAGTATATTGTTCTCAACTCTGATACCATGTAGAAAATCCTGTAGATTCACAAGCTCATGTAATCTACTAAAACAGGAGACAAGAATCTACTTCTACTCTTTATAGCGAAAGCACATAAAGATCAAGAAAAACAACAATTGAAAAGAGGAAGATAATCAAAGGCACATAACACAATAAGTATCTAGGGAAACCCACAACTCAAAACACCCCTATCTATATTGCATTAATCAGAAATCCAAGATGATATTACAATGATTGTTCTCACAAGAAAAATCCCAGCACTCAATAAAATCAATCTCCTACTCACAAGCAAACTCATGGCCAGCACTTAGCCAATTCTCTTGCTCTCCAAGTCCCTATTTCCTTGTGCAATTCCTATTGTTGATTAGCCCATCTTAAAGGGAAATTAGTGCATCCAAAATTGTGCAATCCCTTCAAGGATCAGTTCCTGATTGCATGCACTATATGTACAACTTAGAAAATTATACAACAAATAGTACATTGTCCCTGCACTCTAGTCTCAACTAGGTCTTTCTCAGAATCGACATGCATGAGTTTCTGATGAGGGAATCTTCAGTTAACTAGAGTAGCACTAGTTAATGCATTAATGCACCAACTGACTGTTAACTCACTATTAGTTCCTCAAACAGTTTGGAACTAATTTAATTGGACTTAACTCAGTAAATTGAGTTAACTAATTACAACTCATACTTAATTCATCCTGGACCCCTATAATATAGGGAGAACATATACATGACTTCAGAAATACTTTCAACTCAAAATTATTAATCTAATTAATTTAATTAACTATTTACAAGTTTCTATGAGAATAGAATTCAATTTTAATTCTCAGTTTAATTCAAGGACAAATTAAACTAGAATTTCTCGATTCTATTTTTATCATTTCTTGTTGCTATTTTCAACAGTTGGCTCTCTACCAATGCCAAAACCTCTCTTCTCTTGAGATTAAAACCCTTCGGTAAGTTTTCTCTTATTGAATCTTCTTATTGATAAATGCCAAACCCTATACCCTTGACTAGAATATCCTCCAAGCACAAGTCAAGTCCTTCCTCCTCTCTGCACTTGGTTTCCCAGGCACTTTATCTTCCTCCTTCTGGCACTTCGTTTCCTGGAACTTCGTCCTCCTTCTAACAACACTTTGTTCTTCCTTCAACTGTTGATGTACCTTGTTGCACTTTCTCTATAAGAGACACTTTTGATGAGTCCCTTCCCTTGTGATGATCCCTACCTCCTCCTTGACCAAATGAGCTCTTCCTTGAGGTGTAGAAGCAAACTTGGTAGGATTGTTTTGCAGCCCTAATTCTTGCACGTGTGGGAGGTTTGCTTGATGTAATATGGTTCCTCTCTCCTTCGCTTGAGGACCCTCCTTCGCTTGGATAGGAGGCCTTGTAGGCCTAGATTCAAGCCCAGACAATGAGATATGCTTGACTATAAGTTGTTGTTGTCATAACTGTAGGCAATCCTCTTCACACATGTGATTGGTATTGGCCCTAGAATAGTCCCAAAACCTTCGTTGTCCCTTATATCTTCTTCGTTGAACTTGGAGGCTCCTTCTTCATCCTTCGCTCACCTTTTCTCAACTCCTTTACTTCACTAATTTAGAGGTGGATTACGTTATCTTTGGATGAGTGGACAACCTCTATATATACAAGATTGTCCCTCCTTTAGGCCAACTTGAAGGTCGACTTGCTATTTGTAGGCTGACTTGGTATCTATAGCTCAGATTGCTTCTTTGGAGGTGTCTTTGCTTTAGAGGAGGCTTGACTTTGCTTGGAGGGTTATTTCTTGACTCTTATACAAACATATACATGAAGTAACATGCCCTTAAGGTCTTCAATCATTTTCTTTTGAATCCTTGACTCACCTATGGCACTTAACATGTGCTAGACTTATTTCAATGAGAAAGAAAATCATTGACATATATTATAAAAATAATATTTCTTTTCTTGAATAAGTACATTTATAAAGACCGAGCCTAGTTACATTTCCTTCAACACTCCCTCTTAACTAGGGAGGTATTCATACAACATTACAAGGTGTTTTGGCTATGTTTCAATCTTGAAGAATTCACATAAGAGAAACCGAATTTGGAATCCATCTGTTATAGCATCATAATAGCCAACATTGTTTCCACAGCAAGGCCTTGACTAACAACTCTATCTCTCAATAGATCATAGCACAATGTTGGTGAGACCAATGACTTATAGACACCTTAGTCATTGTCTCTCAAGGTACATACCCACCCGGGTGTTCACTGAGTATGACCTTCTAGGACTATTCTTATCTTGGGTTCCCAACCCTCAAAGAATATCGGTCCTCTTGCCTACTCTTGTCTTGGATGCCCTACACATCCTCAAAGAGTATCAGATGCCAGATGATTACCCAATCCTCCAATTATTTCTTCCCAAGTGAAGACAAGAATGTTGTCTCTATCACTTCCTCTCAATTGACGAATACATGCCCAAGTATCCTCTGACAAGGTACTTGTCCAAGTTCTTTTGTAATTGGGAACTTGTTATAACTCCCTCTTAGCTAGGGACTTGTCCATTCATCAAAAAAATCTTCTTCATGGGTCCTCTAGTTGCTTGATCTCCTTCCTTCCTTTGATGTCATGAAGTCTTTGTTCAAACTTCTTCTTGGTAGGGCACCATCCATCGATCAATTTCCTTCCTTCTTTGTCATGTCATTGCTTCCTTCATGGAAAGTGGCCTTCTTGTCACATATCAAGTTCTCTTGTCATTTGATTATTCCTTGTCATCTTGTCTATGATTTAGACTACTCTTCACATGGATGCTTCTTTGTACTTGCTTGTTCCCATGCTTTGATCTAGTAGTCCTTCATGACTTCATCCTGATATTGCTTCAACATTAAATGGTGCTTTTGTTGGACGGCTTCTTCATCATGACATCTTTGTAGAGTAGAATCAGTTATTTATACCTTTCACATCTCCAAGGCCTTCATAGATGTCAAGGGTCCTTTGATCTTTTCCTTTCTTAGTCAGAGTTGTCTTGTCTTCTTTCGGGAGATGTCTTCAATTGATCTTTGTCAGATATTGGTTCTTTGTGATCATGGTGTTCTTCACTTGCTTCTTCTTGGATATATTTGTCAACCACTTTATGCTCCTTGTGAGAGCACTTCTTCATTGCTTGCTTCTAGGACTAGTGAACATTTCTTCTTTACTTTCTTCTTAATTAGCAATCTTATACTCCTTACGTGAGTATTTTCTTTTGTTGACTTTAGAAATATTGTAGTACATGACTTCGAGCATGTCATTAGTGAAAGAGATTCTTTCCTACTTGATCATGTTATAGAACTATTCCCATGACTCAATAATATACAAATGATAACATGACTAAACCTTGATGCATACATAAATCATCTTGATTCTCCTTTGATCATCTTAGCTTCATTTGGTTGTCCCTGGTGTGGCCCTTCTTTCTTCATCTTAGATTGCCTGCATATCATCCTTTTCTTGAATCCCATGAATGGGATTCCCAATGAGACATCTTCTTTTGTTTATGAATCTTCTTTTGAAGATTCCATCATAGGATCTTGAAGACACTTACCCTACAAATGTTTTTTTTTTTCCTTTTGATGATGAAGGTCTTCTAAGATTCTTAATCATGATCAATTTTCTTTCATTGTGGATGAAGTCCTATTATAGTTATGCTCCTTCTACATGAGTATCTTGAGCTATATCTACCATGCTCCTATATTCTAGAAGATATTTCTAACCATGCATTTAGTTCATTTATAAATTCTCCTTCTACATGAGCATTTCAAACTCTATGTACATCATGCTTCTAGATTCTAGAAAATGTTTCTAGCCATGCAATTTTATTCTATTCCTACATGCTCCTATACTACACAAAACTTTGAAAGAAGACTTCAAGTAAAGAAGTAGACTTAGTCATAGTAGAGATCCAAAGGATCTTCCTTCTTTTTCTTCTTGTCTTCTTCTTTCATTTCTCACATGAGCTTCTTCCCTTTTTCTTTTGTTTTTGTTCTCCTTCTTTAGTTTAGGAAAATTCCTCTTGTAGTGTCCATATTCTTGGCATCCATAGCATTGGATTTTCGACATATCTTTGTTGTTTGTTCTTCGTGGACCAAATTTGCCAAATTTCCCCTTTCTCTTGGCCATGGTAGCAATTGCTTGCTCCTTTGATCCCACATCCTCTTTTGCTTCAAGTCTTGTTTTCTCTATCTTGCATAGAGACCACATTTCACTTAGTGGGGTGGCTTCCTTCTTGGCATATATGCTTGATGTGAATTTGCCCCAATCCTCGGGTAGAGCATTGAGTACTACAGTTGTCATTTCTCTGTCAAACATGACTTCCCCTAGCTCTTGAAGTTGATCTTGTTAGTGTCAGTCTTTCCAACCTTCCTCCAGTGATCAAATGTGCTCTTACAAAGTGATTTTGAAGTGTCAAGGTCAAATTTTGTCATTTCAGTGAGTCTTCAAGAAAAATTTGGTCACTAGGCATTAGGTCTAGGGTTTGTTTTCACTCCTTTCAAAGTTGCCCAAATGTCAGTCCATGTCATCATTCAGCTGAGTGTATCATCATTCAGAGGGTTTTCATCATCATATTAGGTTCCATTGGGTCATGTTACACCTTGTTCATGCTTTAGTTGCGCCTAGGCAAGGTCATTTCCCTCTCCTAGGGTTTTGAAAGCTAATTTCTCTTGAATGGTCAAATCATTATCAAAACTTATATCCAGATGTTCATACACCTTCCCCTATCCTTAAAATACCCTATCAAATGCTTCCCATCCCTTAGATCCCCCAAATTCCTCATTTTCGCACAAACCCTAGTTTCTAGCTACAACCTGGCAATTTTCTAGGTTTGGCCTGTGTTTTGCCCTTTTGGACCCCTTCCTCTCACTCAATATCTGAGATTCCACTTTCCCCTGCTTCCTAACATCCCGCCCTACTTCCAAAAATTTCTCCAAGAATTCAGAAGCCTCTTATCCCCTTCATTTCGCTTCATTTCGGCAAAATCCCCTGTTCCACACATCGGGATAAGTTTCACTCAAAAGATGTTTTAGAGAAATCAAAGATGAATTTTGGGAAACTGAGAGAGGTTTCTGTCCAAAACATGCCAAGGAAGAAAAACCTCTTTCACTTTTTTCACAGGTGTCATGGTTTGAGAGAAATGTCAAGGATACCGTTGCCTCAAAAGAATCAAAGACACCTCTGAAGTGACCTTGGGAAAATCAAGTTTTCTCCTAGCTTGGTTGGCCAAATGATTTCCATGATGGGTAAAATGATAACTAGACACAAAGAGCTTTCCAATGAGCTATCATGAGATAAATTTGGGGTTGAGGAAGGCATTCAAAAGTTGACTGCAATAGCACTCTTCCTTGAGGCAGCCTCATTTGGCACTTTTTGACCAGTCTTCGGAGATTTGATTTTTGACAAGGAAAATGAACTCCAAATTGAAACATTCCAGTTGGGTTGGAAAGTAGACTCAAAGACCTTTCCAACGAGCTATCCTGCACCTGATTCTGACACCGGGAAGGCCTCCAAAAGCCTCCTGCAAAAGCACGACCCGTTGAGCCTGGCGCGCGACCCGTCAGGCTGCCCATTCCAGTTCAGAAATTACACAGGCGTGACCCGTTGAGGGCGCGCGACCCGTTGGGAATTCCTCTGCCAAATTTCGCCAGTAAGCTGCTAAATAACCCCGGATTGCTTCAAGGTTGTAGGTAGGCCTCTCCTTATGAAAATACATTGTTTGCCAAAGCTTGAAAAGCATGAGAATGTTGTTTAAAGCCATTATTTTGAAATAATGAATCCAATGCATATTTGCTCAAGAAGGTCAAAGTGTTGGTTGAGCTAGGGTTTGTCTTGTTGTTTTCAAGGTTATCCTTTTCACCCCCACTTTTTCCCTACATCCTATTTCCACCTCCCTCATCATTTTACTCATTCTCCCTACCAAAAACTACCAAAAGCCCTAAACCTTACCCCTATCCC
Organism: Pinus tabuliformis; assembly: GCA_031772625.1. Taxonomy (NCBI): domain Eukaryota; kingdom Viridiplantae; phylum Streptophyta; class Pinopsida; order Pinales; family Pinaceae; genus Pinus; species Pinus tabuliformis. The sequence goes on along the minus strand of CM062810.1, from coordinate 206,082,536 downwards.
TAAAAATCAAGAAACTAAACCTAAACCCTACCTCTCATAAAACCTTTGCAAATAATAAATATGTGATGGGGTATATATCATGATTCCTTCCCTTTACTCCCTATTTCATATGTTTTTCCCAATTTCCCTTCAAAGTCTCCCTTCCCTAACATTTCCCTTGTGCTATTTGTCCCCTTGAAACAGCATCTCGAACAGTTGAAACAACAGATTTTTGAGCGAGAGGCTATGCTTCTCCGGGTCAATGCTCATTTGGAGAGGTTGCTGGCTAAGGCCAACCAAGATAAGAACTTGCTCAGGAACATGAAAAATCATTATTGGGCACGGATGCACGTGTGCAAGGCAAAGATGAAAGTGCTCCAAAGGCGATTGGCCAAAGCACAAAAACGAAGAAAAAGGTCCGACCCCCTCCATATCTTGGCCGAGGCTTCCTTGAAGGAGCATGGCACTAAATAGCTCAGCCCCAGCACAAATTCCAAGAAATTTTGAGCATTTTGGGTCATTTTGGTTTTTTTAGGCAAAAAACAGGTTTTGTCCCCTCAACGGGTCTCACCCCCCGCACGACCCTTTCATTTGGCTACTCCGTTCCGGGAAAACTCAGCATTTCTAGATTTTTCATGAAAAGTTACACATGCTCACCCATTGCCAAGAGATTTTATGAAGTTTTGGGCCTCCAGAAAGTCAAAAAACAAGCAAAAAATGACTTTCTGCCACATTTTTGACACAGAAAGCAGTCTTGGGAGATTGCAATTTTGGAGGGGCAAATGAAAACCAAATTCAGAAATTCCACTTGGGTTGGAAAGTAGACATCCAGACCTTTCCAAAAAGCCTACCCTTGCCCCATTTGGACACCTGGAAGTGCCCCAAAAGTGCTCTCAAAGGTGTGCGACCCGTTCGGGAATGGCGCGCGACCCATCAGACAAATTGCTAAGGATTTCAGCCTACAGCTCAGCAAAACGCAGTTTTGACTATGTTTGACTTTTTGGAGTTGATTTTTATCCTCCTTGTTGTAAATGATGTAATTTTATGACACTTTTACACTTATGTATCTCTTCTAGAAGATTCATTCATGAGATAGGTGAAAATTAAATGAATGAACTGGTTTCCTAGATTATAGAGGCAAGTTGTTTTGACTGCCTAGTTTTCAGTTCTTAGTTTAGAATTGGTTGAAACAGCTCCTAGGATAGTGAGCTCGACCCCTAGAGGCAGGGAAAGATGTTAGATGATCTATATTATGTACTCTCTTGCTCATTTTCATGGTTGGACTCTTGAGGGAGAAGCTCTTATTGTATTACTCACTGTATCTCTGCAATTTTTGGCAAAGGAAGACCAGGGTTTTGCAGTCCTTTTTGGGATTCTTGTGGTCACATGTATTGATGGTGTGTTTCTCTTTGTACTTGTAAGTGTGTTATGTGAATCATTTCCTTACTTTTCCTTCTGCAAATTAGGCAAATGAAGTGTTAAAGTAGAATTCATGACTGTCATGCTCTGCTTTTAAGTTTGCTTAATATCAATGTTTTCAACTGTTTAAGGGGAATTCAAGGTTATTGCTTGCTCTCCTTAACTCCTCACCGGTCATTCTCATCCATCCATCTCTATCAAAGGCATCAATACTGTTTCCTACCTCGCCCCAAAGAACTCCCTGTGAAAACTGTGTCCAATCCCCGCACCCGAAATTGCCACTCCCCAATTTTCCACCAAAACTTTAAAAATCCTAAATTAAACCTCTTGATCAGTTTACTAGCCTAAAATTAGTGTTTCCCTATTGGTCGTCTCGCCCATGTAAGATCTTTACTGAGATAGACCGGAGAGAGCCCTCTCCTACCCCGTAGGGCTAGCTACGAGGCTAAGTGGTTTGATGTTGCCTTGGAGTTTGCCTTTCTCAGCCTGAGGTGAAATTTCAAGCGCTAACATATTGGCAACCATACTGGGGAGAACAAATTGCTTGTTGATTGATGTGTTGGTTTCATAAGTCTTAGACGGAGCCTGAATTTATGTCAGGTAGCCTTCGAAACGCTTTTGCTTTGCATAAGCGGAAGTAGATAAACGCTGCTTCAGTCAATCTCCGTGAGCTTGTGAATACAGCACTTCGATTGCATTTTACCCCAGTACTTGTATCAAGTTCAGATCTGATTGTTGATAGTGGACAACGATCAGACACTTGAAAGGCTGAAATCATTCACTTGGCGACTCTAAATCATTTTCGAGATCAGATCCAAAGACTCCACTGGAGGATGATCCCGACCAGCAAAAACATGAAAGGACAACATGGACGACCAGGTATTCAAGTTGGAATTTCATCCAAGACATTTTGTTCTTTGTCATAAATTATTTCTTCTCTTTTCCCAAGAATGTCAAGAAGGCTTTGCAAAGTATATTGTATTTGAGAAGAGATCCTCGGCCTGCAGTTGATTCTTTCCCTTTGAAGATTGTGAATACCAAAGATTTGCATGCTTTTGAGCTTGATCAAGATCCTTTTTCTGAATTTTGTGATGACCATCTTCAAATTGATGAGCCCCAAGAAACCAAGACTGATTCTATACCTGTTGTACATACCCCTACACCTTGTAAAATTCAAGATCGGTATAAACCTCTTGTTTTACCTTCTGTTCTCCATGTTTTCCCCAAAAACTATGATCTATACTTGCCGAGGTTTGACGGTGAATGTAAGAATGTCAATGCCGAGCAACATGTGCAGAATGTTGAGAATTTTCTAGATCTTTTTGAAGTTGATGAAGAAGATGTCAGTATAAGGCTTTTTACTCTTTCTTTGCAAGCCAAAGTGAAGAGTTGGTTCAAAGCCCTGCTTGATGCAAGCATCTCAGATTTCCAGCAGTTTGTCAAAGTTTTTCTCGACAGGTGGATGATCGGGCAGAACCTTTTCTTGATTGTAGAAGAGTATAACCAGCTGAAAAGATTACCAGGGGAGACAGTACAACAGTTTTCAGCCAGATTTAACCAAGTTTATTATTCGATGCCAGTTGATATAAGACCTTCTCCTAGATCTGCTCTCTTGCACTATCCGAGTGCCTTTGATCCGGAGATGGAGTTTCAGCTGAGAGAAAGGGATATTACAACGCTTCATGAGATGCAAAACAGTGCAGTAAATGTAGAGGCGCATCTGCTGATCCGACGGGCAAGGTTGAAGGAAGAAAAGATGAAAAACATAGATCCGGAAGAATCAACATCTCTAGAGGTGAAGCTTGACATTTTGGTAAGTGCAGTGGAAAAGATGATGGAGAAGATCACCGCAAGGAATGATTATGATGTTCAAACCCATGGCTCACTGATTGAAGAAGAACAAGTTGCTGATCCAAAACATTTTCTTTCTTATCCTAGTTGTCATAGATCTCATAATGATTGTTTTGTAGATCACCTTGGTGAAGAAAGAACTCTTGATATGACCTGCATGCTTGATGATGTCTTTTATACTGATGATTTGCCTCGTTTTGATCAGTATGATGATGATTATGTTCTCCAAACAGAAGCTAATCTTGCAGACAAATCAGCAGCTAGTTTGTGGGAGGAGGAAGTTCATTTTCAGCAGCTTGAATACAATGTTCAGCCATCACATATCAGCTATGACATTGATGAAGAAAGTGCATCAAAGTTTGAAGTAAGTGAAGGATCTTTGCCTTTTTGTTTTGATTCGTTTCAGTTCATCAGAGATAACTACCATGCAGTCAGAAATCAAATGTCAACAAGTCTTGATTTGAATCATCTTGAGAGCAATGGAAATTTTGTTCAAGACTTCTCATATTCAGATTTGCAACCCCCGGAAGCCATTGATTGTCAAGTTGCAGCTGAAGACTTGGAAGTGGACACACATGATTTAATGATTCAAGGTGACTCCGTACTATTCTGTTTTGAATCATTTCAGTTTTTGAAGGGTAGATTGCATAGTAAATCTTCAAATGAACAGCCTATAACAAATCAGCAATCTCTCAGTGTTAATGTTGAGGATGAGACAGATAACAAAATTCTTGAGCAGCCTGTAGCATCAGATTTGCAGCCACCAAATGAACTTGAAGGGCAGATTACAGATGAAGGTATGGCAGCCGAAATACATGATTTGATGATGCAGGAAGATTCTATGCCCTTTTGTTTCGAAGCATTTCAGTTTATAAGGCAGAATCTTCGTAAAATCTCTCAAGAAAAAGATGAACAGCTAGAAGGATGTCATACATTTTCAATGGATACATTGCAGCAGTCTTTTCAATTTTTTCATGATCCAATAGCTGATGTTTTGGATGAGGTTTGCAGTCAAAGTCTTTCTCCATTGACTACATGTGAGCTCGAAACATGTGTTGATATGAATTTGATCCGGCAACCGGTTTCTTTGTCATTTTCAGCAGAGGTCTCGTCACAAGGCTCAGATCAAAGTTTGCATTCATGGTATGATGAAACGAGAAGTAATCCATTGGATGAGCTAAGTTCCAGTGTGCTTTCATTTCATGATCCTTATGCAGTGTTTTTGGAGGTGGATAGAGAATTCATATCATTCAACGGATCTGTTTCTAAGTTGTCATGGGAGTTGCCTTTCAGTAGTTCTCTCTTGTTGTTCACAAGCGAGCACTTGCGGAGAATTCAACCAGCAGATGGAATACTTACTTGGTTACATTGGTTGTTTCATTTCACTTGATCAGGTGATGAATGAAACTGTTAGAGTAGGTTTTGATGAATAAGCTCCACTTTGAGCATCATTTTCAGTTTGTCGGTTGTGTTTAGAGTCCTTTGTGAGTCAATTTTCAGTCTTGTTGTTAAGTTAGTTTGTGTCGGTTTTCAGTCATGCATTTTGGTTTGAGTTTTTGACTCCATTGCCCAATGGATGAAGGCACTGTCTAGCTCTTCCAGAGATCTGTCGTTCTTGGCACCTCCAAGGAGCTACCATCCCCATTGGAGCCAATGTTAGTGTCAGTCTTTCCAGCCTTCCTCCAGTGATCAAATGTGCTCTTACAAAGTGATTTTGAAGTGTCAAGGTCAAATTTTGTCATTTCAGTGAGTCTTCAAGCAAAATTTGGTCACTAGGCATTAGGTCTAGGGTTTGTTTTCACTCCTTTCAAAGTTGTCCAAATGTCAGTCCATGTCATCATTCAGCTGAGTGTATCATCATTCAGAGGGTTTTTATCATCATATTAGTTTCCATTGGGTCATGTTACACCTTGTTCATGCTTCAGTTGCGCCTAGGCAAGGTCATTTCCCTCTCCTAGGGTTTTGAAAGCTAATTTCTCTTGAATGGTCAAATCATTAGCAAAACTTGTATCCAGATGTTCATACACCTTCCCCTATCCTTAAAATACCCTATCAAATGCTTCCCATCCCTTAGATCCCCCAAATTCCTCATTTTCGCACAAACCCTAGTTTCTAGCTACAACCTGGCAATTTTCTAGGTTTGGCCTGTGTTTTGCCCTTTTGGACCCCTTCCCCTCACTCAATATCTGAGATTCCACTTTCCCCTGCTTCCTAACATCCCGCCCTACTTCCAAAAATTTCCCCAAGAATTTAGAAGCCTCTTATCCCCTTCATTCCGCTTCATTTCGGCAAAATCCCCTGTTCCACACATCGGGATAAGTTTCACTCAAAAGATGTTTTAGAGAAATCAAAGATGAATTTTGGGAAACTGAGAGAGGTTTCTGTCCAAAACATGCCAAGGAAGAAAAACCTCTTTCACTTTTTTCACAGGTGTCATGGTTTGAGAGAAATGTCAAGGATACCGTTGCCTCAGGAGAATCAAAGACACCTCTGAAGTGACCTTGGGAAAATCAAGTTTTCTCCTAGCTTGGTTGGCCAAATGATTTACTTGATGGGTAAAATGATAACTAGACACAAATATCTTTCCAATGAGCTATTATGAGCTAAATTTGGGTTGAGGAAGGCATTCAAAAGTTGACTACAACAGCACTCTTCCTTGAGGCAGCCTCATTTGGCACTTTTTGACCAGTCTTGGGAGATTTGATTTTTGATAGGGAAAATGAACTCCAAATTGAAAAATTCCAGTTGGGTTGGAAAGTAGACTCAAATACCTTTCCAACGAGCTATCCTGCACCTGATTCTGACACCGGGAAGGCCTGCAAAAGCGCGACCCGTTGAGCCTGGCGCGCGACCCGTTGAGGGCGCGCGACCCGTCAGGCTGCCCATTCCAGTTCAGAAATTACACAGGCGCGACCCGTTGAGGGCGCGCGACCCGTTGGGCAGTGCGCGCGACCCGTTGGGAATTCCTCCGCCAAATTTCGCCAGTAAGCTGCTAAATAACCCCGGATTGCTTCAAGGTTGTAGGTAGGCCTCTCCTTATGAAAATACATTGTTTGCCAAAGCTTGAAAAGCATGAGAATGTTGTTTAAAGCCATTATTTTGAAATAATGAATCCAATGCATATTTGCTCAAGAAGGTCAAAGTGTTGGTTGAGCTAGGGTTTGTCTTGTTGTTTTCAAGGTTATCCTTTTCACCCCCACTTTTTCCCTACATCCTATTTCCACCTCCCTCATCATTTTACTCATTCTCCCTACCAAAAAATACCAAAAGCCCTAAACCTTACCCCTATCCCTAAAAATCAAGAAACTAAACCTAAACCCTACCTCTCATAAAACCTTTGCAAATCATAAATATGTGATGGGGTATATATCATGATTCCTTCCCTTTACTCCCTATTTCATATGTTTTTCCCAATTTCCCTTCAAAGTCTCCCTTCCCTAACATTTCCCTTGTGCTATTTGTCCCCTTGAAACAGCATCTCGAACAGTTGAAACATCAGATTTTTGAGCGAGAGGCTATGCTTCTCTGAGTCAATGCTCATTTGGAGAGGTTGCTGGCTAAGGCCAACCAAGATAAGAACTTGCTCAGGAACATGAAAAATCATTATTGGGCACGGATGCACGTGTGCAAGGCGAAGATGAAAGTGCTCCAAAGGCGATTGGCCAAAGCACAAAAACGAAGAAAAAGGTCCGACCCCCTCCATATCTTGGCCGAGGCTTCCTTGAAGGAGCATGGCACTAAATAGCTCAGCCCCAGCACAAATTCCAAGAAATTTTGAGCATTTTGGGTCATTTTGGTTTTTTTAGGTAAAAAACAGGTTTTGTCCCCTCAACGGGTCTCACCCCCCGCGCGACCCTTTCATTTGGCTACTCTGTTCCGGGAAAACTCAGCATTTATCGATTTTTCATGAAAAGTTACACATGCTCACCCATTGCCAAGAGATTTTATGAAGTTTTGGGCCTCCAGAAAGTCAAAAAACAAGCAAAAAATGATTTTCTGCCACATTTTTGACACACAAAAAGCAGTCTTGGGAGATTGCAATTTTGGAGGGGCAAATGACAACCAAATTCAGAAATTCCACTTGGGTTGGAAAGTAGACATCCAGACCTTTCCAACAAGCCTACTCTTGCCCCATTTGGACACCTGAAAGTGCCCCAAAAGTGCTCTCAAAGGCGCGCGACCCGTTCAGGAATGGCGCGCGACCCATCAGGCAAATTGCTCAGGATTTCAGCCTACAGCTCAGCAAAACGCAGTTTTGACTATGTTTGACTTTTTGGAGTTGATTTTTATCCTCCTTGTTGTAAATGATGTAATTTTATGACACTTTTACACTTATGTATCTCTTCTAGAAGATTCATTCATGAGATAAGTGAAAATTAAATGAATGAACTGGTTTCCTAGATTATAGAGGCAAGTTGTTTTGACTGCCTAGTTTTCAGTGCTTAGTTTAGAATTGGTTGAAACAGCTCCTAGGATAGTGAGCTCGACCCCTAGAGGTAGGGAAAGATGTTAGATGATCTATATTATGTACTCTCTTGCTCATTTTCATGGTTGGACTCTTGAGGGAGAAGCTCTTATTGTATTACTCACTGTATCTCTGCAATTTTTGGCAAAGGAAGACCAGGGTTTTGCAGTCCTTTTTGGGATTCTTGTGGTCACATGTATTGATGGTGTGTTTCTCTTTGTACTTGTAAGTGTGTTATGTGAATCATTTCCTTACTTTTCCTTCTGCAAATTAGGCAAATGAAGTGTTAAAGTAGAATTCATGACTGTCATGCTCTGCTTTTAAGTTTGCTTAATATCAATGTTTTCAACTGTTTAAGGGGAATTCAAGGTTATTGCTTGCTCTCCTTAACTCCTCACCGGTCATTCTCATCCATCCATATCTATCAAAGGCATCAATACTGTTTCCTACCTCGCCCCAAAGAACTCCCTGCGAAAACTGTGTCCAATCCCCGCACCCGAAATTGCCACTCCCCAATTTTCCACCAAAACTTTAAAAATCCTAAATTAAACCTCTTGATCAGTTTACTAGCCTAAAATCAGTGTTTCCCTATTGGTCGTCTCGCCCATTGAAGATCTTTACTGAGATAGACCAGAGAGAGCCCTCTCCTGCCCCGTAGGGCTAGCTACGAGGCTAAGTGGTTTGATGTTGCCTTGGAGTTTGCCTTTCTCAGCCTGAGGTGAAATTTCAAGCGCTAACAGATCCCTCATCTCATATATCTTTATGAAGTAGGGAGATATTCCTTCCTTTGATATCTTCATCTTGTACAATTCATTTCGTAGAGATATCACTTCTCTAGCTATGCTTACCAAGAATAGTTCTACTAGTTTATCATATATTTCTTTTGTTGTTTCAAGTTTGGAGACATAAGGAATGAGAGAGTATTTGATGGATTCTATTATAATCCTTTGAGCTCTTGTGTCATCCTTATATACTTGGCTAAGGCTTGAGTTTGTTCCTTAGCAGGAATAGTAATGTTCCCTTTGATGTGTTCTAGGAATTCATTCTCCTTGAGAAGTAAATTAGTCATCTTCTTCCATGCAAGAAAGTTATTGGTTCCTACCAATTTGTTGATTTCCTTGCAAAAAGACATTGATGTATATTCAGAAGGGGGCATATACTTACCTGATAGATTTTGAGATGTAGTAGACCTGCTTTCTCCTTGAAGACTTGATGGCTTGCCTTCCTTAGATCTTGATGTTCTTCAAGTTGCTTTCTCCAAGTGGACTTGACTTGATGATAAGAGTTCCTTGATGACTTGTAGCTTGATGTAGGTCCTACTTTGATTTTCTCTTCTTGTAGGTGCCTTTGTGTAAGGCTCTTCTTCTTCATTTTTAGTCTTCCTTGATGAATGCTAGATGGTAGACCTTCTTGTCCTTTGATGTGATTGAGACTTCTTGGCTTGAGGCTTCAATTTTTGTAAATGTCCTTCCTTGATGAGTGTTCTTGAGATGCCATTTCCTTAATGTGTCACCTTAGCTCTGATACCATGTTGAAGAATCTAAGGCAATTAAGTTTAGTATGATTCTTCTTCTTTGATAACAATTTGTGAAGTATGTTTACAATTTTTCTTGTTAACTTAATCTTCTTGTTCTTCTTATTAATGCATGTGTGTGTGCTTCATCAAAGTACTACCAAAACATAAGAACAAGAACACAAGATGTTGTCTCTCTGCTAGGGCTAAAACCTCTCTTCTCTAGAGAGGAAAGCCCTTCGGTAAGTTTTCTCTTATTGAAGCTTCTTATTGATCAATGCCAAACCCTGGACCCTTGACTAGAATATCTTCCAAGCACAAGTCAAGTCCTTCCTCCTCTTTGCACTTGGTTTCCCTGACACTTTGTCTTCCTCCTTCCGACACTTCGTTCCCCGACACTTCGTCCTCCTTCCGACACTTTGTTCTTCCTTCAACTATTGATGTACCTTGTTGCACTTGCTCTAGAAGAGACACTTGTGATGAGTCCCTTCCCTCATGATGATCCCTACCTCCTCCTTGACCAAATGAGCTCTTCCTTGAGGTGTAGATGTAGACTTGGTAAGGCTGTTTTTTAGTCCTAATTCTTGCACATGTGGGAGGTTTGCTTGATGTAATATGGTTCCTCTCTCCTTCGCTTGAGGACCCTCCTTCTTCGCTTGGATAGGAGGCCTTGTAGGCCTAGATTCAAACCCAAACAATGAGATATGCTTGACTATAAGTTGTTCTTGTCATAACCGCAAACAGTCCTCCTTTTTTCCTTCACACTTGTGACTGGTATTGGCCCTAGAACAATCCCAAAACCTTCGTTGTCCCTTCTATCTTCTTCGTTGCACTTGGAGGCTCCTTCTTCGTCCTTCGCTCACCTTTTTTTAGCTCCGTTGCTTCACTAATTTCAGAGGTGGATTATTTTATCTTTGGAGGAGTGGACAACCTCTATATATACAGGATTGACCCTCCTTTAGGCCGACTTGCTATCTATAGCTCAGATTGCTTCTTTGGAGGTGTTTTTTATTTGGAGGAGGCTTGACTTTTCTTGGAGGGTTATTCTTTGACTCTTATACAAACATATACATGGAGTAACATGCCCTTACGGTCTTCAATCATTTTATTTTGACTCCTTGACTCACCTAGAGCACTTAACATGTGCTAGACCTATTCCAATGAGCAAGAAACAAATTGACATATATTATAAAAATAATATTTCTTTTCTTGAATAAGTACAAATATCAAAAGTACATTTATGAAGACCGAACCTAGTTACATTTCCTTCAACAACATGACGTGGTTGGGACAACATGATGTTGCAATGTTAAGCAAGATATGAAGATTCTAAGAGAGACACAGTTCGAATCATGGCCAATTTAGCCAAACATAGGTGCCAGGATTATCAAATAGTTAAGGGAATTGGAGATCTAATGAGTAGGTGGTCAAGTCAAGGTAGTAAGGGGGAAAGGTCAGTCAAGCTAGTCATTGGCGAAGTCAACTAGTCATTGGGTGGTCTAACTAGTGGTTAGGGACTTCATGGACCAAAAATATTAGTAATGGAGCAAGAAAGTAGCCATTAGAAGACAAATTATTCCTCCAAATGACCAAGTTGAATCTCCAAGTCAAGTCATACCTGTCAAATGAGCAAGTCAAATTTCTTCAATGGAAAACAAGTGGAACATTGAGAAAAAAATGTGTGCTATTTTCATTCACTGGTCATACGAGGCCATGAGAAAAGGGATTTTTGGACTGAATTCGGAAATTGAAACCAAGACGATCCCTTAGTGGGCCAATAACAAATTGTAATGTAATATTTTATGATAAAATTACTAAGTCTCCAACTCATGGATCACTAGTAAAAATAATTATTTGAGGAGACTAACTGGCCATTAGGTAGCCATTATCTAGCCATTAAAAATGTCTTGTAAAAGGCTAACCTCCCCTCTTGTAATAGTTTTTGTAATCATATGAGATTAGTGCCATCATATAATAAAGAGATTCATTTTGAAAACCCTTGTTCATATTTTATTGCTCATTGTTTGGGATGGATTTTACTTACATTTCTTTTCCTGATTAATTATATTATCGATATAATCTAGTAGTCATTTTTAATAAGTAAAACCATGCAAATTTATCAAGTGAATCCATAGAGTGGTTACAAGTCAGGTGGAGAGGAAAAACTAGGGGGAAACCCCACTTTGTTCGCTTATTTTGCAGGTGAATAACTTTGAATAATTGAACCATTTCAAAGGGGAGCTTCATCCAGAGAGAGTTCATATTCACCTCTCACACAACTTGAAGACTAAACAATTCCACAAGGGGTTGCTCCCAATTGAGGGTGAAAAGTTGATAGTGGGGGGGAATTCTCTTTCAAGAAACCAAACTCCCTTGATCATAAACAAAATCAACTTAAGGAGGTGCAAGTTTAATATCCTTGCAAGGTGAGGTAATCTTAGTACAAGGTATAATCCAACAACCAATTTATTTATAAAATTCTAAATTTTTTATTTTCAACATTACATTGAGATTTGTGCTTGTTGATTTTTCATTGATTTCATCATATTTAACAAGATTTACTTTGGACAATTTGATTTAAATGCTAGAATTAACCAAGGATAAATGCAATAAATTTTTTAACACATGTTACACTTGCATATAGTGAAATCATCTGATAGATCTATGATTCTATTGGTTGTAACATACAACATATGCATCAAAATTAGAGATTTCCAACACTTTACAAGTAAATCACTCATGAAATATCTCTAGTAACTTTATCGTGATTAATATTGTCTATTTTCCTATTTAGAGTGAATTTCATGTAGTTTCTGGCCATATTTAAAACTTATCTTTAGATCTGTAATTCTATGGAAACTTTTCCCAAGAGGGTTTCAACTCATTTTTGTAAAAAAAATAAAATCCAACTTGCTCTAAATTGTCGTTTTTAGCTATCACAAATTGAGGAGAGGTCTCATAAGCCTCAAATTTTATATCCCAACCTTCCCAACCCTAGACATAGCATCTAGGAGTCCTTAGGCACTCATAGGGTGGTCGATTTGAGCTCAACAAGTTGTTGTTCCTATGATTTTATGCACATTTTATAGTCTGATTTTATAGGATAATAAGTTGTTTTGACTCATAGTCTCTAACCAACAGTCAAAAATGAAAAGTAAGACCATAGATAGTTAGATTATTTTCTATACATGAATTTTGATTTATTACATTATATTTTCTGTCATTTGGTGTTAATTTCTATTTAGTTTTCCACTGATAAATTATACTCAAAAACAGTGAGAAATCCCTATATAACAACTCCTCAACCCTATTAAAGCACTAGTCATACTTGGAGTTAGTTGGGGTTACCTTTGGGAACCTTCCCTTGACCATTTAGGAGGTATTTAGGTCTAATGAGCAGCAATTTTGGCTAAAGTGATAGTGAAACCCAACCTTGTGTGTGCCCATCCAGCGTGATTGTCAAGACCTTAGCAACCCTGCTAATTGTATCAGTAAAAGGAGTTACATGCTTGTAATCTTAAGTTTAAAATTCAAAGTCAAAAGATCACACTAGATATGAACTCCCAAGATTTCTTTGTGGAATCTCAAATACAAATATTTAAAAAGAGTTCATAATGTTTAGAAACTTAAAATGATTTTTTTTAAATGGATTGAATTATGCTCTCATGAACCATGTAAATGAAAATACCTAAAAGATAAAATGAGAAAACACTCAAAAATTGGCTCTTGTCATTTAAGATGACTTTGAAAAGATGATTGCTAAGTGAAAATAGCATATAAGAAGACCCAACTAGGAGGTTACTTTACTTACCATGTTGGAAGGGAGTTCTCTCTCTCCTTCTAAATGGTCTTCACATACTTTTTAATCCTTTCTTCATATTCATGGAATTGTTTTACAATTAGGATTTCTTTCCCTTTTTGGTAACTAAATTCAGTCCTTTTGGTAATTATAATCTTTAATATTCATTCCCAAAATACGAGCCCACTTTCAACATTTGAAAATTCCTTTAAATGCTACTAAGTGAGAAATATTCATCACTATAATTTGTTTTTGGGGGGAATGATAGATGTAATTTTGGCCACTAAAACCATCTCCATGTTGTTCTTCATGTTTGTAGCTTTCCAACGAGCTCTTATTTTCTCAATTTGGACATCTAGATCTCAAGGTATGGCCTCTAAAGTTACTAACTTAGCAACAATTGATCTACTCCATGTGAATCTCGGCCTTTGATTTATAAAACCACCCTAATTATCATACATGCATTATGGGAGGGAATTTATGACAATTTATAAGGAAATGGGCTCCCCACATTATTTATGTATGAAGTAGAAAGAGCCTTGGATCCTCACCTAGCATGTGTAGTGTAAACTTTAGTCACCACCTCAATGCCTAGTCATCATGTCGAGCCACTTCCCAATCATCCAAGTCCTACCAATACCTTCCAAGTATCTTCCAAATATTGCCACATTTCATTGGGAGGTACCAAAGAAAAAAGAAAAAAGGATATGATAATGCATGAAGATAATCTAAGTCTAGAGAATAATGGAGAATAATAGCAAGTTAAGGTAAAGTGATAGAGTGAATAAGAAAAGAGCTTATGTGAAATGATTAAGTCAAAATTCCACATAAAGATATCCATTTAGTCAAAAATTTAAAAGTGGATGGTAAAATAGATAATGAAAATAATAATAATAAATGGAAAATGGATAAAAATGAAGAAATAGGATTTAAATGGATCATTTAGGAAGAGAAAACTAACAGAATGTAGATAAGTTAACTCTACAGTTTCCTACACAAAATTCGCAATATCTTAGGCCAATTACCTTCATTCTTTATTCCATAAAGTGTTGGACAAAGCTAACACATAGGGCTATCCAATGAGAGGATGATTACAACAAATTTTAAACACTTTCAAAATAACTCCAATATGCTGCAATTTAAATTGAAATAGCAAGTTATGAAAGAAAATTTAAAAAACAATTATAAGAATCAACGAAAACAATTTACACTTGTAATTCAAATATCATACCCCAATTTTACAAAATATCGCAATCCAATGTGATCCAAAATCACAATAGTAGAATAAGTGAAAACAACTCATTCAAAACAAATGGATAAATATTGATGTTGTTTTATCAAAGAAATATAAGGAATTTTTTCGTCAAAGAAAGCAAAGATAAACTTTGGTTATCATAGTTAAATTATTAATGCATGGGTACATATCAATTCTAAAAAACACTATCAACCTAATTAAATAAAAATTGTTTGAAGAAGTCTAGAAAAAACTATGGATAAGTAGACCTTAACAAATTGTATCAAATTCTTAATTCCAACCGATTAGATATAAGTAAATAATGATATTATTATTATTGTTTTATTAATAATATTTTGTGATGACTTCCTATTTTTAATATCAATTAAAATCAATATAGAATAAAAATAATAAGAATTATGATGGTCTTATAATATTATATAAATGAATTGTAAAAAAAATTAAAATAATAATATTATAAAATATTAAAAAATAAATAAAATTTATAAATTATTGGAATAAATTATAAATTAATAAGAAATAAATTAATTTAAAATAAAAAGTCAAAGATAACCATTGAAGATATTAATTTTTATTCTTTAACGTTCCTTTTTATTAGTTGTTCCTTTGAACGTTGGATAATCACTGTTGCATATCACTGTTGCATCTCTGAGATATATTTTAGCAGTCTGTTGATCTTGCTCCTCATCTTGGTCCTGATGATGAACCTAGATTGAGGTTTGAAACGCGTCGACCAATAATTCTCCATGTGATTTTCCAAAAGATCTTAATCATCAAATTATATCAAAGTTTAAAACCCAAATGTTGTTACTAACAAAATACTATTGACAAACAAAATGACGCAAGCTTATGACAGATTTAAATATTCAAATTAAAGTGACAAAGACAATGATCTCCTTACATTCCAAAGAAACGAAACCAATACAACTTTAGTCGTAATCAAAATTACACTTGTAGTCATAGATACACTTGGAATCATAATCAAAGAATATTAACTTACAAGTTGTGCGACATACACTCTCAAAAAAGGCCACTAGGATGGATCAATCTATTTAAAACGTGAATTCCAATTGTAACTACCAAGATTTGATTATCTCATTTGTTCAATTACTTCAAGGATGAAGCATCTCAATGAGAGGTGACATGTAATGAACATACAACCAATATAGATCCATCTTAACCACGAATCTAGTAAGGATTGAAAGGGATCAAAACTCTTGAGGTGCAAAGCCTTTTTACAATACAAAACTTTAAAAAATTACACCTCCAAATATTACATCCTAGGGACTTGCTAGATGACAGTTAAGATGATGCTCGCTCTCTCGCTCTCTCGCTCTCTCTCTCTCTCTCTCTTTATATATATATATATATATATATATATATATATATATATATATCCTAGAGACTTGATAGATAATTGTTAAGACGACTCTCTCTCTCTCTCTCTCTCTCTATCTCTCTCTATATATATATATATATATATATATATATATATATTCATTTTTTAAATTGTTTTTTTGAATGCATAAATGGATTCAACCCCTTGAAAATCACTTGAACATATGAAATAAATTAACTTAAACATGCAATTCCAACAAATGCTTATTCCATTCAAAATTAATCCTTAATAAAATGATCAAAATATAAAATAATGATACTTACTTTTTCAATTATATTATATAATATATAGACATTTTAATTTATTTATTTATTATTATTATTATAAAGCAAGTATAATAAGTAAATGGTTGACAATGAAATGAAATAATATAGTTAACATGAACATTGAGATATTTTATTTGTATATTACTTTTCCACATTAAAGTTTTTTCTTCTGTGAATATATTTTTAAATACATTTAAATATCACTTTCTATTACTTCTTCTCTTTGCACATTGAGATATTTATTGTGATTGATATATACATATATGTTTTTTTTTTCTAAAGTTGATATTAAAATAGAATTACTTAATATGGATATTAAAATGGTTTATTTATGTATTCAATATAAATATGAAAACATAAACTTATTGTTTTTTGTTTAATTTATTTAAAATAGTTTTAAAAGTTGATATAAAATTATCTGTTATGAAACCAGCTCAAGAAAAAGATAGAAAATATAGATCAACGCCTTAAAATTCAGCCTCTTCGAGGGGGCAACCTCCTTTACATTACATAAATGAACAATTCTTCGATGATTCAAATGACAAAACCTACTTTCTCTATATAGGAGTCTAAGGAGTCACAATATAATCCAGCCGACCTAACAATAATAATATAAAGCCACAAAAATAACAATAGAGGGTTTCTATGGGGCACAGTAATAACAATATGGGGACAATAGGGGCACAACAATATTAATAAGAGGTACAACTAAAATAGTAATGGGGTAATCACTAGTATTATAAGGACCCAACATGCCCCTCTCCTTCAAAAAAGTGTTGTCCTCAACGCTTGAGTAGTTCTGGATGCTTCTGTATAAAATTCTCATCCTTCCATGTGGAATCTTCAGCAGATAAGTTCTTCCACTTGATAAGATACTCTGAAATTGATCAATTTCGTAGTTGTCGAGTTCTTGTTTCTGTGACTGCTTCTGGTTCCAATATAATTTTTCCTTCCTCGTCAAGTTCTGGCAATATTGTTTGAACTGAGAGCTTATCGCCTATAACCTTCTTTAAACATGAAACATGGAAAACTGGGTGCAATCGAGAAGCTATAGGAAGCTCCAATTTGTATGCCACAGTACCAATCTTTTGCAACACCTTGTACGGACCATAATACTTTGGTGATAATTTATTATCCTTCTTAGCTTGCTTGAGGGACATTTTCTTATATGGTTGTAGCCGTAGGAATACCCAATCACCTACATCAAAACTTCTTTCGCTGCGATGTTGATCTGAGTGTTGTTTCATTCTATTCTGTGCCAACACGAGGTTATCCTTTAAGAGTTGGAGGACTTGTTGTTGATGTTCGATGTGATGTTCCACTGCTTGAACCTTAGAATTTTCTCTTAATATGATGTGATGAATGGTGGCTGATACCCATAAAGTGCCATAAATGGGGTCATTTTTGTTGCTGTATGGAAGGAAGTGTTATACCACCATTCAGCCAGAGGCAACCATTTGACCCATTGTGTCTGTTTATCAGATACAAAGCAACAAAGATATCCTTCCAAACATTTGTTTACTATCTCAGTTTCCCATCAGATTGAGGATGATAAGATGAGCTATGAGCTAACTGAGTACCAAGACAAGAAAATAATTTTGTCCAAAAATTTCTAGTGAAAATGGGATCTCTGTCACTTACAATAATCTTTGGGTTTCCATGTAGCTTTTGAATTGTTTCCATAAATGCAGTAGAAACTGTACTGGCTTTAAATGGATGTGATAATGCACAAAAGTGTGCATACTTGGTAAGTCTGTCAACTACCACCATGATGACACTCTTTCCCTCAGACTTGGGTAAACCTGTGATAAAATCCATTGAAACCTCCTCCCAACGTTGGCTTGGAATGGATAAAGGTTGTAATAGACCCGGTGTCTTAATTTTTTCAACTTTATTTTGTTGGCAAACCAAACATTCCGCCACAAACTTTTGAATATCTGATTTAAGGTCATCCCAAAAAAAATCCTTCTTAACCCCGTGGTAAGTTTTTAAAAATCCCAAGTGCCCTCCTAAGGGAGAAGTGTGCAATTCCATAAGAATATTTTGTTTTAGCTGGGAATTCTTACAGAGGTATAAGCAATCTTTGTACCATAACGAATCATTTTTCCAGCTAAATGTATCCGACGTACTAGAATCTTGTTGTAACTTTCGAATAAGTGCCCACACTTCTTCGTCATTCTTCCATTCCTCCCTTGCTTCGTTTATCCAATCTGGTTGGATAATAGAAATGGCACACAACAATGCTTCCACATCCTTATCCTTTCTTGAGAGTGCCTCTGCCACCACATTTTGCTTCCCTTTTTTGTAAATGATTTCAAAGTCATAACCCAACATCTTTGTGACCCACTTTTGTTGCTCTTCAAAGGATAATCTTTGTTCTAAAAAGTATTTAAGGCTATCATGATCCGTTTTTACCTTGAAGTGTCTTCCCATTAGGTAGGGTCGTCATTTCTTAAGTGCATGGAGTATTGCCAACATTTCCTTCTCATAAATAGCTTTGTGTAAAAACTTTCCCTTGATTGGACGACTTTCAAAAGCAATGGGTTTGTCATCTTGCATTAAAACAGCACCAATTCCATTTCCTGAAGCATCACATTCCACAATAAAGGTTTTTGTGAAGTCCGGTGTAGCTAAGACAGGTGCTTGGCACATTGCCTCTTTAAGATTTTCGAAGGCCTTTGTTGCTTCTGGAGTCCATGAAAATGCATCTTTCTTCAATAGTGTTGTTAGAGGTGCTGCTATTCTCCCATAATTCTTAACAAACTTGCGATAATACCCTGTCAACCCTAGAAATCCTCGCAGATGCTTTATGGACGTGGGGATTTTCCATTCCTTGATGGATTTAATTTTGCTAGGGTCTACCTTAACTCCTTCATGAGATACATTATGACCCAAATATTCCACTTCTTGTACTCCAAAGAAATATTTGGATCTTTTTGCATATAATTGTTTCTCCTCTAATAGTTGTAGCACCCTATCAACATGTTCAACATGATCTTTCCAAGACTTGCTGTAGATTAGTATATCATCAAAAAATACTAACACAAATTTTCTAAGGAATGGTTTGAAAATTGAATTCATCAAACCTTGAAATGTTGAGGGTGCATTGGTAAGGCCAAGAGGCATGACCAAAAATTCATAATGACCCTCATGAGTTCTAAATGTTGTTTTCAGAATGTCTTCAGTCTTCATTCTGATTTGATGATATCCTGAACGAAGATCCAACTTGGTGAAGTAAATTGATCCATGCAATTCATCCAGTGATTCATCAATGACAGGAATGGGACACTTATCTTTAATAGTGAACTTGTTGAGCTCCCTATAATCTGGATACATGCGCCATGATCCATCATTCTTGTGCACCAATACTACTGGAGTAGAGAAAGAACTTTGACTCAGTTGAATTATACCAGCCTCTAGCATTTCTGCAACCATATGTTCAATTTCACTCTTTTGGGCATAGGGATATATGTACGGCCTGATGTTTGGAGGAACACTTCCTGGAATCAGATGAATAGCATGATCATGATCACGATTAGGTGGGAGACCTTTGGGAATCTCAAATACCTTAAAATGATTGTCCAAGACTTTTTGGATATCTGGAGAAATAGACGATTCCAATGTGGAAACATCTAGCGAACATAATTGTGCAATTACACCTTTTCGTTCCTTTTTTAGAAGCTTTGTCATACTGTTAGAGCTGATTATATTTCTCAATTTCCCTGCAATACCCCTTAATTCAACTTCCTTTCCTTCCACAAAAAATTTCATGAAAAGTTCTTGAAAATTAAAAGCTATTGTACCCAAGGATTGTAGCCATTGGACTCCTAATACAACATCAGCACCTCCCATTGGAATGGAAAGCATTGGGCTAGTCAATACATATCCTCCCATGGATAGCTTGATATTATGGCACTTTCCAGAGCAATTTGTTGTTCTTCCATTTGCAACCATCACTTGACACTCTGGTGCTGGATATAAGAAGCAATTCAATTCTTTTGCTACCTTACAATGAATAAAATTGTGGGTACTTCCTGAATCAATCAACACTATTACATTTTTCTTCTTGATTTGTCCTTCTATCTTGATGGTTTGAGGAGTGGTAATTCCCGCCAATGCATTACAAGATATGGTCGGATTCATTTGTTCTTCATCTAGGCTTTGTTCCTGGAGTATATCCTCTTCTTTTGACCTTTCTTGCTCCTTTTCTTCTTCCTCTTCACAATCTATGTAGAATAATTTCTTCTCAGCACACTTATGACCTTTAGTGTATTTGCTATCACAACTGTAACAAAGCCCTTTTGCTCTTTTTTCTTCCAATTGTTGTGGTGTCAACCTTATAGGTTGTGGAAGACTAGCGGCAACAACACTTCCGTCTTTATAGTTGTGAGTGGTATGCTTCCTGGTTGCCATAGTTTTGCTTTCCATTTTTCTTGCTAACTTGAATGCCTTCTCTAATGAATCAGGTTCCCAAAGGCGAATATCATGTTGGATATTATCCTTTAAAGACCCTAAGAACACATCAATCATATGCTCCTCTGGAATATTTTTTACCCTTATGTTCAATTTTTGGAACTCCTCAATGTGCTCCATTATTGAACCCTTTTGTTTGAGACTTATCAATTGGCTAAAAAAAGTGTTGCTTTTTGTATCCTCATAATGTGCTATCAATTCTTCCGTAAAAATTGCCCAAGTGATAAATTGTTTACGAGAGCAAAGCCATTGATACCATACAAACTGATTTGGTTCCAAATATAAAGTTGCAATACGTACCTTTTATGTGTTTTGCACATTATTGAAATCGAAAAATTGCTCTATCTGTAATATCCATGTTGCGGGATCCTTTCCATCAAACTTCCTCATATCAATTTTTGGAATATGGTGCGTCTTCGATCCAACATTAGAGTCTATGAAATCATGATTAACATTTCATTTGTTTGCATCATGAGTTTCCTTTCCTCCCCTTTCACCATTAGTAAGTATTTATTATAGAAAATTTGTCAAATATGCCTTCAAATCTATCTTTAAATCGTCAATCTTGGCTTCCACGCCCTTTATCTTAGATTCCACTCCATTTATCTTAGCTTTTGTGAAAGTGAAATTTGTTACACTTGGTCTTGTAATTTTGATATATCATGTAGCATTTCTTCCTCTTCTTCATGAGTCATGCTAGAGCTTTCAGATTGCTTACTAGGTGTTTGCATTTTCTTTCCTCGGGGCATCAGTTACCGATACTAATGCTCTACTATGCCCTTTGAATTCCTTCAAAATAATTTTTCAAACCAAGCTTAAGTAAAAATTTAAAAAATCTACACACCTTTTTTCACTTTGTAGGAGCTCGATATTGCCTCTGATGTATCTTTGTAATTTCGGATCATCCAATTCTGAAATTGCGACCTGTGGTAGCCCTCTGTGTCCTCTTTCCAATGCCACCAGTCTGACCCCAATTGGATTCTCCAATGAAGAGTTATGTCAAATCTCCCACAGTGACCTGATTATAGACTAATTCAGTAGAGCGAACTTGTACGACGTGCCACGTGTCCCTGTTTTGACCTTGGGCTCTGAAAAATATATACAAGAAACTACCGTCCGTCCTCTTTCTATACCTTCTTACGAAATTTCAATCCGATGTTCAGAGAGAAAGTTATGATGATTTTCCCCAGGCCACTTGTTTGGAATGTAATTCAGGAGTCTGCAAAAAGACCAACTTCCTCAGATCATATCTCCACAAATATAGCGCGAAAAACTCCGAAATTCGGACCCGAGCTTCAGCGCGATGTCTTCTCAAATGGGTTTTTTTTTAGCTTCTGAAACGTCGCAGAAAATTTTTTTATAGCGAAAATGCCACGATGACCTGTTTGGAGCAGCGAAACCCTAGAATCCAAAGCTCTGGTACCAAATGTTATGAAACCAGCTCAAGAAAAAGATAGAAAATATAGATCAACGCCTTAAAATTCAGCCTCTTCGAGGGGGCAACCTCCTTTACATTACATAAATAAACAATTCTTTGATGATTCAAATGACAAAACCTCATTTCTATATATAGGAGTCTAAGGAGTCACAATATAATCCAGCGGACCTAACAATAATAATATAAAGCCACAAAAATAACAATAGAGGGATTCTATGGGGCACAGTAATAACAATATGGGGACAATAGTGGCACAACAATATTAATAAGGGGTACAACTACAATAGTAATGGGGTAATCACTAGTATTATAGGGACCCAACATTATCTTTATTTATATGGGTATGGAAATATTTTATTTATAATTGAAAGTGAGTGAAATATTTTGGAGTTGTCTTTAGTGTGACTTTTTGAAAGCTTTTAGGGTGGGTTTTTCCGGTTTAATTTCTTTAAAATCCGGCAAGAATTTATTGAAATCACAAGCTTGATGGGTAATCCTGTGCAATTGAAGTTCCCTAGGGGTTTTCGAGGGTGCTGAATCCATATATACAGTCAAAAAACTAGTTTAAATAACAAATCAAGATTTTACCTCAAATTTTTCCACCGTATTCCGACACTAGAAAGTCCAAAAAGTCGCACTAAAAACAACTCCAAATATTTTTACCATGTCTTTTTTGTATTGAATTGTAATATCAATAATCAATTAAGCAAACAATAGTTTACGTTTTATAATACTTTTGAGTAAAATTAACAAAATATGTATATTTGTTAATTGTTTTTTATTTGATTATAGCTGACATTATTTTTTAATTTAAAGAATATTTTATTTTTATTTTAAAAAAGACACATGTGAACTCCATATTGAAGGTGGACAAAATTATGAACCTCTCAGTGCAATAAACAAAGATGTCACTTAATGAACATATGGTAAAGTAGCAACTCAATGAGAAGCCATATTTACATAATTAAAATTGGTTAAATAATAGGTACCTCTTTCCAAACCTAGTTAATTAATAGGTAACGTTTTCCAAAGATCACAGCTCTCCATATCACCTACCCTCACAACCTCTATTTATACAACTCACGTTTGTATTATATCAAAAACATCATTTTCATCCTATATCAAATATGTGTTATTTCAAATAATTATACATGTTTTTTTATGGCTTTGTGATTGCGTTCACCTTTCCACATTTATCATATATCAAATATGTTTTCTTTCAAATAAATTATATATGTTCTCTCAGGTTTAAGAGAAAGACGTAATATCATTCCTTCTACCTGACAGAAATCCCAACTCTTAACAGAAATTTTTTGGTAAGCATGGATTACATAAAAATTGACTTTATGATGAAACCAAATCGCATCTTACTCATCCTCAAAATTTTGGTTGCATATCATTTCCACAACCACTAATGGCCTAACTACGTACCCTTCAAACCAAAGCCAAAGATCTGACTTTCCGTTGATTCAGTGAAATGTGACTTAATTTAATCTAATCTATTGTCTACTCCAATGTCAAGGCAAGCAAAGTCTACCAAAGACAGCTTTCTCTCCACTTCTTCGAAGACAAAAGATTTTGGTACACCATGTCAGTGTCCATTCCAAACTGGACTCGTGTCCAAAAATGACTGAAAGCTAACATATCATGTTCAGCGCTATTTCAAACATCCTATGTTATTTCTGAACTGCTACGCTGTATCAAACATAAAATCCATAACAAATAGTTTGGGTGTTTTCATGTATATTTGAGATATTAAAGTTGAAACAGAAATCAGAGATATAAGATAAATGAAATGAGTTCAATTATATGAAGGTGATATCCATAAACGATTATTAATTACCTAGAGTTGGGATTTCTGTCGGACTATTTTTTTCCGAATAAAGTGATGATTAAAAATCCCACCAAAGCAATGAAAAGAGTAGCTGCCATTGTTGCCAACATTGCAACAAATGTTATATGTGGACTCACAAAAAATACAACCGCTATAGCACCACTTTGCCATATCTTCAATTGTGAAAAGGCAGCCTCCTGTAGAACATTCCAAATGGCGTAAGGAACAAATACTACAGTATAAATCATCAATTCGGGAAGGTTCATGAACCACAACCATAAATACAACTCATAAATCTCCTTGTGAATTTTAATATCCATTATTAAGAAATGACTTTTTCCAACGTGACATTCATGCATCTTGAAAACCAATACGGAGTAAACATATTCAAATGATAAAACTACTCTGAGGTAACAAGTTGTGAGAAATCAGCAACAAACAACTAAATATGCATCAGCACAAACAGAAAAAAAGGAATTGTGAGCATTTAGAATACAGAATAGCTTGAAAAAAGATATTAACTAAATTTGATTTTGCAAGATATCTTTCACTGAGAGTGATTGCTTCCCAAACAAAGTTTCCGAAAAGGAAGCCTTGATATTCACTGACGAGTTCAGATGTAGTGAAAACATCCACAACTCTTGATCATCGGTTGTGCTGCTCCACATTAACTCTGACATAGAACAATAAATTACATGGAGTTCAAGTTCTTGCAAATAAAGACTATGAGCATTCACCTGATGTTGGGTAGAAATGTGGATGAGGAATGCATTATTTCAATAAGCAATTCAGTTTCTCATCTTATCAAGCAGAAAAGTGAGGATCAAAATTAAATTTGTTTCAATTATCTTATTATTCCAAATGATCATAAAACATAATTTGATGCCACTGTTCTGTACTACTCAAATTGTGAGGAGCAAGAGTCGTTAATCCGAAATACTACCAATAAAAGATGGTGCTTTTGTTGCAAAGCATATGCGCCTTCATCAAAGAACACAAAGGAAGAATGTTCATATTTTCATTAAGATTATCTAGGAAGTCCCTCCTATAGATAGCAATGACTAGCCCAAGGCATAGAGGAACCTGATTGTGGGACAAGAGTCCTGTTGCCTCAATCTAGCAGGCCTTGTAAGGGGGTAACCTACAAGGCGGAAACTAGACTAAGTGACAAAAATGAGGTGTGGAGCACTGTCACCACATCTAGTACCTCCTGCTCTTTATGGACTTTCACCAATGGGAGGCTTCTGTTTAGAGAGGTCGTCAATGAGAGATATGCTAAGCTTAAGGAATAAGGTGACAAGAGACCTATAGAGGACAAAGCTTTGTAAGGATGAGGCTCAACAAACGAAGAAAGGCAACTCGCATCCTCTAACTAGACCTAATCAGTGCACAATTGATCTAGGGCTTGAGAGATAACAAGCCAAATGGATTAGCCTAGAATCAAAGGCCAAGAAAAGGTTTCATAACAACGAACATTAGTAATCAATTGGACCTGTTGCCACACAATCTAGCAAGGGTCCTAGGAGGGGTACTTAAGTGACAACCACTAGACCAAATGACAAACAATGGGACAAAGACCTAAGGTCAAGGCTCCAAAGATGATAGGGACCTTTCAAGAAGCTTTGTAATATGGTTATATCCCTCTACATAAGCTTATGCTATTCTTGAAAAGGACCTAGGATGGGACCACACGAGACCTAGGGTTTTGTATAATCTTGGGAGAAGACTCTTCAAAGCACTCACCAGGTCAAGGTAGGATGAAAGAAAGGGTTTGAATGATTTATTCCATTGAATACTATGCGCCAAAACACTCAAGAAAGCCAACACCTAAACATTCAAGACGAGTTTCCAAGGTCAGAGCTAGGGCTTCCCATTTCTTGAAATGAATAGTGGAAATTTTGTGAAACCCTGAAGAACCCTAGGGGAGACACCAACACAGTAATTTATTCACGTGGATTTGAAAAATTCCTCCCCTATAGGAAGCCGTAGCAAGGTCGTCTAGGTTGGAGGCCGAAATTTTTGGGAGGAGAAAAAGAGAAGGGAAAAGGGGGTGATCACTAAATTTGCTCGGATCAGTGCCTTGTCCTTCGGATATGCAGTCTATGTGATTCGAAATTTGGTTGAAATTGTCTTCAAGGAGGCTACAAAATGATTCCCTAGCAAGTACTCTCTAGCATTTACCCACCCAAGATTTATGGACTTTCATGGAAGAAAAACAATTTTTGCTCCACTAGGAACATTCATCCACTTGTTATCAATGAGTAACATGCATAGATTTGCAATCTAACAATCCTTTACAATGATATTCAATAATTAGGACACAAAAGAAAAAGATAGTTACAAAATTCCACACATTAGACATTTTTCATGCAAAATTTTTTCACAAGATCACTTACGAAACAACAAGAGATATATCCAAATCCAAGACCAAAAACCTGGGTCCGAGAGAGAACAAAATTTCAGCTCCAAAAATATCGAAATGCATCAAGAGATCTCCAATAGACAATCAAGAGAAAAGTGTGAAATTCTCAAGAAGAGAGATCCAAGTTCAAGTGATGACGATCCAAATGAATGAGGGTTAGCTCTATTTATATGAGCCTCCTCTAATTCGAATTAGCCTAAAAATGCCCCTAATATTATTTTAATGTGCAAGAATAACATGTCTTTGGTGACAAGCCCACCAAATAGCTCATAAAGTGAATGATAAACCATCCAAAGCTAGCCGAAATGATGAAACAATTGTGTAAGAGGGTCGTTGGAAACCTGAATGAGTCCTCAAAGTGCGATGATGAAGAAGAGGGCTCCATGAATGATGATCAAGGGGGTGGCCCTTTGATTTCGAAGCAAAACATCATGTGGTACCCCAAGTATCTCTAGGGCACACGCAATGGTCTCATGGGTCTCCTGGTGGCTCAAAATCAAGTTGATGCTCCATCAATGAGGGCTAGAAGATGACACATGCCCTCCCATGTCTCCCAGGAAAGACAAAACCTCCTCTGGGCTCTGGATCAGCTGCCACGTGTCGGATGTAGTGTGTAGCCGTTGGGCAACGTGGTCCAAGTGCATCATCATCTTTGTATAACTGGGGCACGAACAAGCATGGGGTGGTGCTGAAGAAGCCTATGGCATGGCAATCAATTCTCTACATGCATGGAGGCTCATGGCTCTCAATGCTCACCCTACAAGTGCCATTATGAACCTCTCAAGAGCTTGGATCACAGTTGTCGGGGAGCGCCCCTTACCCACCCCCCCCGAATCCACTCCTGAAGCGCGCTCCCTTCAGGAGCGCATCGCGAGCAACCCTGAGAACGCGCTCCTGAAATTTGCTCCCGCAAGGAGCGACTTTCGAGAGCGCACTCCCTAATAAAATTTCGCTTCCTAACTTTCTTTGCAAACACATTCCAGACTCAAATTTTTTTCAAAGAAACAAGAATTTTTGAGTGGGGAAGGCTAATGATTAAGCTTATGGCCCTGTTGATTTTTGGTAGTATCGGATGTGCTCTAAGTCTCAAATTTTGCAAGGAGGCTTAAGCACATGTATTCCAAAGAACCCAGTAATTGTTTTGGGAAATTCCACCCAAAAACAGTTGTATTAAAATAATTAATTATTTTTAATGGGACCCTAAGTCTAAACTTAGGAAAATAAAATAATTAAAAGGTATTAATATAAACTGTGGGTGTAACTTCTAGAAGAAGACGAGGATCAAGCAAAAATTATCTTAGCCATTGATTAGCTTCTAATCTGGGTCATTGAATGTCAACAAGGAGATTATTTAAGGAGGCTTGAGGGTCACTTGGAAGACACACAGAAAGAGTTTAGAGAATCGATTTTCTGAAGCAGAGCAACTACCAAGAGATTTTCAATAGTGAGCTTTTGCAGTGAGGGGCAGGGATAGTTGTGTTGGAGTATCTTCTCCAACACCCAGGATCAACGATAGAGAGGCAGAGAGACACCAGGAGGAGGCAATGCAGACCCAACAGGGGTTGACGCTGGGCCGGGAGGGGTTGACGCTGGGTCAAAAGGGCTCACGCAGAGGCAACGCAGCCTTCCAGTGCAGAAATCCAAAATCTGTCAGGGAGCTGAGATTTCTAAGTCGGGAGGGCTGGAAACTGCTCCAGAGGCAGACATTTCCTAGTTGGACTGACGCAGAGCCTATTGAGGCTGACGTAGGGCAGGCGCAGAGATAACCAGGGACAGTTGGTTCAGTTGCTAGAACAACCAGAATTGTCGGGTAGAGTGAGGTAATCTCACTAAGTTTTTTCTGCCAGTTTATTTTCTCTGTAACTGGATTGTTAGAAGGGCATCCATAGTTGCGTTCAGAAACTACTGCATAATAATAAAAACCCTCAGAACTGTTGCACCGGTTTTCCCGCATTGGGTTTTTCTGGGGACATTTGTCCAAAAAATACTGTCACTTGTGCATCTTTCTCTATTTGTTCTGTTCTTGTTTTGGGCAAATTAATTAATTAAGTGAAGGTTGCAGTGTGTTAGCTTCGATATTTGCTGTAGGAAACAGTAAATAATTTGTTTCAGTATTTAACAGATAGGAGAAGTTTAATCAGTTGCTGCAGTAGGTGATTTGGGTGGGATTCTCGAATTTTCACATGGTATCAGAGCATCGCATGTGAAGCAAGAAAGAACAGTACCAGAGACCCGTTGAGCAGAAGAGGGAGTTCGGAAAAGGCTGCAGGAGGCAGCGATTTGAAACCCCAGAGGGTTTGTGTAAAAATTTCTGAATCTAACAAACTAGAAATCCTACTACAGTAAACTAACTTGCATTACCTACTTGGGTTTCTCATTTAACAAGTTATTTTCAGAAATATTTAGAAAATATTAATCCAAATACACTGCAGCCTACACCAACATATAGATCAAGTACTGAAAAATAAATGAGATAATCATGCAAAGGACACTTATTTTTGGACTAAACGTCCTCGGAAAAACCTAATGCGCGAAAACCAATGTAGTATCTGAGAGTTTTCTATTATTAAGCAAAAGTTCTGAATACAAATGTTGGTTGCCCTCCAACAAACCAGTGACAAAGAAATACAATGGCGAAAAATCTGAGTGATTTTTACCTCACTTCACCTAGAATATTTCAGCTGATCCGACAACAAAAATGGCTAGCCCCAGCTACAACTGTGATGCCCCTTCGCACTAACTGCATGGACCTACATGGAGATCTTTGAGGCTTTGCGTTAGCTCTTTTGCCCACTACGTCAGCTTTCCCGACTGTTCCGGCATCTCCCGGATATTCCGGTAGTTCTCGGCTATTCCGACTTTCTGCGAGGAAGGCAACTTTCTCCCTCTACACTGGCCCTTCTGGCTCTGCGTCAACACTGCATGGGCCCAGACTGGCCCAGTGTCAGCTCTCCTGTCTATTGCGCTACCTCCACAAGCTTCTCTCTGCCTCTGTTTGTATTCCCAAACTATCACTACCCCTCAACAGCAAGATCTCCCCAATCGATTTCCCTCCTGAGAACTTCTCACCTCAAAAAATCGATTTCCTCAATCTCTCTGTGTGTCTTCTCCAACTGACCCAAAGCCTCATTTTATACTTTTCTTGTTGAGAAATCAACGACCGAGATTAAGTCTCTAATCAATGGCTAAGATTAAATTAGACTTGATCCTCGTCTCTTCGAAGTTTCTCACCCATATTTTCATTAATACCCATTAATATTTTAATTTTCCTAAGTTTAGACTTAGGAACCCCATTAAAATATTCATTATTTTAATAAAATATAATCTGGGTGGAATTTCTCCAAACGATTTCTGGGTATTGGAGATCTCATGTGTTCTAGCCCCTCCACAAAATTTCGGAGCTAGAGCACATCCAATGCTACGCAAAAATCAACAGTTTGCGTTGTTCTAGCCGGAGGGCTGAAATTTCGAGGTAGTCTCTCTCCGAGTGAGTCGACGGAGAAAAGGCCTTCCAGATCGAGTTTTTGTTGGGGCAGAGGGAGCAACACAAAAGCCTCAGCGTAAGTAGAGCTGGTGAGATGCCGTCTTTTCTGTAGGCCATTTTGTTGCGCAGAAAGACTTCAGAGGAGAAGGAAGGAGCACAGTTGAGGGAATTTCTTCCTCAGAGAATTCCTAGCCAAGGAATTCGAATTCTCACGAGCTAAGCAGCAACAAGGCGCAAAAATTTTACTAGCTCCAACAAGAAGTGCGTAGGCTAGCCTAGCAGTAGCGCAGAGGAGAGAGGAGGTCATTCGACTTTCTATTTGTGGCAGAAATGGCAACCAGTGGCTTTACCAGATTATGGAGTTGGAGCTTGGCTGCAAAATAAAATAAAAAAAAACCAAGAATGATGACCCCCTTCCATTTTTGAGGAAAGGCAGCAACAAATTTCCATTTGAGAGTTCTAGTGGGGGACAAGCAGCAAAAAGAAAGGCAACTTCACTTGGTCCAATGGACAAGATTTTTCAAAAAGAGAAACGGGAAGAGCTTGATCTCACCATTTCCTTTTCTTTCTATCAAAACTTCATATCCTTTAATGTTGCATGCTTACCTCTATTTATTGAGATGTGTCGAGCTCTAACTCATGAGACTCCATCATGGTATGTGCCTCCTAGTTCAGAGAAGCTTAAAACCACATTGTTGATGAAGGCAAAAAAAAAGGTGCAAAAAATGCTTGAGCCTATTAAAGCATCATGGCCAACATCTGGGGTTAGCATTGTTTCTGATGGATGGACAGATCCAGCACGACACCCACTCATCAACTTCATGGTGTCTTCCTTGAATGGTCCAGTTTTCTTGAAAGCAGTGGATACACTTGGAGAATACAAGGATGCACAATATATGGGTGAGTTGTTTATTAAAGTTATTGAAGATGTAGGTGTTGATTCTTGTGTGCAAATCATTACAGATAATGCACCTATTTGCAAGGCTGCTGGCATGATTGTGGAAGCTAAATATCCACAAGTGTTTTGGACATCTTGCATTGTCCATCCATTGAACTTAGCATTGATATCCATTTCTTCTGATGTGCTTTGGATTAGTAACATTATTGAAGATGCACAGCATATCCGTAACTTTGTACAAAATCATACAAATGCCCTCACTATCTACAAGGAGTACAATAATCTATCATTGTTGAAGATTGTGGATACACGGTTTGCCTCTTCATTCATCATGTTGAAGAGGTTGAGGGAGGTCAAGACCGCTCTTGGGGCCATGGTTATTTCAGAGTTTTGGTCTTTTTGGAGAAAGACAGATCAAGTAGCCTCTAAAAGAGTGAAGGACATAGTGTTAGATGATGTTTGGTGGAAGAGGGTAGATCTAATTATTCAGATCATGGACCATATCATTTCTTTGCTTCGATTTGCAAATACAGACAAACCCATCCTAGGAGAGATTTATGTGGGATGGGATTCCATGATTGAGTCTGTGAGGAGCATTATTCTACAAAGTGAGTGCCCCGAGTATGAGACATCACCAAAGGGCTTCTGTGGTACTATACAGGATATTCTTGTCAGCAGATGGAACAAGAATTGCACACCTTTACATTGTTTGGCTCACTCATTGAACCCAAAATACTACAGCCATGAGTGGTTGAATGGTGGACCTTCCCGCAGATTCCCTCCTCACATGGATGGTGAAATCTCACAGGGGAGGAAAGATGCATTCAGGCGGGTTTTTCAGGATAGAGCTTTGCTTGATGAGGTGGAGGATGCCTTTGCAGAGTTTTCCGCTGGCACTGGTCGATTTGCAGGATATGATGTGATTAGAGACAGGGGGGCTAAGAAGCCCTATTCTTGGTGGGCAAATCATGGGGCAACAAACCCTCCTCTATAGCAGTTAGCCATGAGGCTCCTCTCTCAGGTGACTTCATCCTCTTGTTGCGAGAGGAATTGGAGCACACATGGGAATTTGTATAGTGTTAAGAAGAGAAGGCTTGAGCAGTCCAGGGCAGAAACAATGGTGTATGTGTGTTGAAATTTGCTACCGGAGGACAGGTGGTTCCCTAAGGCTTTGATCTTTGGCCTAGGGAAAAGTGTCCAAAAGAATTTAATTTTTCTCCTAAAGTGACTTTATAATTTTTTATAAAGTCAAATCTAATTTAAAAGTGACTTTAAGTGATAAAGTTACTAAAGCCTAATTTTAAAGTGACTTTAAGTGATAAAGTTACTAAAGTCTAATTTTAAAGTGACTTTAATAAAGTCAATGTAAAATTAGAAAGGAAAAGTGACTTTGGAAATAAATGACTAAGTGAGTCTTTATTAAAGTGGGGTGAATTAAAAAAATAGAAAGTGGGATTTAAATGAGCATTTAATCTCAGCCCTAGATCTCAATCTATTTCAGCCATTGGATTTAGGGATTCCCCAAAAGTCACTTAGGGTTAGATTAAAGGAGAAAAAGGAGGAAAAGGTCATTCATTCTTTCATGAGCAGATTGAAAGAAGGAGAGCAAGAGAGCAAGGGAGATTTCTGGACAGTGAGGAGAAGGAGGCAATAGCTTGGCACACATTCCAAGGCAGCGTTTCAGCAAGTCCGTACAGCTAAATTAGCACATAGTGAAAGGCAGTTTTGCAGGAGGCCGTACAACAGTTTTGGAGAAGGTCGTACAGCAGTTTTGGAAGAGGTCATACAACAGTTTTAGAGAAGGTCGTACAGTAGTTTTGGAGAAGGTCGTACAACAGTTTTGGAGAAGGTCGTACAACAGTTTTGCAGGAGGCCGTACAGCAGTTTTGGAGGAGGTTGTACAACAGTTTTCGAGGAGGTCGTACAACATTTATTGCTGTTCTGTTTTGCTATTTGCAAGTTTTTCCAGTTGGCTGTGAGGCACGGAAAACAAGATAAGTTGTAAAAATTTGCTTGCTGATTTTTTTGCTGAATATTTCTCACTGTAAAAAGCATTTTCCAGAAATAAGGAGCTTTCGAACTGGTTTTCCCCAAGAGTTGTAGGGGGTTTTTCCAGGGTCACCTTGACCAACAATCACTATGTTTAAATGTGTTGAATGGCTGTTTGTATGTGCTGATTTTTATATTTCTGCATTTTTCAGCATTCTATAATTTTTCCAGAATTTGTGTTTTCAGCAAAATTTATTTTTCAGTTGTTGAATGTCTGGATATGGGAAAGAGCATTTAACTATTTTGGAAAAATAAGGTGAAACTAAAAACCGGGGTGGGAAATGAGAATTTTTTATATGGTATCAGAGCTTGAGTGCTGAAGTGCAGTTTGGGACAGCAAGGAGGAAAATTACAACCTGCTGATTTTTCACTTAGAAAATTACAGCACGCTGATTTTTCACAAACAACAGTTTTATCTTTACTACAACAGTGCTATTTTTCAGTTTTAGGACAGCATGATGTCATTGGGATTGAGGGTGGAGGATAGGTTGGATGGGCATACAAATTACAGCATTTGGAAGGAGAGAATGCAGAGTATCTTTGAGGAGGCAGAAGTCTGGGACATCGTGGTGCATACCACCCAGAACCCTGTTGTTGTGCCTACTAATGCCACTCAGTTGGCTGATTATAATAAAAAGAACAACAAGGGTAAGAGACTGATTCTAGACGGAGTCAAAGACCATTGCATTCCTCATGTGAGAGGAAAGAGAAATTCCCATGAGATATGGACAGCATTGTCCAATCTCTATCAGAGTACCAATGAGAACCGGAAAATGGTCCTGAAGGAGAAGCTGAAGACCATTAAAATGGGTAATGATAGTGCAGTTGGATATCTCACAAAGATTACTAATGTGAGAGATGAGTTGGCAGCAGTTGGAGAGGTCATTCCACCCACTGAGTTGGTGCAGATTTCAGTGAATGGCCTCCCCTGTTCATGGATGAACTTTGCTGATGGGGTTTGTGCACGTGAGACCCTTCCCACATGGGAGAGGTTTTGGGATGATTGCAATCAGACAGGGATCAGGAAAGGTCAGCTTGGGGCAGCCAAGCCAGTTGAGCAGGATGAGGATGTAGCACTGTTGGCAGGAGGCAAGAAAGGCAAAGGGAAGAAGCAGGCTTCCACAAGAAATGGTGGGGGCAAAGGCAAAGGTAAAGGTAAACAGGGTAACGCACAGAAGGACTATTCCAAGGTGAAGTGTTGGAATTGTCAAAAGATGGGACACTATGCAGTTGTGTGTCCGGAGAAGAAGAAGAAGAAGGGGAAGAACCAGAGCATGGCAGCTTCAGCAGAGGTTGAGGACTTTGCAGATCGTTTTGACTGGGAGTTTGCGTTCACTACGTGTAATTCCTCTAGTGCAGGATCACCTGCCACACAGGTTCAGAGGGAGCATGCTTTTCCCTTGATTAGCAGAGCATCTTTAGGTATCTGGTATGTGGACAGTGGGGCTTCACGTCACATGACAGGAGTCCATGAGTACTTCTCAGAGCTTTCAGAGAGTGGCACTGATATAGAGGTAGTACTCGGTGATGACAGAGTTGTTAGAGCAGTCGGGGTGGGGACACTGACATTTCAGAGGGAGTCCAAACCTCCCTT
The DNA here is from genome assembly GCA_031772625.1 of Pinus tabuliformis. NCBI lineage: Eukaryota > Viridiplantae > Streptophyta > Pinopsida > Pinales > Pinaceae > Pinus > Pinus tabuliformis. The sequence continues at coordinate 206,048,398 of CM062810.1, read as the reverse complement.
GAAGGTGTCAGATGTTTTTTATGTGCCAAGGATGAGGAAGAACCTCATATCCGTCTCAGCTTTGGAGGACAGAGGATATGAGGTATTGTTCATGGGAGGACAGGTGTTGATGTATCCCAGGGGCACTCCAATTGATTCAACTAGAGTGATAAGTGTACGCCATGCAAAGGTGTAAAGTTTGCATTCCAACCCCTTTTGGCATTGAGCAGTAGTACCGACAGCAGAGCTAGCAGTTCTGAGCTGTGTGAGATTTGGCACCGCAGGATGGGGCATATGTATCATGGAGCCTTGAGGACCTTGCGGGGGATCACTACAGGTGTGCTAGATTTCAATACTGATCACTTTGATACTTGCAGAGGATGTGCGATGGGCAAGTTTGCAAAATCCCCTTTTCCCAGCAGTGACAGCAGAGAGACTAGGATACTTGATTTGATTCATTCCGATGTGAGCGGTCGGATGTCTCATGTTTCCTTGAGTGGATATGAGTACTATGTTTTATTCATTGATGATCACTCCAGGAGGACCTGGATTTATTTCTTGAAGACCAAGAGTGAGGTCTTCAAGCGGTTTCAGGAGTTTAGAGCTCTTGTGGAGACACAGACAGGTCGGAAGATCAAGTCCCTGAGATCGGACAATGGGGGAGAGTACACCCTTGGAGAGTTTGTTGACTATTGTGCGGAGGCAAGCATTAGGAGGGAGTTCACTGTTCCTTACAAACCCCAGCAGAACGGGGTTGCGGAGAGGAAGAACAAATCCATCGGAGGGGCTGCCAAAGCCATGTTACATGATCAGGGGTTGCCATTGTTCTTGTGGGCAGAGGCCTGCAACACAGTTCTTTATTTGCAGAACAGGAGTCCGCATCGTGCCTTGGGGCACATGACTCCGAAGGAGGTTTTTTCTGAGAAGAAGCCTGATATTGGTCATCTTCGTATCTTTGGGTGCATTACATACTCCTACATACCCAAGGAGAAGAGGACCAAACTAGAGCCCACTGCAAAGAAGGGTATCTTTGTGGGCTACAGTGAGACCTCAAAGGCCTTTCGGATTTACATTCCTGCACAGAGGAAAGTTGTTATCAGGCGGGATGTGAAGTTCGGGGAGGACAAGGCCTTTAGGAGATCACGGGAATTAGAGTATCTGGATCAGCCAGACCCTCAGCAGCAGTTGAGTCAGTCACAGGGATCCAATGGGCAGGGATCAGGAGGGTCCAGAGGTACATCTATGAGGATGTCAGGTCCGTCAGTGAGCAGTGGCTCGCCGAGCCAGAGGGGTGGTGCTCCAGGGAACATGCAGAGCAGTTCACTAGGGAGTCCACTGATGGACAGTTCACACGGTACCTCAGCTTCTACAGGTTCAAGTGCAGGCAAGAGGACAGCAGACAAACAGTCAATAGTTCAGGTTCCTGATGATGATGAAGAGGAGGAGTTTCACTCTCCTATGGGAGAAGTACGCTCAGGGAAAAGGAAGCCCAAGTGGCTTCATGACACCTTGAGAGATGCCACATCTGTTGCTAAGCCTAAGAGGCCTGTCAGAGAGAGTAGACCACCTGAGAGGTTTTGTAGCTATATGGCAATGGCTACCAGCATCCTTGACTTCGAGCCTTCTAGCTATGAGGAGGCAGCTAGCCAGCAGGTCTGGAGAGAGGCCATGCAAGAGGAGTATTCTTCTATCATGAAGAATGATGTTTGGGAGGTGGTGCTGAGGCCCGAGGGCAAATCCGTGGTTACTTCCAGATGGCTTTACAAGGTAAAGCATGCTGCAGATGGCAGCATTGAGAAATTCAAAGCGAGGTTTGTGGCTAGAGGGTTCTCTCAGGTAGAGGGAGTTGATTATGAGGAGACCTTCGCTCCCGTGGCTCGATATACTTCGATCCGCTCCATTATATCAATAGCAGCAGAGATGGGTTGGAAGATCCACCAGATGGATGTGAAGACTGCATTTCTCAATGGCTTCATACAGGAGGAGGTGTACATTGAGCAACCATAGGGCTTTGAGGTGCATAGGAAGGAGTCCCATGTGTGCAGACTGAAGAAGACCCTTTATGGCCTGAAGCAAGCTCCCAGAGCTTGGTACTCCAGGATAGATATGTACTTGCAGGGGATGGGTTTCACAAAGAGTGAGGCAGATCCGAACCTTTACTATATTGTGATAGGTGAGGAGCCTCTTATTCTAGTGTTGTATGTAGATGACTTGGTCATTACAGGTGCAGAGAGACTCATAGAGCACTGCAAGAGAGATCTTGCGGCGGAGTTTGAGATGAAGGACATCGGCTTGATGCATTACTTTTTGGGTTTGGAGGTGTGGCAGGAGGAGGGGCATTTCTTCCTGGGGCAAGGGAAGTATATTGTGGACATCCTTGGCAGATTCCACATGGAGGATTGTAAACCCATGTCGACACCGATGATCACCAACTGGAAGAAGCTTCATGCTACGGATTCCGAGTTGGTGGATCCCACATTGTACAAGCAGTTGATTGGTTCCTTGATGTATTTGGTCAACACTAGACCAGATATCTATTTTGCAGTCAACACGATGAGTCAGTTTATGTGTGAACCTAGGAAGGTTCACTGGGTGGCTGCAAAACACATTTTGTGGTACTTATAGGGGACAGTGGATTATGGTCTGGACTACAGGCAGGGGGATGGAGTTAGATTGGCAGGTTATACTGATTCTAATTGGGCAGGTTGTGCTTTTGATAGGAAGAGCACTTCAGGGTGTTGTTTTGGGTTGGGTTCGGCAGTAGTGTCATGGTTCAGCCGAAAGCAGCAGTCAGTAGCATTGAGTTCAGCAGAAGCAGAGTATATGGCAGCCAGTCTAGCTAGTTGTGAGGCCATCTGGCTTCGCAAGATGTTGTTTGGCTTATTTGGTCAGCCGTTGAGACCTTCAGTGATTTACTGTGATAATCAGAGTTGCATTAAACTCACGGAGAATCCAGTATTTCATGACAGGTCAAAGCATATCGAGATCAAATATCATTTCATCAGAGACTATGTTCAAAAGGGAGGTGTGAAGCTTGAGTATCTTCCCACTGATGAGCAAGTTGCAGATATTCTTACCAAAGCCTTACCACGGAGCAAGCATGTCTACTTATTGGCTGTTTGTATGTGTTGAAATGTGTTGAATGGCTGTTTGTATGTGCTGATTTTTATATTTCTGCATTTTCCAGCATTCTGTAATTTTTCCAGAATTTTTGTTTTCAACACAATTTATTTTTCAATTGTTGAATAAATGGATATGGGAAAGGGCATTTAACTTGGAGAAATAAGATGAAACTGAAAACCGGGGTGAGAAATGAGAAATTTTTACAATGTGCACACCAACCTTCGTCTTATTTAAAGGCAGAGGGAAGAGTGGTTGAAGGGAAAGATAAAGATATGGGATGTCTTCCCTAATGCTATGGGTCTGGACAGCAATGTTGAGTTGGCATTGGCCAACATGGATCTCAATGATCCAGTGCTAGAGCCTATTAGATTTGATGATGGTGATATTGTAGAGGGGTCATCGTCCACACGAGCAGATGCAGAGACGACTTTGGATATAGGGGAGGAGGAGGATGCAGAGGAGAGCAATGGTGACCATGATGGTGAGGACAATGATGCTGATTTTGATGATGACTATGAGGATTGATTATTCATGAGTCATGGGCTACCCACTGCCTTGAGGCTTGTATACTTGTAGTTGTTTTGTATTTTCTATTTTTATTTGCCATTGGCATTGCACTACCTATGTAACACATTTTGATTTTGATGACTTAATGAGAAAACTACAGTTGTCAGTCATTGATGAATTGAATATGTATTATGATTTATCATTTATGAATTTAGAATTTATGATTTATTGATTTATCATTTATGTGACATGTATTTGAATTTTGTATGTACTATGCATGCTATAATGTTACTAACTTACTTTGTAAATAGTAAAACTTACATATAGATGAAGATCTATGTTTGAAATCAATGAATTTGTATCATTAATGAGAATTTGTGTAAGAAATATCTAATTTTTAAAATCTATATATATATATATATATATATTTCTCAACCTGCCTCTTACATTTGTGAATGAGAGGGTTTGCACCTATCAGAAAGAGGTCGTCCACATAAAGTACTAGAATGCGAGGTTTATCATTTTCAACCTTAAAGTAAAGGTTTGAATTGGCTTCACTTCTAGTGAATCCCAACTTCATCAAATAGCTATTGATCCTCTCATACCAAGCCCGGGGTGCTTGCTTCAATCCATAGAGAGATTTCTTCAACCTACATACATGAGATTCCCGATCATGAACCTCAAACCCCTCGAGTTGTTCCACATAGACTTCCTCTTTGATTGAACCATGCATGAAAGCGGTCTTGACATCCATCTGATGTAGGTTCCATCCTTTTGAGGCAGCAAGGGCTATGATCGAGCGAATGGTGGTCTATCGGGCAACAAGTGCAAATATCTCATCGTAATCTACACCTTCATTTTGAGAGAAGCCTCGAGCAACAAAGAGAGCCTTGAACTTTTTTTCACTTCCATCAACTCCATGCTTGATTTTGTAGAGCCACTTGGAGGTGACAACCGATTTGTCCTGGGGTCTAGGGACCAAATCCCAGACATCATTCTTCATAATTGACTCATATTCTTCATTCATAGCATCCTTCCATACTTGTTGCTTCACGGCTTCTTCGAATGATGAAGGCTCATTTTGAATGATAGTGCTCATGACAGTCAAATATCCTTGATACCTATTCGGCTTCTTGCTTTCACAGAAAGTCCCCCTTGGTGCAATGTGTCTCTCGACATCTTCGAGAGTCTCCGTAAGCCACAAGGGTCTCCTCTTGGAGGAGGAAGGCTCATGAGGAGGAGGATCAATAGGATCCATAGGTTCATCAACATCAGGCATTGTTTCGTCCTCTTTTTCAACCTGATTTCCGGTGTCAGCTTCTTTGTCCTTCCTTAGGATAGGAAGGTTGTTGATCTTCCTGAGGGCCATATCTTCGTTGAAGGTGACATCATGACTTATCTCAACTTCCTTTTGACTAGCCACGTAAATTCTATATCCCTTGGAATTTTCACTATAGCCCACAAAGATTCCTTTCTTCCTAGTGCACCCAATTTGCTTCTTTTCTCTTTCGACACACGAAAATATACGGGGCTTCCAAAAAATCTGAAATGAGAGACATCAGGTTTCTTACCAGTGAACAATTCTTCGGGAGTCTTGGAGTCCAATGCTTGATGAGGGCATCAGTTTTGAACATGCACAGCGGTATTTGTAGCTTCAGCCCATAGAAACATCGGAAGACCTTTATCATGAAGCATGGCATGGACAGCGTCTACAATAGAGCGATTCTTCCTTTCAGCCACACCATTTTGCTCAGGAGTGTATGGCGTTGTAGTCTCCCTCTTAATACCAGCTTCTTTGCAATAATCTTGGAATTCATTTGATTTGTACTCGGTCCCATTATCAGTCCTCAATATCTTGATTTTCTTCTTGAATTGGTTTTCGATCAAGGCTTTGAAGTGTCGGAACCAGGTGAACACTTCATCCTTCTTTTTCAAGAAGTAGATCCAGATCTTGCGAGAATAATCATCCGTAAAGGTGATAATATAAGTATCCTTCCAAAGAGTTTACGGGCCTCATATCAGATATGTCGGAGTCGATCAATTTCAATATATGTGTGGTCTTGCTATTACTTGAGGGGAATGGTCCCATTGTAAGTTTTCCTTCGGCACATCTCGGGCATACACCTTCATGCTCTACTTTGAACTCGGGCATACCTGTCACCATCTGTCTCACATCGGGTAGGGCCTTATAATGAAGATGGGCAAACCTCTGGTGCCATAGTTCAGATTGTAGAGATGTGTCGCAAGACATGGCTCCCAATGGACTTCCTCCAACTTGATATAAAGTGTCAACCCTAAACCCAAGAGTAAAAGCATCTTTAAAATTTCTTTTCCAAACACGTACCTTTCCATCGATAAAAGCCACCTTGAATCCTTTGTCTTCCATTACCAAAATGGACACCAGGTTCTTCTTGAGATCGGGTACATATAGTACTTCTTGCAAATGAATAGTGTTACCTTGATTCAATTGAAGGGTAACATTCCATACTCCCTTCACGGGATAGGTGGCATCGTCTCCAAGGATGATCTCCAAGTTTGTCTCCTTTTCTATCAGATTAGAGAGGGCTTCCTTATATCCGGTGAAGTGCCTTGAGGCACCACTATCAATCAACCAATTTCCCAAAGTGTCTGGAGGAGAGGAAATGGAGAGGGCCAATATAAGATAGTACTATTTTTGCTTATTGTTAACAACATTGGATTCTTCATCCCTGGAGCTCCTTGATTTCTTGCAGGGTCGACCATTTCCTTGATGTCCCACATTCCTTTTTCCCTTACCATTGGACCTGCCATTCCTTTGATCATTTTTGTTGAAGTTGCCCCTGGAATGATTGTGATCATCATCATGCAATGTGTCCCTTCTATTTGGACACTCCCCTGCATAGTGGCTAAACTTATTGCAAACAAAGCATCTTCCCTTCCTTCCATTTTTGAATCCCGATCTTCCTTGACTTTTCTTCTTTGAACCTACATTGTTCTTCCTCTTGGCATCATCAAAGAATGCAGCGGGGTTGCTTCTATTTGAAGGATTTTCTTGCTCCACCATTCTTGTTTCTTCTTGAATGCATCTTGACATCAATTCTTCAAACCCTAGAATTCAACCATTGTTGATTATAGTGGTTCTAAATACATACCACTCAGTTGGGAGTCCTCCAAAGGTGGTGAGAGTAAGTTTCCTGTCAGGAATGACTTCTCCAATCGAGAGTAGATCACTCTTGATCTCAGTAATCCTCAAGAAATAGGATTGAATGTCTTTGTCCTTGCCCTTCTTAATATCCTTCAACTTATTCTTGAGAAATAAAATTTGATTAGCATTACTAACCTTGAACATGTCGACCAATCTGTCGTAGATCTCCTTGGAGGTCTTCAATTCGGAGATATAGGCCACCAGGTGCTTGTCAATGCAATCCCCGATAATCTTCTTCGCTTTGACTTCAGCCCTATTGTACTTGATCTTCACAGCAGCCGGTGCATTTGAAGGAGGTTCAAGGATTTTACCCTGCACATAATTGATCACTTCTTTTTCTTCCAAGGTCAAATCAAAAGACATCTTCCATCCATGATCGTCAGATTTATCATGGAGCTTGTCTTCAGCCGGGAAGTTGGATGAGGAACCCATTGAACCTTTTGTCTTTGTCCAACTATCTTTGGTGATTACTCTTTCACTCTTACTTGGGCTTTGTCTTCACATCATCTTTGATACCATGTTAATTTTAGGCAGCAATGGTATGTTCTATGCTTTAGAGCAATTTACTTTAATTTCTTTATAGCCCAATATCAATATCCAGTTTAGCAATCACATCAACATGATAGTAAAATGCAGATAGAACATAAACATAGACAATAGAAGACAAGCCAAGACAAGAGGACACAAGATGTGGCACCAGCGAGGGATAAACCCCAAAGTGGGGAAACCCTTGATCAATTCTTCTTATAGTCTTCAATAGTTCAGCTGAGAGAGATAGTACAATTTACAAATCTGATAATTTATAACAGCAGCAAAAGAGCCCTAACCAGAAAATTCAACGTTGGTCAACCGGGCAGATTTGGCCCTCAACAATTTGATCAACTTTAGTCAACTTCGGCCTCCAAACAGCGAGATGAATCAACCCAAAAACAACCCAGTCAAAATATGGTCAAACAACCCACCTACGGTCAGCCCTAGCTACAGTGAACGCTGGTCAAAGTCAACGTTGAGCCTCGATTTCTGTGCCCATAAATGTGCTGCCCAAACAGAGATAGCCCTCACAAAAACACAGTCAAAGCAATCAACTCTATTGGTCAACGCATGGTCAAACTGTCCCAGAATTTGGTCAACGCAGTCAATGCCCAAAAATAGAAATTGTCCTCCTTTCCTTCACACTTGTGAGAAAGAATGCTACCCAGAAATCTGTACCCAATCAATGAGGAGAGAGAGAGAGATGTGTGAGGATGAAGTGTGTCCAAATGAGGCTAAGGCATCATGTATTTATAGCAAACGTTGAGGATGAATAGACGTGACTGTTGGGCTTCTCAGCCTACGTAAGTTTGTTGGCCAACCTTGACAATTTGTCCATAATCAAAATAAATTCATAACTTCATTTGTACATGTCAGAATCGGATGATATCTAGCTCAATCCTACACCTCTCGGAGAGAGGGATCCAAGAAAAATATCAGTTGTCATAAATAAGATGACTCGTGTGGAGTTTGGCCCTAGTTGCCAATTTTAACATAAGCTTTTGCGCTTTCGGTGGTGAAAACATTGTTAAAGCCACTCTGTGTGTAGTGAAAAGAGACTAAATGATTAAAAAAACTGTCAGGACAGGGTAACTCCAGCAATTAATGAGCGCAAGACAAAACTGGTTGATTTATTCATTACACAATTATTTATTTATACATATACACAACGGATCAGTTCATCTTCTAGATGACTGTCCAGCTTCACCTCATCCGTTTCGGATTAGGTGTCAACATTCCCCCCCTTAATCTGAAGGGATGTTGGTGAGTCCAAGCATCGTTATGAATCTTTCAAGCTTTTCTCTTCCAAGCGCTTTGGTGAAGATGTCTGCAATTTGCTCGTTTGTGGAACAATGACGGAGATGGATTGTTTTGGCCTCAACATGATGTCGGATCAAATGATATTTAGTATTGATGTGCTTAGTACGATCATGGAACTTTGGGTTCTTGGCCAATTTTATTGCAGAGGTGTTATCAATCATGAGTGGAGTTGATTGTATTTGTTTTACCTGCAAATCTTCAAGAATTTTCCTGAGCCACACAATTTCTTTCGTTGCTTCAGCTGCTGCCACATATTCTGCTTCTGTTGTGGAATCTGCTGGTACTGATTATTTGCGTGATCTCCAGGAGACAGCTCCCGATCCAAGACTCATAGCATATCCTGAAGTAGATACCCCAGTTTCTTTGTCTCCATCGAAGTCTGAATCAGAGTATCCAATCAAGTTGAAGTCGTCCACCTGTGTATACTTGATTCCAAGGTCTTGAGTTCCCTTCAAGTACCTTAGAACTCTTTTTACAGCAGACCAATGTCCCTCACAAGGCCTTTGCATAAACCTGGAGAGGATTCCAACAGCAAATGAAATGTCTGGTCTGGTAGTAGTGAGGTAGATGAGACTTCCTACAAGCTGTCTATACTTTGTTGCATCCTCAAATTCCTTTCCTTCAGTAGATGTGAGCTTCAAGTTTTGTTCCATTGGAGTAGAAAGGGGATTGCACTCTGTCATGCCAAATCTGTATAACAAATCTCCAATGTATTTCTTTTGAGAAAGAAATATGGACTTTGGATGTTGGGTTACTTCAATGCCAAGATAGTAATGAACATAGCCCAAATCAGTCATTTCAAAAAAAATTCCTAATTCTTTCTTTATGGATGCAATATAGCTTTCATTGTTCCCTGTCATTAAAAGATCATCTACATATACCACAAGATATACAACTGTTTTGCCAACTTTCTTGACAAATAAAGTTGCATCATCAAGATCAAAATGATTGAAGTTGAGTTTCAGAAGATGCTCAGTTAGTTTTTCATACCAGGCTCGTGGTGCTTGTTTGAGGCCATACAACGACTTCACAAGTTTGCATACTTTGTGTTCATGTCCTTTCACAGCAAATCCTTCAGGCTGGGACATAAAAACATTCTCTTTTAGATCTCCATTCAAGAATGCAGTTTTTACATCCATTTGATGGACTTTCCAACCGTTCTGAGCAGCGAGTGCAAAGAGTGTCCGGATGGTGGCCCATTTTGCTGTGGGAGCAAAAGTTTCCTCATAATCGACCCCTTCCTTCTGTGCAAAACCTTTTGCCACAAGCCTAGCTTTGTGCTTGTCAAGTGAGCCATCAGCTTTGTACTTGTTCTTGTAGACCCACTTGCAGCCAATTGGTTTGGTTCCAAATGGAGGATCAACCAGCTTCCAAGTGCCATTCTTTATGAGGGCATCATACTCCTTCTGCATCGCTTCTTTCCATTCATCATGAGAAGCAGCTTCTTTGAAGGAAGTTGGTTCAAAATCTGTAGACAAGTTCAATTCACAATCATAAGTAACATCCATATCAACAGGTGAATTAGAGTTATCTACATCACCTCCATCTTGTCGGTTTGAATTTCTGGTTCCTGTTTTTCCAATTTCATCAGGATGAACACTTTCAAGTGTCTTTGTCAGCCACTTTGGGGGACCTTTCTGAGATGGTCCAGGCTGTTCTGTTGATTGAGTTGGGACTGAATCAAGATTGAGTCTCCCAATTCTATCAATTACATCACTTAAAGCATCATCCGTTGTTGGAGTGTCATGCAGGGGAGATTGTTCTTCAGAAGGAGATTCCACATGTTGATCTAGTATAGGAATCCGCCCTTCAAGATGTGGAATCTGATTATCAAACTCTTGGAATGATTTCGGTTTTGTGAATCTATCCAAGCGATCAAGTTGCCGCTCAACAACACTGTCAGATTTGGATGATTCAAGAAAAATGACATCTCTAGATAAAACAAACTTTTTATTTACTTCATCATAGAGGCGGTATGCTTTAGATGTGTTTGAATACCCCAGGAAGATACACTTACGACTTCTAGCACCAAGTTTGTTTCTATGTACCTTTGGTATTAAAGCATAACAGGTGGAACCAAATATCCTGAGATGTTTTACCGAAGGAACATGTCCATACCACAATTCATAAGGAGTCTTGTTTCTTATAGCACTAGATGGACATCTATTCTTTATATATGCAGCACATAGAACAGCATCAGCCCAAAACATTGTCTTTACATTTTTGAAGAAAAGCATGGATCGTACCATATTCAAAATTGTTCTGTTCATTCTTTCAGCTACACCATTCTGTTGAGGATTATAAGGCACAGTTGTTTGATGTTTAATCCCATGTTGGCGAAGATAGTGTTCAAATTCATTTGATGTATATTCTTTTCCATTATCAGTGCGAATAGACCCAATATGAGATTGTGCATCATTTTCAATCCATTTATGAAAATTCTTGAATGTTTGAAAAGCATCAGATTTGTTCTTCAAAAAATAAACCCAACACATTCTGGTGTAGTCATCAATAAATGTCATGATATATTTATTTCCATTTGCAGAAGGAACAGGCATTGGACCACATAAATCTGAATGAATAAGTTCAAGCTTCCTATGTGCTCTTGAATGTGAATCATGAAAAGACTGTTTGCTATGCTTTCCTAGAATGCAAGCATCACATTGTTTATGTTTTCTAGGAATTGTAGGCAAACCAGCAACACCATTTTTCTTCAACAAGCGGAGACTATCATAGTTTAAATGTCCAAATCTAGCATGCCATAATAAACTTGATGGAAGTGCACCTTCTTCATGATGAGAAATATATGAGAAATGTTGTGCATGAGCAGAGGTTCCTTGCAGTTTAAGGAGTCTTTCTTCTTCTATACCCCTCATGACAAGTGAGTGGTCAGATGCCTTTCTTACCTCAAGCTTGCCATCAAACATGTGAATGGAGTGACCTTGCTGGCGGATGTGGACCAGGGACAGCAAATTTCTCTTCAGCTGTGGGAGATATAGAACATGATCCAAAAGAAAGTCTGGAAGACCAGGCCGTTTAAGCCTGATTGTGCCAAGCCCTGATGGCTTGATTTTTGACTGATCTGCAAAGTATACTGCTCCATCAACATTGTCAGTGAAATCTTCAAAGAAATCTTTCCTATGAGTCATATGACAGGTTGCTCCTGAATCAAGCAACCAGTCATTTTTCGAAGAAGCAAGTGAAGCATTAAACAAATCTTCATTTACTCCAATGTTACATTGTGCCTCAATATAGTGAGCGGATTCAGGTGCTTTACCTTTGTCTATGTCATCAGTTTTACCTTTCTGCTGATTTCTTCTCTGCTCAACTTTGTCCCATGGTAGCTTGCATGTAGAAGCATCATGTGATCCATTTCGTTTGCAGCGAATGCAATGCAGATCTGCCTTTTCTGCTTGAGGATGTTTGCCCTCCCTGCCTCTGAAGTATCTTCCTCTTCCTCTTCGTCCACCTCTTCCTCTTGTAGAATCTTGAGCAGGATGCTTTTCTTTATGAGCAAGGCAAACAGTCTCTTCAGAAGATTCAGGGACTGTTTTCTTTCCAAAGGCTTTCTCTCTTTCAGCAAACTTTTTCACAAGAGTGTCAAAGGTTATATCTTTAAGATTTCCATTTGCTTGTAAAGACTCGAGATAGTTAGAGTAGGTAGGATAGAGTGCTTTGAGAAAGGCAATAAGAGAGATATCCAGCTCAACCTTAGTGGATTTAATATCATGCACTATAGACTTTATTTCAGATGCAAGAGTAAGAGGATCATTATTTTTCAGTTCAAGAGTGAAGAGTTTAATCATGAGCTGAACAACTTCAAGTGCAGAATGTGTATCATAGAGTTCTTTCAGCTTTTGTAAAGCTTCAAAGGCAGTGGAATAGGATGAAATATGACGACTTACTTCCTCATTTACAAATGCTGCGATCAATGCAAAGGCTTTGCTGTTCTTGTTTTCCCAAATGGCGAGTTCTTTGTCTGATGTGGGCTGCACAGGGTCTTTGTCTTCTTCTCCGACACACACTCCTTTCCACAGCTCATTGTAGATGAGGGTGTGTTTTACCATCCGAGACCATTCTGAATAGTTCTCCTTGCCAGTGAGAACTATTCCTACCATAGAAATGATTGAATGCATTCTGTAAAAAAATATCTCTGCCAAAAAACTTGTGTTGATAGAAAAAAATTTCTGCTGAGAGAAAAAAAATCCTTATGTGATAGCCTTATGCATTTTATTTTTCTTCTAACATTTCATCAGCATATATATATCAGTGTTCAACATATATCAGTGCTCAACATATATCACTGTTCAACATATATCACTGTTGAAAAAAAGGGCGCTCATATATATCACTGCTCAACATATACCACTGTTTTGAAAAAGAGGGCGCTCATATGACTTCACTATATCAGTTTTCAATTTCCGCAATCTCAAAAGCGATGCACAGATTACAAAAATTCAGAAATGATATAAAGAACTAATGAAAAAATTCTAGTTCCTCTTTCACATCCATTATATCATCGTTGTACCATGAAAACGCTGCCACCATTACACAGTCAATAAAAAACGCAGTCACCCACCGATGCCGAGAGTCTTCAATAAAAACGCAGTCAATAAAAAAACGCAGTCACCCACCGATGCCGAGAGTCTTCAATAAAAAACGCAGTTCCACGGTGAAACAAGAAAATGGCTTTCACTGGAGATGCTCTTTTAATACGTGGCTGTGGTCGCACTGATTTTCAGGGAGGAAGTGCGGAACAACTTTACAAATCTGTGCACTCAAAGATTTTGACATTGCCAAAGGACACATTGCTGTTTCCTGCTCATGATTATAAGGGCCATACAGTCACGACTGTAGAGGAAGAATCGCTCTATAATCCTCGGCTTTCAAAGGATATTATGTCAGGCCATACAGTCACGACTGTAGAAGAAGAATCGCTCTATAATCCTCGGCTTTCAAAGGATATTATGTCAGGCCATACAGTCACGACTGTAGAAGAAGAATCGCTCTATAATCCTCGGCTTTCAAAGGATATGGATATATTCAAGAAGATAATGGAAAATCTTGGTCTTTGTTATCAAAAATGATTGATGTAGCAGTGCCAGCAAATATGGTGTGTGGTATTCAAGATGCAGTGAAAGTGTCAAGTGGAAAGTTCTTTTCCGCTACTATTCAGAAATCGACAGACACTAAGACGTGATTAATCCAAATGGACGTGAGGCTTCAACGCATCAAGGTAATGGAGCAGAAACGCAGCGTTCCAGGGAATACATTCAATATCAAAACGCATACCAATTATTCATGGTCTGAGGGCGCAGTACTCATGGTCTGAGGGCGCAGTCTCCAGAGGCGCAGTCTCTGGCAGTCAGAGAGCGCAGCGAATTCAGGTCAGAGGGGCAGCGAATTCAGGCAAAGGCAGAGGCAGAGCCAGGGAATCACGCCAGAGCAGCTCTCAAGACAGGAGTTACTACTATTTTAGGGACTGGGACCTGAGCTCTGATACCATGTCAGGCCAGGGTAACTCCAGCAATTAATGAGCGCAAGACAAAACTGGTTGATTTATTCATTAGACAATTATTTATTTATACATATACACAACGGATCAGTTCATCTTCTAGATGACTGTACAGCTTCACCTCATCCGTTTCGGATTAGGTGTCAACAAAAACTAGTCCAGCAAGGAGATGGAAAAACTTTACATTAAAAATATAGAGTTCTGAATCCTTTTTCCCCTAAATAGTAAACTAAAAAATCGTATTTGAAGAATTATAGATGCATCTAGCTGCATAACAATGTGAAGCAAATTTAATATTTAACGACAAAGCACATTATCATATTTTTTTTAGGAAAAGATAGTGTAAGCTAATTTAATGCCCTAAGCGATAGCTCCTTTTCAAATTTTGATGTCTGAGATTAGTAAATGTAGGGCTTCTAAGGTCTCAAAGGGTTTCAAATGGCTCTGATACCAAAATTTAATGCCCAAAATTTTCAATTTAGCCAAACCATCAATTTAACCTAAATTAACCAATTTAATCTCAAATACTTACTTGGAAATCCTGTTTGAAGTTGATTCTAGCTGTCTTAGCTCCCAATATGCTCCTGCTACCAAACCGACTGTTTCCTCCCAACCTATTTGGTTCCCAAATCCAGAAGACTTCGAAAATTGAGGTCTTATGGCCCCCGTGTCCAAAGCTCCAAGAACAATTGCTCAAACTTCCTCCTCTGTCTGTGGCTCTCTCCATATTTCCTCCTCTATCTTCGCTTCACCCAAAAGACAAAATTAAAAATAAAAAAAAAAAACTCTTCTAAATTCCTCTTCCTCTCCTTAAATCGTAGAGGTTCCTTCCTCGCCCCACAATCTCTTCACCGACTTCAATAGAATATTATTAGAAATTTACAGGCGGTCACCGCCCTTTGACAAGGTGGGTTAATAGATTTGGGGGCACCACCTTCTTTTAACAACCGAAACTTTACTTATAATTCCATATGAATTGTATTTCTTAATTAAATTTCATGTATTTCATTTCCTTTTGATTATAAAATATCTATATTATGACTTCTTTTTAGTTAATATAATATTTATATTATAATTTCTTTTAGTTTGTATAACAAATTAATATATATATATATAACAAATTAATATATATATATATATATATATATATATTACAATTTCCATTTTGTACAATATATATTATATTCCATTGTACTTTTGTATACTCCATTGTATTTACTTTTTATTTTGTATAATATATTCTAGTTATATATTATGATGGTGATACACACATTAAGTACCCCACTCAATATATTCATTATATTCTAATGAGTTAAGTATTTACTCATTACTTCTATAATTTATTCATTACTCTATACTTGACATTTTTTTCATAATTAGTTAGTATGTATACTAGTGCAGTGCATGTGATGTATGCATATATAGCTATCATATGCATGCTAATATTCCTATGCTTCCTATAATTCGAGATCAGGGTCATTACACAGATCTTCTACCTTTATTTATTTTTTGAAATCCAAATTTCTTTCTTCCACTGGCCTTCTTGAAACATGTTGCATATGCCTAAGAGTCACCTTCTTCAGATCTTTGAATCTTTCCTTTTGACATGAGCCTAGATTCTTCTTGAGTACAAGCAGTCCATAGTTCTTCAAACTTTGGAACTTCTTTTCTGGCACATATACCTGATGCAAATGAGTCCCATGAATCTGGTAGACCATTAAGTGTTGTAGTCACTAGTTCCTTTTCAGAAATAACTTCATCAATTGCTTGAAGTTGATCTCTTAATTGAGAAATTCTCATGAAATATGAGGCTATGGTATCATTTCTTGTCATTCTAACATCACGAAGCTTTTTCTTCAAACTCATTGCTTGACCAATGTTGTTGATAGTATATAATCCAATTAGGGCATCATACATCTCCATGGAAGATTCAAGACTTGCAATATAAGGAATCAAATGATTTTTTATAGTCTACAATGATGCTCATAGTTGTGATGTCATCCTTCTCATATTTCCTTTTTCCTTCGGTATCTGAAGGTCCAGTGACTTTGCCATTCACAATAGCGAAGAGATCATTCTTTGCAAGAATAAGGTTAATCCTCGTTTTCCAAGCCCTGAAATTTGAAGCTCCTTCAAGCTTATTTTCTGACTTCATAGAAGAACCCATGGAAGTAGACAAATAATCAACAGTGATCTTCCAAGCTTCTTCTCTAAATCTCTTAAGTGTGATCTCAATGTCCTTTCCTTCACCAAAGCTCTAATACCATATTGATTTTTTGAGTGCAAGAGATACAAGCACAAATTTTTAAAACACTGTAATCACTTCTAATGATGTAGCTCTTATTTTAACAATTCAATTTTATCATTAAGCAATTACATTTCAGAAATTCAACCATAAAACCATAAGCACAGTAGAGATCACACTACACAAATAGAACACAAGATTTACCCTAGGAAAACCCACTTGGGCGAAAATCCCAGCAACTTTTTCCTTACATAAATTCTTCAATTCAACAAGAGATACATCTAATGCAGCTAGTCAACTATGAGATAAAATTGATCAACAAGCTATGGTCAAACTTGGTCAAGTGGCCCTCTATTCAAGTCAAGTCAAGCTTTTTCCCTTCAACCTTCGGCCCTCTCTGATCTGCCTAGGCCAAATTTTGGCCTCCCAGAATATGCCCAGAAAACTCGGCCTACCCATATGTTGCCCAGAAACCTATGTTGCACGAAACTTCTAGGAGCCCGGCGTTTCAAGACGTACCTATACCCAAAACTCTGAAACTCCGCCGAAACTCGACTAAATCTCGACCATAATCTAATCATCTATGAGAGTTAATATAGACTTGGTTTTCCTTGTAAATTGTCATCTATGGGTCTTGTTGACCACTCCATGTCAACTACCCCATAGCTATACTTATTTTCGTGCATGGATTTCCATCATGTCTGAGCACTCAAATGATCCACAAATTCATCGTTATCAGCTATATGTACAATGGAGTTTTGTAAACCCATTCTGCATTTTGTAATGTAAATGATCTTAGTAATACAAATGTATGTAACAACCATGGTAAATTTATTTTTCTGGTGATGATTTCTATCCTAGGAGGTTTTTAGTCTCACTGATTCATGTGTGTTTCTAAACACGGATGATCGGCAGAGTTTTTCCCTCCAGCCTCACCCCAAAGGCTAGGAGGATTTTATCATCATGATTTTAAATGATTCTTAGTATTATTTATCGAGTCTCTGTAAAAGTGATTTGGGAATAATTCTAACTATTTGGTTAAATTATTTTATTATAAGTCATTGATCCGAATTGGATCCTTAAAAATTCTCTAAGTTTTCATGACTGTTTCAAATTATGTCAAGCTTCAAAATCTTATGGATATCGAACTTATCAGAAATAACCTCTAAACAATGGCAATTTGTGGTCAGCATGGAACAACGAGGACCCTCGGTCAAAGCGCGCAGACCGTTGGCCCATGGTGACCGCGCACTGGCACAAATTGACAAACGAGAGGTCAAATCCAAAAACAAAGGCAGTTTCTGATATATCGCAGGGCGTCCCCCTCAATGAAGGAAAACCCCCAAGCGCTCGGTCACAAGGAAAAGCATAAAACCATACGGAAATCAGCGATTCCGTCAGAAGGCGGGTCCCACGCTAAAACCAACAGGATATCGGAGGGCCTCAAGCGGTGAACGGGTTCGACCGAGTCCCACATGATGCCATACACTGGGTGACACGCGTTCGGCGGATGAGAGAGAAAATTGCTCACATCGAACGGGTAAAGATCATGCTACTTACCCGCCCGATATGGACGGAGACCGTAGGATCTAGAGGCTCTAGATCAACGGCGGAGAAATGATCCGATGGATGACTGGATTCGATGGGGAAATAGGCTGAGTCATATAAGATTTGAGGTCCGGCATGACCGATGAGTTGGTAGAGGAATCAGTTTCGCGGGCAATCTTGGAGCAACGAAAATAACGACTGTTCAAAGAGAACTGACACTCAGTTCGTGAGAAAACAAGTGGCCACCTCTTTGTGAAGCGTTACACAGTGATGATGACGCAGAGCAGGGGAATTCAAGCGGACAGAGGCAGGAGATCCAGAGAGCCAGGAAGCGGAAACAAATAGTCAGGGAGTAGATTGGCTTTAAGCCACGAACAGACAAAGAGTAAAGGAGGCAAAGAAAGAGAAGCAAAAAGCCGAGAGGCAAGAAAGAGGTGAATTGCAGAGAACAAAGAAGCTAAGCTGACCTGCAAAGCAAAGGCAGCATCAAGCAGACAGGGACAGAGAGAGTCCGAGAGTATGTGAACTCCAGAGAAGGGTTGAGAGGTTCAAACAACTCTTCTGTGTATACTTGTCAGGTATTGAGTACCAAATTGGACTCATACCACTGAGACCAGTTGAGGTCGAGATTCAGTAAGGAGAGTCTGTGTACTCTAGAGACTTGGGGAATCCAAGTACAATCCTACTGATCATCATCTGTTAAGTGAGACTCAAATTTGGCTCCTTATTGTAAAAACTCTGCTTTAAGACACAATAGAAAGGCCACCACTGAAGGCTGGACCAGGAGACGTAGCCCAAGAGGATTGGGTGAACTCATTATTAAATTTGTTGTATTTATGTGTTTGCTTACTGTGTTCTCTTACTGTTTCAGTGTCTGTGTATTTCGCAATCTTATCGATCTGTTGCATAAAATAACATAGGCACACCCCAACACTTGAGTCTGTAATACCTTCATTCTTTCTCTGAGGTCATTTACAGGTGATTTCAGATCAAGTGGTATCAGAGCGCTAGGTTGTTAAGGTTATACAAGCTTGTGCTGGATTTTGTTGTTGAATGCTAACTAGATCAAAGCTTAAATTAGGAGAAGGAGAGTTGGTTGAAACTAACCCGGAAATTGGAAGAGTCTATCCTCAGAAGAAAATGTCAGAAGAAAGTCCCTTGGGACCAGACCCCCAATTTATAGATAGTTTCCTGGCCATGAGGTCCATGGTAGAGGAAATGTATAGGGACTTTAGGAAACATAAAGATGAAGATTCATCAGGCTCCAAACAAGATAAAGGAGAAGAAGTGTCTCTCCTCCATGACCACTCAAAAGGCAAGGGGAAAGAAAAAAACTTTCTCACACCTCCTAATAGCCCTGAACATAAAAAGAAGACATCTTTGATTAAATTAGATGTTAAATTTGATTTACCAATATATGATGGAGAGAAGAATGCAGAGAAGCTGGATAATGGGAACAGACAAATTGATGTTTATTGCAGAGTGCATAGTATCGACTCAGACAAGAGTAAGATTCAGCTGGCCAGCCTACGCCTCGAAGGCACTGCCTTGGTATGGTGGGAAGGCAGGACACAAGCTGACATGAAGAAACATGGTAAGATTCTTTCTGTCTGGAGTGAATTTGTTTCTGTAATAAAAAAGCAGTTCTATCCACTAGCTTACATGCAGCAAGCCATGATGAGTTGGCAAACTCTTCGCTAATTGAAAGGGCAAAGTGTACAAGGTTACACCCAAGAATTTAGGAAAATAGCTTTGATTCTAGGAATTTCATTAGACTCACCTGAGACTCTGTTGAAGTACATAGGTGGTCTACACAGCTACATGAGGCACACTATCTTCATGTTTAATCCCACTAGTATAGATGAGGTATCTGCTCAAGATACGCATCTAGAAGCTAGAGGAAAGAATGGGAACCCAGAAATTGGGGGATCATCCAAGCCCATTGCAAGCAAGAATAAGGAGAAAAGAAAACAGAAATGGAAAGGGAGGAAGGCCAACACTGCACATAAAAGCAAGTCTTCATGCACTCACTGTAAGAAGGATGGGCATGATGATGAGCACTGTTGGATCCTGCATCCAAAGCTGAGACCTAAGAAGTTCGAGGGCAAGAAGAAGAAGATTGTTGTAGCTATTCAGAAAGATTTGGGGTCGGACTCAGGAGATGAAACAACCATTGCAGCCACAGGTATAAAAGGTAAAAATTCTGAAGCATCTACTTGTAATTCTGCACAATCTACTAATAATGAAGAAAATGAGAGAAAAAGACATGAGATTTTCCATATTCGAGTTATTTCCAAGAATCAAAAGATTGATACTTTGTTTGATAGTGGCTCACAAGTAAATTTAATTTCTGAAGCAATTGTAAAGAAGTTGGGATTACTGACTACACCTCACAAGAAACCATACCCATTAGGTTGGTTAAGTGATAAAGCACAACTACAAGTGACTAGACAATGTAAACTTAAGTTTTCTTTTGGGTCAGCGTTTGTAGATGAGGTTGAGTTAGATATAGTTCCTTTGGATATATGTGGAATTGTTTTAGGAAGTCCCTACTTGTATGATAGAAAAACTATTTTCTATAGAGTTGAGAACAAGTATATCCTTGTTAAAGATGGAATTGAATATATTGTAAGAGCTCATAAGCTCAAAAATAATTATACTCATAAGCTCAGGGCAGATGAAACGAATTGTAAATTCATGCAAACAATTTTTACTGATGGCTGTAAAGGAAAAGAAACCTGATAAAACCAATGTATTTGAGGGATGATGCTAAACAAGAAGCTGATTTAGAAAAAGTTGTTTCAGAATATGATATCTTGTTTCAAGAACCTAAAGGTCTGCCACCCAAAAAGGAAATAGTGCATGATATTAATTTGCAGCAAGATGCTCCATTGCCTAACATCAGAATGCACAGGTTGTCCGCTTCAGAGAATGCAGAAATCAAGAAGCAGGTGCAGGAGTTGCTCGAGAAGGGGTTCATCAGACCTAGCACATCACCATGTGGGTCTCCAATCATTTTGTTGGAAAAGAAAGATGGCTCGTGGAGAATGTGCATTGATAACCGAGCATTGAATAAGATAACAATCAAAAAATCGTTATCCCCTTCCTCACATATATGATCTATTAGATCAGTTAAAGGAAGTTGTTTATTTTTCCAAGTTAGACTTGCATGGTGGATATCATCAAGTCAGAGTTGCAGAACAAAATGCATGGAAGACTGCTTTCAAAACGAAGCAGGGATTGTATGAGTCGCTGGTTATGCCTTTTGGCTTAACTAATGCTCCTGCTACTTTCATGAGAATAATGAATGATGTACTCAGACCTTTTCTTGATGATTTTTTTATTGTATATCTGGATGACATTATTATATTTAGCAAAACGTGGGAAGAACATTTAAAGCATGTTAAACAGATGTTAAACTCTCAAAATGTGAATTTGGCAAAACATCTTTGAATTATTCGGGACATATAGTAGGAGGTGGTGAATTAAAGATAGATCCCTCTAAGGTGGTAGTCATTGTAAACTGGTCTAAACCCAAATCTGCTACAAAAGTTAGAAGCTTCTTAGGAGCAGTACAATATTGGAGAAAGTTCATTTCTAACTTTTCCTTAATTGCAGCTCCCTTACATGCTTTAACAGGATTGAACGAGGTGTTTCAGTGGGGAGGCAAACAGTAGAAAGCCTTCGACACCTTGAAAGAAAAGATTAGTACAACACCAGTACTAGCACTGCCCGATCTTCAAAGACCATTTGAGATCCAAACGAATGCCAGTGACTATGCCATGGGAGCAGTGTTGATACAGCATGGTAAACCCATATGTTATCATTCTGAGACATTTAATTCTGCAGTAGTTAACTATCCCACATATGATAAAGAATTGTATGCACTAGTACAGAGTGTGAAAAAGTGGAAACATTACTTAATAGGCAAAGAGACAGTTATACATACTGATCATCAACCACTCCAATACCTATACCTCCAAACTAAGTTGCAGCAATCAAGACACTATAAATGGATGGGTTTTCTACAGTAGTTTCATTTAGTCATCAGATATAAAAAGGGCATACACAATAAAGTTGCAGATACGTTATCTAGACCAATTATAAATGCATCTACTATACTTAAGCATAACTCAGTATTGCATGAGAGCTACATTGAACAATATGCTCAAGATATAGATTTTAAAGATGTATATGCAACTTTAAGTCAAGGCAAACGAGTAGAAGAATTGGATTATCACATTAAGGACCAACTCTTGTATCATTGTGGGAAGCTATGCATTCCACAAACTGAAAGAGTAAAGATAATTCGAGAAGCACACACTTCTCTAATATCAGGTCACTTTGGGGTAAGTAAAACGGTTGCACAGCTGCAAAGATTTTGTTATTGGCCAAAAATAAATGAGACAGTTTCTAGATATGTAAGAGGGTGTACCATGTGTGCTAAAATGAAGCCCAGCAACAAAAAACTAGGCTTGTACACTCCACTACGGGTTCCTTCTCATCCTTGGGAAAGTGTTTCCATGGACTTTGTTGGAGGACTGCCTAAATCTAGGAAAGGTCATGACTATTTATATGTTGTTGTGGATAGGTTCAAAAAAATGTGTGTTTTGATACCTTGTAACAAACAGATTACAGCTGAACAAACTGCGAAGTTGTTCTTTCAGCATGTATGGGTTCATTTTGGATTACCCACTTCCATTATATCTGATCAAGGCACCCGATTTGTTGGGAAGTTTTGGTCAAGTCTGTGGGAACTGATGGACACCAAACTGAAGAAAAGCACAGCCTTTCATCCACAAACAGATGGCCAGACAGAAGTGGTCAACAGGACAGTGATCCAATTGCTCAGAGGCTATCGCAGCAAGCATCCCAAACTTTGGGATGAACATTTGTGTTATGTGCAGCATGCTTACAACCGAACAAAACACTCTTCTACACATAGATCTCCTTTTGAGACCTATTTTGGTTTCACACCAAGGTCTCCCTTGGATTTTGTCTTTGGTAAAAACATAGCAGTTGATGGACACAGTGATGTGGACAAGGCAACCAAGTTCATTGAACAAATCCAAGAGATTCACCAGGCAATACAGGAACAGCTGGAAAAAAAGCCAAGCCAAATACAAGGCAAGGCATGACAAGCATCAAATGGAGCATAGTTTCCAAGTTAGTGATAAAGTCTGGTTGTATATCAGCAAAGACAGAATGCAAGGTGAAAGTAAAAAGCTAAAGCCAATAAGGTATGGACCTTTCAAGATACTTGAGAAAATTGGTGAGAATGCTTTTCGCCTTGATTTACCAACTTACATGCACATCTACTTAGTCGTTAATGCAGACAGCTTGAGACTATTTGAACCTTCATTAATTGAAGATCCCGAAGAGCAGAGTCAATTGCCTTTTGTTGATGATTTGTTACCTGAATATCTCAATGAATTGCAGGAAGATACCGTTCTGGATAGAAAGGTAAGGACGACGCGCAGGGGAGATGTTGAGTACCTCAGGATTGGACTCCAGGGTTCAAAGCCAAGCAGTGAAAAGTGGATAGAGACTGGACAAGTGAGACAGCTATACCCTCACTTAGTCGATGCTTGAATACCAACTTTTGGTGGTCCAAAAGCTTTTTCAGTGGGAAGGTCGTGATCCGAATTGGATCCTTAAACATTCTCTAAGTTTTCATGACTATTTCAAATTATGTCAAGCTTCAAAATCTTATGGATATCGAAACTTATCAGAAATAACCTCTAAACAATGGCAATTTGTGGTCAGCACAGAACAACGAGGACCCTCGGTCAAAGCGCGCAAACCGTTGGCCCATGGTGACCGCGCACTGGCACAAATTGACAAACGGGAGGTCAAATCCAAAAATAGAGGCAATTTCTAATAAGCGCTAATCGCGTATCACAGGGCGTCCCCCTCAGTGAAGGAAAGCCCCCAAATGCTCGATCACGAGGAAAAGCATAAAATCGTACAAAAATCGCCGATTCTGTCAGAAGGCAAGTCCCACGCTAAAACCGGTAGGATATCAGAAGGGCCTCAAGCAGTAAGCAGATTCGACCGAGTCCCGCCCGATGCCATACACTGGGTGACACATGTCCAGCGGATGAGAGAGAACCGCACACATCAAACGGGTAAAGGTCGTGCTACTTACCTGCCCGATATGGACGAAGACCATAGGATCTGGAGGCTCCAGATCAACAGCGGAGAAATGATCCGATGGATGACCAGATTTGACGGGGAAATAGGCTGAGTCATATAAGATTTGAGGTCTGGCATGACCGATGAGTTGGCAGAGGAATCAGTTTCGCAAGCAATCTTGGAGCAACGGAAATAACGACCGTTCAAAGAGAACTGACACTTAGTTCGTGAGAAAACAAGTGGCCACCTCTCTGTGAAGCGTTACACAGTGATGATGACACAGAGCAGGGGAATTCAAGCGGACAGAGGCAGGAGATCCAGAGAGCCGGGAAGCGGAAATGAACAGTCAGGGAGCAGATTGGCTTTAAGCCACGAACAGACAAAGAGTAAAGGAGGCAAAGAAAGAGAAGCAAAAAGCCAAGAGGCAAGAAAGAAGTGAATTGCAGAGAACAGAGAAGTCGAGCTGACCTGCAGAGCAAAGGCAGCATCGAGCAGACAGAGACAGAGAGAGTCCAAGAGTCTGTGAACTCCAGAGAAGGCTTGAGAGGTTCAAGCAACTCTTCTGTGTATACCTGTCAGGTATTGAGTACCAAATTGGACTCATACCACTGAGACCAGTTGAGGTCGAGATTCAATAAGGGGAGTCTGTGTACTCTAGAGACTTGGGGAATCCAAGTACAATCCTACTGATCATCATCTGTTAAGTGAGACTTAAATTGGGCTCGTTATTGTAAAAACTCTGCTTTAAGACACAATAGAAAGGCCACCACTAAAGGCTGGACCAGGAGATGTAGCCCAAGAGGATTGAGCGAACTCCTTATTAAATTTGTTGTGTTTGTGTGTTTGCTTACTGTGTTTTCTTACTGTTTCAGTGTCTATGTATTTCGCAATCTTATAGATCTGTTGCATAAAATAACATAGGCACACCCAAGCACTTGAGTCTGTAATACCTTCATTCTTTCTTTGGGGTCATTTACAAGGGATTGCAGATCAGTCACTTGATCTACTAGATCATATTTTGTGTCGCAGAAATGGGTAATTATTGAGGTTCTATAACGAACGGGTGTCCAACTTCATGGGTTAGAAATGTAATATTTCATGTAAAAAATATTTAGTGCATGGTCCCTCATAGTTAGACACCATGGCTAAATATTAGAGAGTTGGAAAAATTAATAATCCCCTCATGAGTCAATTAATTAAAATTTCTGGCTAAAATAAATTAAAATGTTAAAGCCAGAAATATAATTAATTTAGGTCCTAGGAAAAATTAAATTCTCCAACATTTAACATTCGTGGGTTTTAAAGTTTTTAATTTTTGGAGGTCCCCGACCAAGAGAATATTGAAAATTTCAAAATATCTTGAACCCTTGGGCCATAGTAGTTAAGTCGAAGTCAACTTTTTGTGGCAATTATCTTAAAATAATCATTTTTGAGTTAATTAAAAGAAATTTGAATTTCCTGAAAAAAAAGTAACTTTATTTCAACGGTGATGATTAAAAGATCACCATTAAGGCACTCCTTGCGATAGGTCACTGGTTCAAATCCCCCGTGGGTGCTTACCTACCAAAAAACAAAAAACCAAGAAAAAAATGATTAGAACATCATTTAATCTTCATCAATGGTTGAGATTGCTTTGACGGGGATCAAACCAACTAGCCGTCGGAGAATTTTTCTATAAATGAGAGGCCTCTCTCCATTATTTTGATCTGGTTTCTGAATCGTTTATTTGCTTTAAGAAAAATCTTGTAACTTTTTCTAGTTAATAAAATGCAAAGACTTTGGGGTTTCAAGTCGTGGTATTCCTCTTTCAGATTTATTTGGTAATATTGTTCTTAATACTTTGTTGCTTGTATTTGCATTTGCTGGTTAATAGCCTTTGAGGATTGATCTGTGTCAAGGCTGAATCAGTAAGGCAGAGTTTCAGTTCCCAAGGCGTCTGATGATAGGTTCCAAAGGCTATTCCAAAGGCTGAGTGTCAGGATCCCAAGGAGTAGTTATATGAGGCGACCCCGTAGGTATGAGGCAGAGGGTCCCAAGATAGATAGGGATGTTTCCCAAGGAGTAGTTCTGATGCGTTACCAGGGCTAGTCCACCACCACAAAAGGCAGTAGGTATTAGGTTACCATATTCCACCCAAGGCATAGGTAATAGGCAGAGGTTCCAAAGGCGGAGTTTAAGGCATTTCCAAAGGCTGTTCCAAAGGCTGAGTGAAAGTTTCCAGGGATGAGGGCATAGGGTGTTACCAAGGCAAGTCCCGCGCAAGGCTGTATGTATGACCCAAGTAAGGCTGATAAGTATGTTCCCAAGGCTGAGTTTGATGAGGGTTCCAAGGATGAGTTTAAATCGAGAGTGTATACGTCCAGGTCCGGTCAGTGGTAACACGTCATGCCTGGTAGGGTTGTAAGGGTAATCACTTTTCCCCTTTCATTTCGTGGCTCACCCCACTCTTTATTCTGAAGATGTTGGCAATCCAATCTCTTTCTATCTCTATATATCCAGCAGCTTCCACCAAACTAAGATTCTGTTGGTGAAAACCCGCCAGTGTCTTTATTTCCCCTTTGATTCAATCAAATTCCTTCTGCCCCTGGTACTTTCCCCGTACCGTGTGTTGTCCTGTCCCGTGCTGGATGTGAGAATACGCCACTAACATAATCCCATTCATTCAATCAAAGCATGCCCCTAGTTAGCTAGTTTCGTTTAATTAAGCACAAGCCATCCATGCATTATATATGTGCATATCCCAAACAAAAATAAGCTAAGCACAACCTGACACTCCTTAACTTCTTCCGTCCCCTTTGGCCGGCCACTCCTCTGGGCCAGCAAGCATCATTGTAAGAATCCAATAAGTATTGGTGCCCCCACCTAATTCACACACTTGGTTTCTGTCTGCGAACTTCCTATGGCGAACAGAAAACGGACCTCATACTGACTTATCATACGGGCTCCAGAAAGCTAGACAGACAGATGACCGTAGACCGGTTCTTCCGTTGGATAACTGGTATTGGGATGTAGCACCTGGTGAATAAGGATCGGAATGTATTATTGGAATTGGTCCAACATCGGAACGTCTTATTAGTGAATCGGACTTGATTGATCTCATTGATTGGTAGATCGTTTCGGTGCATGGTATATAACTGAGCTCGTTGGTTTGCAGCATGGGCGGCCCAGTGGGTGGTGCGCGGGAGCAATGCGCGATCTACTTACTGGCATTAGGACCCCGCCCAGTGAAGCTCGGTAATAACCTTAGTAGGATTAGGCCTAGGTTGCGCACAGTAAGCTGATGATGGGATCCGTAGCGAAACTCTATTGTCGCGGGAATGGGTGGAGGAACCTAACTTGCCTTGTTACGAGCCATTGGACGGTCGGTTTGGAACACATCGGAATCCTACCTGTGTCTTCGGAGCAAATGCGCTTGGCGATCGGGAATGCTCGCCTTGGTGAATCGGCGATTGGTATCTCGCTCAGGTATCTTGCATAGATTTATGAGTTTTTAGAACATCATTTTAATTTGATAGAAGTAGCAGATATCTCTATTTCTTGATAATTTTATGATCATTATTTAGATCTCTATTAATCTAACAAGTAGATTTAAGTGTGCAGAAGTTATCATTCAGAATCTGGGCATTTGGGGAAGTCCTCAGTTGAACCAACTCACTCTCAGTTTATAGAATCTAAAAGAGCCCATTGTCTTTTTTAATTTCTGAATTCATTTTATAGAATATTTTACTTACAGGTTTTTCTTGGGCTTGTGCCTCTTTAAAATTTCAAATTTATTTCTAAATATTGTGCAAAAATTGTTTAAATCTGGCTAATAGAGGGCTTTGATCTACAGATCTGCTAGATCTGTAGAATATTATTGTAGATTTGTAAATAGCAAATTTCTAATTCATTGGGGTTCTGGGTATTTCATATTTTTGTATATACATGCTTTGGGGTTTTCTGTCTTTTATTTGTGCAGGAAAAAATATGAAAATTGCAAGTGATTTTTGTGGATTCCGGAGAGAGATTTGAGCCCCAGAGGGCATCTCCATTTTGTTTGCAGGTTGAGGAGAAATTTCAGAAGGATCGTGGGCAAATATTTTTAGGGCCTTGAGGCCCAGTGTTGGCCATCTCCAGCCTCATTCTCAATCTCTATCATTCCACCCTCAGGCCTCTCATCTTTGCAGCCTTCTTCACCATAATTTTCTCACTAAATTTTTCCTAAAATTTTCCCAAAAAAAATTTAACAAAATTTTCTCAAAATTTTCCGAGTTTGGCATTTGCATTGGAGAATTTTCAGTGACTTGGGCAGCCCATCTTCAAGTGTCTTCAAGTCCCTAGGGGTTTACTGGTGCACATCTTCTAAACCCTTACCTATTTCATTGATCTAAGTGAAAGCAAGATTAATACTGGCACAAAATTTCAGTTATCTGAAATTTAGCAACAAATTAGTTTGCATCTTTCACTGCTCTACATTTCAGAAATATAATTACTTTCAGAAATTTTTGCATGCTATTTTCTTAATATTATTTCACTGTTTTTCAGTAATTTTCTGATTTTTTAGATTAAATACATCAATAGATCAAAAGGAATTAAACTCATAAATTTTCTGAATTTAGCAGCAGATTTAATTTACATTTTTATTGATGTATAATCGCTGAAATAAAAATTAGTTTCAGTAATTTTTGCAAACAAATTTCTGAAAATTGTTTTACTACTGTTCGGTAGAATATTTCTGAGTTTTTAGATCCAATACATTAATAAATCATAAATAATTAAACTCGAATTTTTTTTGAATTGTAGTTATCAGTTTGTCATTTAATTTTTTTTGCTGCTATACATAGAAATTTCTGAATATTGCATGGTTACAAAACTGTTGTTTTAAAATATATTGTTGGTTTTAACATTTGATGTAAGAGCAAATTACTAGACTGATATTTCATTAATGTGATCTGAGTTTAAAACATTTAGTTTAGCCCACGAGGCTTTGGATTGACAGTGAATGGATGCACTGTTAAAGCACTTCTTGTGATAGGTCATTGGTTTAAATCCCCCATGGGTGCTTACCTACCAAAAAAAACATTTAGTTTAATTTCTGAAGTTCATTTGTTTTTACATGCTTATGCAAGTAGGACTAATCTAATTTTACTTATGCATTTAATGATTTTGATTGAGTATTTCATACAAATGAATTTTTGAATTTAAAGGTGTTTTATTCCAGCATTTTACATTTCTATCCATTGTGTATTTCAGTAATTATTTGTGCAGATTTTACATTTTGCAGTGCTGGTATAAGTAGCTGCTTTCACATTTAGATCACTGTCTTTCCGAGCCTTAAGTAACATTTAAAACATATTGCATAAATAATTTTAGGCCCTCATTTAACTAAAATTAACCAAGTCCCTACATTTCACATAGTTTTAAATTTTGCATTTGCATATGAGACAGTCGAGTCTTTTCAACCGCAGTTTCCCATATTTTACTTAAACCTTATTTTCTTCGCGAGATAGTTGACTTCACAAGGCACTGGTATCACTTTCTTCAAATCATTTTGAATCCTTGAAATATTGCACAATCTAAAAAAAATATTGGTTGCTTAGTTGTGTCTCCTAGGTTGGTTGGTTCCCAACTAATCTTTCATTTGTCCATTTCCATAGGGTCTGCCCCCCTTAGTCTGCTATTGGGAGACAACTCAAACGTAGTGATTGGGGATCAGTGTGACAGCCCCTGATCTAAGTCGTTGTTGCGATGTCTAGACATTCTGTGCGACAACATTTTTTGGCGTCGTTACCAAGGACCAATTTATTGGACCTTGGCTTTGCGACATTCGTCTTAATCATCTTTATCTTCTCAATCTTTCATCATTTCTTATCCCATCAATGCCACATTTTTTGGCGCCATTATATTTCTTCATCTTTTCATCACCTTATCTTTTTCCTCTCACTAATCCTTTCATCTTCTCTATTTGCACCTTTAGCACCTGGACATTTCGGTTGGTTTCTTGTTTGGGTGGCGACTCCACTTATTCATCCATTATTTCTCAAACAAGAAGCCCTCCCTGATATCCAGTTGCTTCTCCCTGACTAACCTTTTGATTTTTGCCTTTTGGATCTTGGAGCTAGATTCATGTTCAAGTGGCGACTCCACTTCTTTCATTTTTTTCAAGAATTTCTGCTAGAAGCTCGCTTCTTGTGGATCTATTGATTTTCTTGAGCAAGGATCTCTCTCTAGCATCCATTTGGCCCCTCCTTTTCCCTTTGAGCAAGACATCATGGACTTGTTCGCCCCTTGTAACTTTGCTAACATTCAAGGTTATCCAAATGACCTTCCTAACAATGGCCTTGACAAGTTGCCTTCTTTCCAAGGAAATAATGTGGTTAGTGCTATGACTCATCTAAAAGCTTTTAGCTCTTGGTTGGGTAAATATGCTGGAGGTGCTGACTATAATCATGAAGATGTGAAAATGAGCCTCTTTGTTCTTTCCTTAGAGGAAGATGCTCTGGATTGGTTTTTAGAAAAGCCTGATAATTCGTTTAATTCATTGCAATCGATTATTAATGCCTTTAAGGACAAGTATGGAGACAAAAGAGAAGAAAGACATTTGGTTAAAGCTATCAATGTCATAGAGAAGAAAGAAAATGAAACCGTAGAGGAATTTAATAAGAGGTTTAATGGTATTATTAAAGAATTACCTCAAGATTATAGACCTCCTGCCAGGTCTCTTTTGGATTTTTATGTTGATGCCTTTGATGTTGATACTTCT
This sequence comes from Pinus tabuliformis, assembly GCA_031772625.1. Classification (NCBI taxonomy): domain Eukaryota; kingdom Viridiplantae; phylum Streptophyta; class Pinopsida; order Pinales; family Pinaceae; genus Pinus; species Pinus tabuliformis. Next base: position 206,017,569 of record CM062810.1, on the reverse strand, counting down.
TATGAGTTGAGGCGAGCTAAAACTAATGATTATATGGCTGCCCAGGTTTTAGCTGAGGAAATTGAAAAGGATAAGAAAGCATCTGGGAAGATTGAAATTTCAGGTTTTGATGAGGGTCTAAGTAAATCGAAAGAATCCAATGAATCTGATGATGACCCTATGCAAATACTGATGCAGAAACTTGAAAGCATGGAACTTAATCAAACAAAGTTAATATCTAATAATGCTAAGGAAATGAGTGCCATGCAGGCTAGGTTGGTCCAAATGGAAAGATCTCAAGCACAGAGTTTCCAACCTAGAAATAATAATAATGCCTGGCATAAGAAAGGCCCATCTAATGAGCAGAGACCACCAAATCCACTTGAGTCTGCCAATCTTCTGGATGAGGCTCCGCCTTATTGTAGGGCCTGTGATGCTCTTCATGAAGAGGCTACTTGCCATGTTGTCAAAAGAATCATAGATAGTAGAATGGAAGGGACGAGCAATCAAATTAATGTTGTTGGTAAGGAATATCATTTGCCTATAGAAGATCATGAACATCCTCAGACGATTAAGGACATACAACTCAATTATACACAAATGATTCAGAACATTGAAGTTAACCAGATCAATCTTCAAAATAGGATAGAAGCCATGGAAGCAGATCATGACAAAGAAAGGACTTCCATGCAAAATTGTTTACTTGTCATGAGAGCAAAACATGCTAAGGAAATGGAAACCATGAAAGCTAATCATGACAGAGAAATGAGCTCTATGCAAAATTGTTTGATGACCATAAAAGCAGATAATGACAAAGTAATAAAAGATATGGAAGTTGGTCAGATATGTCTTCAGAATAAGTTATTGACCATGGAGGAAAACCATGCCAAGGAAGTCAGTGCTATGAAGGTTGAACACTCTAACCAGATGGATGCCATAACAATTGAAAAGATCACTCTTCAGAATAAGTTGCAAGTAATGGAAAAGATACAGATACAGGAATTTCAGCATGGGTCAGAGGATGAAAGAAACAAGGAAACGTCAACAAATCATAAGCTTCCTTGTCTGCTGCAACAAGCTCCATCTTATTATGAGGAGATCATTTGTTCCATTGAAAAGTGGCAAATTGAAGGTGACTTGGATAAAAGGGAAATTGATAAAACTCAGGTTGATGCTTGCGAGGTTAATCCACTAGTCATAACAGATCAAGGTCATGAAAATAAAAAAGCGCAGGTCACAAAAGTCCTAAACATTCCAAATTTTGCATACGAGCATTTTTTGGATGAAGAAGCAATTTGTGCGCCGACGACATCATCATCAACATCACATCCTAACAAAAGTAAACGTACAAAGCAGAAGAGAAGAAGGAAGAGGTTTGATACAACTGATGGCCGAGAACAACACAACATTGGGATAAGTCAGAGTCCTTCGATATGCAGGATTGGGCATGGCACATCAGAGAAACAACCCATTGATCTGCCTAAAAGTCGGCAGATGCTCAGTATGCACTATATTGAACACATCTGATGCCACAAGGGCATCCTTTGTATTGTATCTCTAACCTTACACCTTGTCATTTTAGCATTTTATTTATGTTCTTAGATTAAGTTTACATTTCATGTTTGTAGAATTGTTACAGAGCTTCTATTTTATATAATGTTATATGATGATTTTTGGATTATATTTGGATGGACGCTACTTATGTCATTTTGTGTTTTCTTTGGGTGCAGATTCTAGATTCTCACATTCGTTTGATGAAGCAACATGTCTCCAAGTAGAGCCCGATGTTGACCACTTCATGTCAACCACCCCATAGCTACACATATTTTCGCGCATGGATTTCCATCATGTCCGAGCACTCAGATGATCGACAGATTCATCATTATCAACTATATGTACACTGGAGTTTTGTAAACCCATTCTACATTTTGTAATGTAAATGATCCTAGTAATACAAATGTATGTGACAACCTAGGTAAATTTATTTTTCTAATGATGATTTCCATCCTAGGAGATTTTTAGTCTCACTGATTCATGTGTGTTTCTAAACACGGATGATCGGCAAAGTTTCTCTCCAGCCTCACCCCAAAGCTAAGGTGGATTTTGTCGTCATGATTTGAAATGAGTCATAGTGTTAATTATCGAGTCTCTGTAAAAATGATTTGGGAATAATTCTAACTATTTGGTTAGATTATTTTATTATAAGTCATTTAGTCTACTAGATCATATTTTGTGTTGCAGAAATGGGTAATTATTGAGAGTTTATAATGAACGGGTGTTCCCCTTTCATGGGTTAGAAGTGTAATATTTCAAGTAAAAAATATTTAGTGCATAGTCCCTCATAGTTAAACACCATGGCTAAATATTAGAGGGTTGGAAAAATTAATAATCTCTTCATGAGTCAATTAATTAAAACTTATAGCTAAAATAAATTAAAATGCTAAAGCCAAAAATTTAATTAATTTAGGTCCTAAGAAAAATTAAATTCTCCAACATTTAAAATTAGTGGGTTTAAAGTTTTTAATTTTTGGAGGTCCCCAACCAAGGGAATATTGAAAATTTCAAGATATTTTGAACCCTTGGGCCATAGTAGTTAAGTCAAAGTCAACTTTTTGCAGCAATTAACTTAAAATAATCATTTTTGAGTTAATTAAAAGGAATTCGAATTTCCTCAAAAAGTAACTTTATTTCAACGATGATGATTAAAAGATCGTTTGATCTTCATCAATGGTTGAGATTGCTTTGACGGGAATCAAACCAACTAGCCATTGGAGAATTTTTCTATAAATGAGAGGCCTCTCTCCATTATTTTGATCTGATTTCTGAATCATGTACTTTCTCTAAGAAAACTCTTGTAATTTTTTCTGGTTAATAAAATGCAAAGACTTTGGGGTTTCAGATCATGGTGTTCCTCTTGCAGATTTATTTGGTAATATTGTTCTTAATACTTTGTTGCTTTTATTTGCATTTGCTAGTTAATAGCCTTTGAGGATTGATCTGTGTACAGGTATCTTGCACAGATTTCTGAGTTTTTAGAAAATCATTTTAATTTGATAGAAGTAGCAGGTATTTCTATTTCTTGATAATTTTATGATAATTTTTTAGATCTCTATTAATCTAACAAGCAGATTTAAGTGTGCAGAAGTTATCATTCAGAATCTAGGCATTTAGGGAAGTCCTCACCTGGACCAACTGACTCTTAGATTATAGAATCTAAAAGAACCCATTGTCTTTTTTAATTTCTGAAGTCATTTTATAAAATATCTTACTTACAGGGTTTTTCTTGGGCTTGTGCCTCTTTAAAATTTCAAATTTATTTCTAAATGTTGTGCAAAATTTGTTTAAATCTAGCTAATAAAAGGCTTTGATCTACAGATCTGCTAGATCTGTAGAATATTATTGTAGATTTGTAAATAGCAAATTTTTAATTCATTGGAGTTTTGGGTATTTCGTATTTTTGTATATATATGCTTTGGGGTTTTCTGTTTTTTATTTGTGCAGGAAAAAAAATCTGAAAATTGCAAGTGATTTTGTGGATTCCGAAGAGCGATCTGAGCCCCAGAGGGCATCTCCATTTTATTTGCAAGTTGAGGAAAAATTTGAGAAAGATCGTGGACAAATATTTTTAGGGCCAGCACTAACCATCTCCAACCTCATTCTCAACCTCTATCATTCCACCCTCAGGCCTCTCATCTTTGCAACTTTCTTCACCATAATTTTCTCACTAAACTTTTCCTAAAATTTCCCCAAAAAAAAATTTAACAAAATTTTCTCAAAATTTTGAGTTTGGCATTTGCATTGGAGAATTTTCAGTGACTTGGGCAGCCCATCTTCAAGTGTCTTCAAGTCCCTAGGGGTTTACTGGTGCACATCTTCTAAACCCTTACTTCTTTCGTTGATCTAACTGAAAGCAAGATTAATACTGGCATAAAATTTTAGTTATCTGAAATTTAGCAGCAGATTAGTTTGCATCTTTCACTGCATTACATTTCAGAAATATAATTACTTTCGGAAACTTTTGTATGCTATTTTCTTAATATTATTTCACTGTTTTTTTCAATAATTTTCTGAGTTTTTAGATCAAATACATCAATAGATCAGAAAAAATTAAACTCAGAAATTTTTTGAATTTAGCAGCAGATTTAATTTACGTTTTCACTGATGTATAATTGCTTAAATAGAAGTTAGTTTCAGTAACTTTTGCAAACAAATTACTGGAAATTGTTTTACTACTGTTCGGTATTATATTTCTGAGTTTTTAGATCAAATGCATTAATAGATCATAAATAATTAAACTCATAAATTTTTTGAATTGTAGTTATCAATTTGTCATTTAAATTTTTTTGCTATTATACATAGAAATTTTTGAATATTGCATGGTTACAAGATTGATGTTTTCGAATATATTGTTGGTTTTAACATTTGATATAAGAACAAATTACTACTGATATTTCATTAATCTGATCTGAGTTTAAAACATTTAGTTTAATTTCTGAAGTTCATTTGTTTTTAGTATTTACATGCTTATGCGAGTAGGATTAATCTAGTTTTACTTATGCATTTAATGATCATAATTGAGTATTTCATACAAATGAATTAAATTTAAAGGTGTTTTTAGCATTTTACATTTCAATCCATTGTACATTTCAGTAATTATTTGTGCAGCTTTTACATTTTGCAGTGCTGGTATAAGTAGCTGCTTTCACATTTAGATCACTGTCTTTCTGAGCCTCAAATTAAGTAACATTTAAGACATATTTCATAAATAATTTTAGGCCCTCATCTAACTAAAATTAACCAAGTCCTTGCATTTTAAATAGTTTTAAATTTTGCATTTGCATATGAGATAGTCGAGTCTTTTCAGCAGCACTTTCCGATCCTTCACTTGAACCTTATTTTCTTCGCAAGATAGTTGACTCCACAAGGCACTCGTATCACTTTCTTCAAATCATTTTGAATCCTTAAAATCTTGCGCAATTTAAAAAAAAGTATTTGTTGCTTAGTTGTGTTTCCTAGATTGGTTGGTTCCTAACTAATCTTTCATTTGTCCATTTCCATAGAGTCTACCCCCTTAGTCTGCTATTGGGAGACAACTCAAACAGAGTGATTGGGGATCAGTGTGACAACTCCCGATCTGAGTCATTGTTGTGGTGCCTAGACATTCTGTGGACAACAGGTCTTATTCCCTTTTTTTCTTGCAAGACATTGTGTTATTCACTTATGTATAAATTTATTTTTATATATACAAACATATATGACATTTCAGATGACGTTCCAGCTGACATTTCCATTTTTAGGAGGTGGTGTTTCTAAACATACCCGTTTCGGAAACTCCGAAACATTTCGGCGCTTCGTGCAACTTAGCGAGAAACTATCCAGAAATTCGCACATGCTAGGTCAAGATAGAGAGAGAGATAGATGATAGAGATGAATTCGTCCTTCTTCTTCTCCTTTGCTTGGATGCCTAGAAATTGTCTTTCTTGTGTGTGGTTGAATGGTGCCTTGTGGAGGAGTTTGAATGCTCTTTGTATAATGTTTTGCCTTTGCGAATGGGTGTGCTCTTCACTAGGGCCGAATTCACTATTTTGGAGCCAAAAATTCAAAATTCAAATTTCGAAATTCTCTTTTAAATCCGACATGAAAAACATGTCATATAATAATTCTTTCAAGGGATAATCAATGAAAATTACATAAACATGTCTTACAATTACATTATATATTACAAGGGCCAATATAAATTATGAAGACCGACCATAGCTACGAAAATTCAACAGTCATGACCATTGACCTTGAGATAGCCAAACTGAATCTCAGCCATTGTCATATAGGGTTAGGGATTTTAGTCATTAATGAGAAATAAAAAGAGAAAGGGGAGAGGAAGAGGTACATTCTTTTGAGGAGAAAGGAGGAAGATAGGAGTTGAAGAAAAGCAAAGGAGTAGCCAAAGAGGGCACAGATCCCAAGGCATTTAGTAGCTAGATTGGGCATGCACTTCAAGGCAGTTTTCAGCCATTATTTGCAAGGTCATAGAATGGCAATTGGAACAATTTATGAGGATTGTTCAGCAAGTCTTTGGCACGAAAATTGAGGGCCTTACAGTGCATTGATCACTATGTTGTTTGGCATGATTTTTTGGGGACCGACCATCATGGTATTGCTATACCATTCATTGTGTCTTTTTTAGGGTCGTGTTGCACCCATTTTTTCAACATTCCAAGAAAATAGGATCCGGAAGCTTGAAGGAATTTTTTCAAAGATCAAAATCATTAGCCAGCAATTTTCATGTCATTGTACAATGTAAACCCATTCTGCAAGTTTTTAATGTAAATGATGCTAGTTAGACCGTATATTTATGTAACAACTTGGGTAAGCCTATTATTTTGGCGACGAATTTCACCCTAGGAGGTTTTTTGTCTCACTGTTTCGTTTGTGTTTCTAAACATGGATGACTGGCAAAGTTTTTCCCTTTAACCCCACCCCAAAGCTAGGGTAGAATTTATCGTCAAAGTCTTAGGTGAGTCTTAGTGTTTTAGTCGAGTCTTTTATAAAAGTGATTTGGGAATAATTTAAGCTAATTGGCTAAATTATTTTATTACAGATCACTTGGTTTGCTAGATCATATTGTGTCGCAAAATTGGGTGTGTATTTTGGGGGTCTATAACGAACGGGTATTCCCTCTTTGAGGGTTGAATTTGTAAAATCTTATGTAGAAAATATTTTAGTGCATGGTCCCTCATACTTAGACACCATGGCTAAAATATTTGAGGGTGGAAAAATGAATTCCCTTATGTGTCAATTAATTAACTTTTCTAGAAAAAATAAAATTAAATCCTAAGCCAGAAAATTAATTAATTAGGGTCAAAAATTAAAATTTTAGGGAAATTAAATTTTCCAAGTAGAAAAAATCGTGGGTCTAAAAGAAATTAATTTTTGGAGGTGCCCACCAAGGGAATATTGAATATTTCAAGAAAAATTGGACCCTTGGACCTTGGTGGTTAAGTCAAAGTCAAATTTTTGAGGAGATTAGCTCAAAATAATTAATTTTGAGCTAATAAAAAATGGTTTTAATGAGAAATTCGAAAATTCCTCCAAAATAAATATTTTGGACGGCAGAGATTAAAAAATCATCAAAGACTTATCGACGGTCAAGACTACTTTGACGGGAATCAATCCAACTAGCTGTTATTTTCCACTAGGAGGAATTTCTCTATAAATAAAAGGCATTTTGTTTCTACTATCATCTTGATCTTGAGTTCTACTCTAATGTAACTTTGTAAAAGCTAGTGTAAAGCCATTGTCCCGTTGGGAACGTTTTGATCATCATCATAAAATACTTTGGGGTGCAGTTCATGGTGACTTTGGGTACTGGCATTCCTATATTGTGCTTTAAATATTAATTAACTAGTTATTTCATTTGTAGATGAAAGGAACATTCTATTGGTAAGTTATGGGCTTATCTTAGGTGATCTGATTCATTGTATGTTCTAATAGTTCCTTCTTGAGAAAATATATAGAGTTTGCAGGTTCCCCAGCCCTTGGGCTCCAAGTTCACACACTGTTGTCACAGGTTGATTATGTGTGGATTCTAAATATTTTATGTGATTTTCTAACTTCGTTAAGGCTGTGGTTTAACATTTATTTTTCAAAATACATCTAGCCATTGTCAAGATTTGCAAAAAAATATATTTTCCAAAAATTTTCTAAGCATTGTACATTTGTATTTTTTGTATAATAGTTTTTTGTAAATCATTTTATTTTCTAACCCTTGTTTTACAGTTGCGGTTTTTTCAGGGTTTTGGGAATTTTGAAATTTTGTATATATTGGGGTTTTGGGCAATCGTAATTATATTTGTGCGGGTAAGATTCAAGAAGATTTGTTGGATTGGAGCAAGATCTAGGCCCTTGAGGGTAAGATCTAGTATCTAGAAAATTTGCAGGGCCAGCGTCAAGAATTTTTTGGGCAAATATTGAAGATCTGAAGCAAAAATTCAATTTTGTGAGGGTTTAGAAATATTTTAGGGCCTCCTTGGCCCAGTTTCCTCCTCCAAGTTAGTCGTCCAGTGCTCCTTCCCTTCGCATCAGGCTTTTCTAGCCTCCTAAGGCTAGCCACGGGCCTAATTAGGCCTTGACCTGCCCTATTTACCCCTGTTGTGGTATTTTTTGGGCCTTCTAGGGCCTGGCTGTAAGGCCTAAGGCCTTCGGCCTTCTCTTTTCCCCTCTCGACCCCTCCTTTAGGTATTCCACAAGTCTGTTAGGGCCTTTCCAGCGCTCCACTCCTCCTCGATTCCCCTCCATTCTCCCTCCTAGGCCTCCCTTGCTTGTCGACCTCCCTTTAGCCCTTTTCCACAACCTTCTAACGCTTGCGACAACCTCTTGTGAGGCCCCATCTCTAGGTCGTAGCCCTCTTAGGGCTTGCGGCAAGGCCTTTCCAGCCCTCCACTCCTCCTCGATTCCCCTCCGTTCTCCCTCCTATGCCTCCCTTGCTTGTCGACCTCCCTTTAGCCCTTTGCCACAACCTTCTAACGCTTGCGACAACCTCTTGTGAGGCCCCATCTCTAGGTCATAGCCCTCTGGCCTTGCCTCCCTCCCCTAGCCATGGTATCTAAGGCCCTTTCCTTCAAGCCATTCCCCTTCTAGCCCTTGACGTCAAGGCTAGAAAACTCTTCTTTAACCCTCTTCCCCTCATTCGTCACTGCAATTAGTCTCTAAATTTTTTGAAACTAATTCTTGGTGGTTTTGCAAAGAAATTGGGCTACAAGTTTGTGTTTTCAGGTGCCATAGTCATTGGAAGAAATTTTAGCAAGTGGGCTAGCTCCTTCAAGGCCCCAACGCCTAAGGGTTTGGCTTTTAACCCTCATTATTCCTCACTATTTGCTACAGCAGTCCTATCTCTTTCTAACCGTGATTAAATTTAAATTTGAATGCTCTAGAAATCACTCATAAGTTTTCCTAAGACATTGATTTCTAACCGTGATTAAATTTAAATTTGAATGCTCTAGAAATCACTCACAAGTTTTCCTAAGACATTGATAAATTAATTGCATGAATTGGGCATTGTTTATTTGGAATAAATCTAATTGTTTTGATGATTGATATCTCTGCATAAAAAGTGTGATCAGATCTAATATAATATTGAATACTACATCATAAGAAGGTTGATCAACTCATAATTTCATATTGGAAATTTTGGTTTGGTAACTTGTGCTCTTATTACTCACATTTGCCTAGCTTATGCATCTCTAAAAGAGCTTCACAACTTAAGCAATTCACTATTGTCCTAAAGGTTTTAGTACTTCCTCATCTAAATGTGATTAGGATATAAGTAACATAAGAATTTTCCTCGCTCATGCTTTATAGATCATAATTGTATTGTTTCATGGTTTTATGAGCAAAGAGCACTAACATATTTGTGGTTGAGAGTTTGATAAATTCTTCATAAGATCACATCTAATATTTTCACTCACTAAAGCACTCAAATCTTAAAGGAAATCATTGAATAATCGTTCCTGTCTTCTTTTTGCATCATTGGTTTAAGGTTATTGTGAACCCTTGGCATATTGGCATATCTTGAAGAAGCTCTAAACTTGAAATCTAATTACATAACGGAGACTAATTGTTGAAACAATAATATTGTTGAGGAATCAACATTTGCATATCTTGAAGGGTTTCTAACTATCTCTTGCATAAGGGATCATTGGTATTAAGCGTTTTAATCTAATCAAGCATTTCTTGAATGATAGTATTATTGGCATTTATCTCTTTGAAGTATCTTGAAAACTTTTAATCAGAGCAATGATAATCTTGGGATAATAATCATTGGTGTCTTGTTAAGCATTGGTTAAATTATTCTAAGTGCTTCAATTATCACTAAATAAGTTATTGTGGGATTTGAGCACATCCCGTAATTTTTGAATAATTGTGGATATTGTTGTATCTTGTTGGCACATATTCAATTGGCACATTCTTCTTTGGTGAGAAATTTATAGGGCAATGATTATAGTGATTTCTCTTTACTTGATAAATTCTTGTGATGCCTTTTTACTTGTTAGCTTTGTTACTTATTATTGTATGTGTGTATCATCAAATAACTACCAAAAACAAGAAGAACAAAAACACAGAATATAGGTTGCAAGCCAGGGCCAAAATCTCTCCACTTGAGAGGAAAACCCACAAATCTCTTCTCTTCCTTATAGATTCTTCAATTGACAAATTCCAAGACCTTAAGACTGTAATGTTCCAAACTTAAACAAACAGTTATATACAAAAGCAAATACGATTCATACACTGAAAAATTAAGCAATCAATGATTACTCAGTACACATCAGAAATGAGAACCAGTTGAGCCATTTTATTAATGGAATGGAGCAAGTACGATAGTGTGGAAAATGCACCTGGGCTTGCCTCAAGGGAAAGCTTCACAGAACCCAGGTGTCAAACAGTAATCTTAACGCTAGAAAGTAATTGTTCCTCTAATGCTCTGTGTTGTCTCCCAATAACTACAACTGTTGGTTGGAAAGGGACTGCTAGAAACCCCGCCTTTCATGCTCAGAAAATGATGAAACTTCAGCGACAAGCTCCTTGGCCAAAACCCGGAAAGGGTTTGGCCTGAATCCAACCTCCCAGATTCGACCTCCTCTATGGCCCACGCCCTCCAAACAGCTCCAGAAATACAAACTACAAGGAATGGCCACAAAGTCCTCCTCCCAGCTTTGAAAGGGAAGCAACACTACTCCAAATATCTCCTCTAACCTCCACGGAAAAGCTCAGCCTCCAGGACTGATACTCTACCCACCAAGTGAGCTCCTAATACTGCCTCTACACTGGCCTAGGTAGTGCGAAAGTCACATTGCCCAGCAAGAAGCCCAATCAGCTCCCAAACTCTCCCAAATGTTGACAATCCTCCCTATCCTCCTCTCTAGAAAATCTCATATCCAAATTCCACTGCTAAGCATCACCAACAAACTCGGCCTCCTCTCCACTGCATCCTCCAAAAATATGCACCACCTGGAAGTGAATGCTATTGCTGGAAATCACAATGTGATCCTCCTCCTAAAGAAATGAAGAAAACCTTCCTAGGGTGGCACTCGAAGTCCCCCGAAGAAAGGATGAGCTCCTGAAGAACTCGTGCTAAACAACCAGTGACTCAGCGAAGCAGCTCGAGCAACCAAAGAGAAATCGATATACTCCAATGATGAATGAGATGAGGAGAGCTACCTTCCTTATATAGATTTCGTGGAGCACTTTTCCCTCCATTTCATCCTCCATCGTGAGCCCTCACTTATTAATCATCATGCAAAACTTAACCCCCTCCATGCAAATCGAACTAGGGAGTGCGTAATTCCCTAGTGAGGGTGGCCCCCATGTGTAACTTAACTACAAAACAAACAACTTCTCCTAAGTCTAATCTCCTAATATAATCAAATGGGGTCCACTAACTCCAAAATTGGCCCCATGATACAAAAATTAATCTTGTTCCAAAATAATTTAGGAAGGGACATGACAAACAGTGACTTCAGAACCCTCCAAGACCAAGACCAACCTCTCTGGATGATGTGCTAACCTTGATCTAGTCAAATCTCCTCCAGTAGCACTTCTTCGACCTCCAACTGCAGAATTTTGGCCCCCCAACAATTGTTGTTGCCACATGTGTCAGCTTCGATCTTTTGAGCCTTCCTTTGACCTTTGGTTGCCTTTCCCTCACTTTTGGAGCTTGAGGATGACCCTCGATGACCTTCTCTTGACCTACTTTCCTTCTTTTCTCCAGGATAGAACTTGTAGATAAAAACCCTAGATTTGTTACAGAAAGCCTAGTTCTCCTTAGCACGTGTAAGAGAGAAATAACCCAAACAAAGATCTTCTCGGTCCTCTTCCTTCTTCATTGCCTTCTTCTTCCTTCTTCGCTAGAATGAGAGATGAATGAATGTGTCTCAAGGAGGACGAGCTCCCTCCTATATATAGGCTCTTCAAGGTGGACGTGGCTCTTTCTCCTAGGTCGACTTGGCCTTGGAGGGTATCTGGACACCTTTTAAGATAAAAATAATTTCCTTTACAACTTACAATGTGCCCGATGGGGTCTTCAACTTATGAAAATGAATTTTGACTTCTTGACCTAGGATAAACCCTAGAAGCACTCCATGGGTGCTTGACATATAAAATAAAAAACCTTGAGCATGAAACCCATGCTCCAAAAACAATAATAATAATTTTCTTTCATTTTACACTTTATAAGAATCAGAAGTACATTTCATCTTTATGAAGATCAAACCTAGTTACACATTTGAGGATCTAAGTCAAACGGGTATTCCCCCTTTGAGGGTTGAATTGTAAAAAATATTTTATTGCATGCTCCCTCATACTTAGATGCCATGATTAAAATATTAGATGGTCGAAAAAACATTAAATCCTCTCAAGTGTCAATTAATTAATTTTTCTGGCAAAAATAATTAAATCCTAAGCCCGAAAATTAATTAATTAGAATAAAATTAAAAGGTCTTAGGGAAATTAAATTTTTCAAGTGGAAAAAATCGTGGGTCTTAAAAGAATTAATTTTTGTAGGTCCTCCACCAAGGGAATATTGGATATTTCAAGAAAAAATGGACCCTTGGACCTTGGTGGTTAAGTCAAAGTCAATTTTTATAGGAAATTAGCTCAAAATAATTAATTTTGATAGAGGAGGAATGACCCGTTGTAGAGTTTTATGAACCCAACGTTTCGGACTACCAAGTGAGTCCATCATCAGGGGAGAATGCGTCAATAGATATTCTTAAAATCATAATGATGTATCCAAGAGCTAAAATTAGGGTATATATATATAAGTTATTAAACCAAAGAAATAAGAAAATAGGTCGGCTCTTATCTTTTTATTTAATTAATTAATTAAATTATTTATTATTTATTATTTTTATTATTTTTAATTAATTAATTAAAAATAATAAAAATAATAAATAATAAATAATTTAATTAATTAATTAAATAAAAAGATAAGAGCCGACCTATTTTCTTATTTCTTTGGTTTAATAACTTATATATATATATATACCCTAATTTTAGCTCTTGGATACATCATTATGATTTTAAGAATATCTATTGACGCATTCTCCCCTGATGATGGACTCACTTGGTAGTCCGAAACGTTGGGTTCATAAAACTCTACAACAGGTCATTCCTCCTCTACCTAAAACTATCCTCACCTGTATGGATTCATTATTTAAAAAATAATTTTGAGCTAATATAAATGGAATTAAATGATAAATTCGAAAACTCCTCAAAAATAGAAATTCAACGGCTAAGATTAAAATATGATGAAGTATTTTTCGAAGGCCAAGATTATTTTGACAAGGATCAAACACACTAGCCATTATTTTTTCACTTGGAGGATTTATCTATAAATTAGAGAGTCATTTGAGTCTCTAGCCATCTGATGTCTGACTAAGAAATTGTTGCTGAAGCATTTATGTAATACTATTGTCCCACTAGAAACTTTTATTTCTATCATAATAAAGACTTTGGGGTGCAGTTCAACATGTTCAGTGTTTGTTGATTTGTGGTATGCGCTGGCTACGGGCTTTCCTATGTTGTGCTCGTAAATAATAAAATTTGTTTTTCATTAGATGGGGATAAAGGCATTCTATTGATAGTTTTTGGGTTAATCTTAGATGATTTGATTCGTTATATGATTAACAATTTTTTTTAGATATATACAGTGTTTGCAAGTACCCCAGTCCTTGGTCTTCAAGTTCACAAAATGTGGGCATTACCGACTTTGTTCGGATCTCAAATATTTATGTGGTTGATTTAAACTTTTCTAAAACTATAGTGTGCATTGGGTTTCTAAAATATTTTAAGCCATTTATGAAAGAAAAAGTTCCATAAAAATTATTTCTCTAAATTTATTTCAAAACCCTTGTATATTTGTAAATTGTTGTAAATAGATTTGTAATTTAAATTTGTAAATTATTTTGGCTATTTGAGGTTTTGGGGTTTTGAGATTTTCTATATATTTTGGGTTTTGGGTATTTTATCTTCATTTTGCAGGTGAAGTCAAGAGAAGAAGGTGGAATAGAGCTAGATCTAGGCCATTGAGGGTAAGATCTAGTCACTAAAAATTTTGCAGGGCCAGCCATTGGAAAATTTGCAGCAAAATTCAGAACTAAAGCAAATAAAATTTTCAAAAGCTAGGGTTTTGAGTTTTAGGCCCGAATCCAGCCCTCCTAGGGTCAGCATCCTCCTCCTCTTGGCCTGCATCAGTCTTCCAACCATTTGCGTCATCCTTTAAGGCCTCCAAAGGGCCAGCATTAGCCCTTTAGGGCCTCGGCCTTCCCTTGCAGGCCATGCGTTGGGATTTTAAGGCCTTTTTAGGCCTGGCCGTGGGCCTAGCAGGCCTTGCCCCCCCTCATTTGCCCCAAAGGGCTGCCTCAAAGGCTAGTCATAGCCTTTAGGGTCGTAATTGGCCCTCAAACCCTAGTCATCAAGCCTTCTAGGACCTTCTCCCTCTTCCTATGCCCTTTCCTTGGCCCTAGATTTCCCTAAATCCAACTGTAAATTTTCTGGACTCAATACTTGGGGGTTTTGCAAGCTTTTGGCCTTGAAATAAATGATTTTCAAGCGACAAGCTCATCCTAAAGTTTCAGCAAATTTGGACCAAGGGATCTTCAAGGCCTTGGGCCTAGGGTTTGCTCTCTAAATCTTAATTTTCCATTGTTTTATTACTGCTATAAATTTTGATTCATAACAGTTATACAAAACCCTAAAATCACACTAAGTTGGTCAAAATACTCTTAAATTACAAAATTCAAATTTTCTAGAAATTTGGCCACTTGGCCACTAATTATCTAGCATAAATCTAGTTTTTTGCTTGTTGGAATTTCACTACATCACTGAATATATCAGATCTGAACTTTTCTGAATAATTTGCTTAAAAGGCTCAAAAACTCAATTTTTTCAGCTTTGGGCTAAATTTGGCTATTGTTGTTGCATAGCTAACTCGTTGATTTTCTGATCTTCACTGTTGTAACATTTTTTTCCGATCTGATATATTCTGAATATCACACCTAAAGGTCCTAAAAGATCAAAGTTTTCATTTTGGCAAGTTAATTTTAAGTGTTAGGCATTTTTTGGTACTTATTGTAACATTGACATACCACTGTTCACACACTTTCATACTGTTGTAATAAGTGAATTAAATCTGAAATTTTTTGAATACTGCATCTTAAAGTGGGCTAAACCCATTCACTAATCATTGAAGAATTTTCTGTTTCATATGCTTGATTTGAAGTGATTTTCTTACTGCTGTCATAAGACTAATAAGTGCTGAATTTTCTGAACTGTTATTGCTGATCTAGGATATTTGAGATCTAACATTCACTTGTCTTGTTTTAAGTTATAAGAATTTCTTAATCTTACACTTAAAGGACTCATACACCTAAACTCTAAATTACTAACCTTGTTGATGGTATAAGCTATTTTGGCATACAAAATCTAATTGGCACTGTGATAAGAACATCTTGAAAATTTGTTATAACTTATTAGTATCTTTACTTATATCGTTGGTTGAAGTATCTTGTAGATTCATTTCTTATTAGCATGCGTATCCTTAAGCATTTATTTTGTTTTAAGATTGTCTTCTAATTGTTCTTGAGTACTATTTTCATAAAGAGTAATGATAACTTAAGTACTTAAATAGTTAAATAATCTTAACTCAAGTGTTTTTACTAATAATCATTGCATAAGCATTCTAGTCTTAGTTTTGCAGTTAATTACTTACCTCTAAGCATAAGCTTGGTTGATAGACTCCTAGGACAACCCTCTCTCATCTAGCTTGAGGGATTCAACCCTTCTTAGTGGTTAACACAGTGACCTTGCAGTCGTCAGAGCCATAGTCTCTGCAGTGCCGGAGGCACTAGGTAGTCAGGGCAATGCCTGCTTCCCATTGGCTTCCATCTCACAACCTACTCTGAAGACTGTTTCTCAAAACAGTTAAGGGAAAGGTTCAACTTAAATTAGGCATTTAATCTAAAATTAACCAAGATCCTTGCATCACACCTAGTTCTTAGGAGTTGCATCTTCATATCGGTTAGTTCATCATACAAGCGACAGTTGTCCATCTGATTACTTGGCTATCATTTCAAATAAGCAATAAGTTTTGACTCCATCGGGCACTGGTCTCAATATTAAATCTAATCAAATCCTTAATCTTGCTAAATCCTATCAAGGAGCTAGGCCACTCAACTGTGTCTCTTGAACAAGTTGGTTCCCAATTTGTTTTCCTCCACCTCATTTCCCCCAATAGTTTGTTGTTGGGAGATAACTAGAACAGAGTGGATGGGGATCAGAGTGACAGCCCCCCGCCCTGAGCAGTTGTCGCGATGCCTGTATAATCCGAGCGACAACATTTTTTGGCACCGTTGCAAGGGACCATTTTATTGGACCTTGGTTTCAACGACATTTTCTCATAATATTCTAATCATCTTACATCTTTCCATTTATCCCGCCAACGCCACACTTTTTGGTTCCCTTCTTGCATCATTCTTCATCTTCTCATCACCTTACTTTTCCTCCTCTCACTAATCTTCTCATCTTGTTCATTCACACCATTAGCATCTAGACATTTCAGTTGGTTTCCTGTTTCGGTGTCGACTCCACTTATTCATCCATTCACAACAGCGTACTCTAGAAAAAACATTGGTAGCTTGGTTAACCCCGCTCCCGATTCTAAAAAGGTTCTAAGATCCTGGTTAAACAAATTACATTCTAGAGATCATTTAAATTTTCTCGGACAGGAAGCTCTCCTTGATCTCCATTTGTTTTTCATCAACCATCTTATAAATCAAGACACCATGGGTGACTTCTATAGACCTTACAACTTCACCAACATTCAAGGATATCCACATGATTTTCCGAATGAATCCACTATGAGTAAGCTACCTCTCTTCCAAGGGAACAATGCTATTAATGTTGAAAGTCATATAAAGAAGTTCAATTGCTTTATCCAAAGATTCTCTCATGCTATTGCTTATAATCACGAGGATGTTCGAATGAAATTATTTGTGCTTTCTCTAGAAGATGATGCTCTCGATTGGTTTCAAGACAAAGCTAACGATGCCTTTGACTCTTTGAGATCCCTTCTTCATGCATTTAGAGATAAGTATGGAGACAAAAGAGAAGGAAAATATTTTGTTAAGGAATTCAATACTATTAAGAAAAGAGAACGAAACAGTTAAAGAGTTTAACCAAAGATTTAATAAACTATTAAGGGATATCACTCAAGACTACAAGCCTCCAGACAAGACAATTCTGGAACAATATCTTGAGGCTTACCCTGTGTTGATTTCAGGTAGCATCGGATGTGCTCTAAGCCTCAAAATTTGCAAAGAGGCTAGGACACATCTATTCTAGAATACCCAGAAATCATTTTGAGAAATTCTACCCGAACACAGTTTTATTAAAATAATTAATTATTTTTAATGGATGCCTAAGTCTAAACTTACGAAATTAAAATAATTAAAGGGTATTAATCAAACTGTGGGTGAAATTTCTAGAAGAAGACGAGGATCAAGCCAAAATGATCTAAGCCATTGATTAGAATCTAATCTGGGTCGTTGGTTCTCAATGAGAAGATTATAAGAGGAGGCTTGATGGGCATGTGAAAAATACATCGAAAAGAGATCAAGAGATCGAATTTCTTAGAGAGGGCAGCGCAACAGTTGCTAGAGAGAAGATCAAAGTGATTTCTTGCAGTGAGGGGCATGGATAGTTCTGGTTGGAGAGTTTCCTGATCCTAGAATACATCGCAGAGGAGGGAGAGAGAGATCTGGAAGAGGCAGTGCAAAACCACATTGGGCAGCGTAAGCTCACGCAGAGGCAGCACAGAGCTTCAGAGAGTCTGAAATTCGGCTGGGAAGTCAAGTTCCTGAGGCAGAAGCTAGGGTGTGAGATCGAAGAGACAGAGGAACGAAGCTCCAAATAGCAGGAGATCCGAGAAGAGGTGACGCATATCCCCAAAGAGGTTAACGCAAAATTGCATAGACTGACGTAGTAGTTGCGCAGAGCCGGTGTGGGGCCATTCAAGGCCTGGATCAGTGTCGGATCGCAAGTGATAGTGTGAGGTATTTCTCACTAATCTCCTACCAGTTAGATTCTCTGTATTGGATAGCCAACAAGGCATCAAAAGATTGTATTCAGAAAACTACTGCTTAATAATACAAACCTTTAACTGTTGCACTGCTTTTCCCGCATTGGGTTTTTCCAGGGACATTTGTCCATAAATAATGATGACATGTGTTGTGTATTTCTTTCTTGCTCAGTTTCTTGTTCCCACATTTTATTTAATTGATAAAGGTTGCAGTGTATTAGTTTCGGTATTCACTGTAGGATGCAGTAAATAATTTGTTCAGTAATTAACAAATAGAAGGAACTTAATCAGTTACTGCAATAAAAATCTAGGTCTTCCAAATTTTCACATGGTATCAGAGCATAGGTGAAGCAGGAGAACAAAGCAAGCAAAGCCCAATGCTGAAGAGAAGGAGGGAAGTTGAAGTCTTGCGTGAGAAGCAAATCGAATCCCCAAAGGGATTGCACAGTCCAAGCCAGGAGGGCAAAATTTTTGTGGGAAAATCTCTCTCTGAGTGAGTCAACAGAGAGAAAAATTTCCAGATCGAAGTTTGCCAATGTCAGAGGGAGCAACGCAGAAGCATCAACATGGAGTAGTTTTCTGGTGAGATGCAATGTGCAACAGTTGTTGATGCAGAAAATCATCAAAAGGAAGAACAAGACATTGTTGAGGGAATTTGATTTTTCTATTTTTGAGCAGCAGCAGAGAAGAACAGATCTACTAACTCCAGCAGGGAGTGCATAGGCTAGCCGAGTGCTGCGGAGAGGAGAGAGGAGGCAGTTCGAAATTTCATTGGTAGAGATGGCAGTTGTTAGCACTCCGTAATTTATTAAGGTTGTGAAAGAAATTGCAAAGGTAACCACAAACCACTTTTAAGTTTAGAAGCTAGCCCTTCTAAACTCAGACAGGGATCTCTCTGTCAGATTTAGCTTCGTTTGCCATGTAGGATTTTAGGCTAGATGTGAAAGCTCAGGGTTTGGTTTTTAAAATGGTTTGGTTGGAACAGTAAGGAAATCCATTGGGCAATGGAGTCAAAGGGGCTTACAGTGATCAATTTGCAGAAATATCAATTATAAGTGTCACGGGGCAAGATAGGCATGCTTCTAGATCTTTGTAGCTTATGAAATGGAGAAGGAAGAAAAGATTAAGAATCACTTCAAATATAGAGTATTGTTACCTGAATTCTATATTTAAACTTCAATGGAAAACATTGATTATTGCTTTAAGCCAGCACAAAGTGTATTGAAACAAATTTTGTACTCAATCTTCTTAAAAACAATAAAGGAATGAAAGACATGAAAACAGAGAAAAGACAAGATTACAGTGAGAAGAACTTCATCACACACTTATAACACATGAATCTTGTAACAACTTTCTTACATTAATGCAAATGGCCACTTGAGCTCCGTAAACAGCGTTACAATCGAATGGTAGTCTTTCTCAGTATGAATCCCAACATCTATTACTTCAAATTATGAAGTATTTATACAAATTCTATCTAAATATCTTGACATAAAATATCAAGATTTATTATAAAATATCTTAAGGATTTTTTACAAAAATAGAACAAAAATATAGGAAATCTGAAACTGTTGGCACTATTCGTGACGATGGTTGTTGATAAGGAACAGCAAGTCTAATTTGATGAGGTGGCATCCAAGTTACTAAATGTCCATAAGCTTTTTCCTCACGAAACTCTAAAAAAAAGGGTCCAATGATCCCTTTGAATATCTCAATCCATGACAATTGTGCAAAAACTGAGAGAGGTTTTTGTGGATGTGGATGTTACCAACAAAAACCTCTTTCAGTTTTTGAAAATTCATTTCCACCTGTTCGGAAAACACATTTCAAAACAGTGACTTAAAACAGGAAAATTCTAGAAAATATGTCTTCCAAGATGCATTCAAATCTCCCAAACCATAATAGCTGTTAGAAAACTGAGAGAGGTTTCTTTAAATGGGTCCGTTCTAGACAAAAACCTCTTTCGGCTTTGAAAAATGTGTTCTTATTTGTTTGGAAACCATGCTCGAAATTACTGTGTTGTATAGGAAAAACATAGTTTTAACTAACCATTTTTCCAACTCGGTGCTGACTTTAATTGCCAATGTTCACTATTGATCTGGTGGGAGTGGGATGAAATGGGTATATGACGTGGAGGCGGGAGATGATGTGGAGGCACATGGTTGGCTGAAATAATTGACATATAAGCGCGGAAGGAAGGCGCGAGAATGGAGCGGTAAGCGGAAGCGGGAAAGCGGATTTCAGGGAGTCGGATCGGTAAATAGTTTTAGGCGGGGGGGTGCGAAATGGCAGATAGGATGCCACGTCATAAAAGCGGGAAATGGGGAACCCGCTTTCGGACCCCCCTCCCCCCGTGATTAACTGTCGGAGGGGCTGGGAGGGGCCAAACCCGATCACCCGTCGTTGGTCCGGGCAGGTTGAATTGTGGTCGTTGCTTTTGGCACACCAATTATTACAAACGACAAAAGTGTCGCATCCAACCATAAATTTATTACAATTTATGCTAATCGTGATTAAATGATGTGATTAATTAATCTAAACATACTTAATTAACCTTTAATGCTGCATTCTGACTTGCAAGCATACTTTTGGTTTTTTCAAAGGTTTCATTTTTCTTTTTCTTTTTTTTTGAAATAATTTTGCAGAATGGAAGATTATTTACAACATCTCATATACAAAATTATAGTTACAATCAAGTCATCCTATGAAATATAGGACCCTAACAACAACTAATGGGTTAAGAGATCAGGATCGGTTGGAGGGTGGATCCAACTATGTGATCTGGAAGGCAAGGATCTCATGCCTTTTGGATGAGCATGATCTCAAAACCTATGTCGACAGTGTCGTAGTTGTACCCGCAGATCTAGATCCACTCAAGAAGTACAAGGCTGAGTTGGCAAAGGCCAAGCGAATGATCCTCGACGGAGTGAGAGATCACATAGTGTGTCACATTGCCGGCAAGGATACTGCCCGACAGATGTGGGAAGCATTAGCTACGCTATACGAAGCAATGTGGAAAAATTCGAAGTCGGGATTAAATTGGCAAGGGTCCAAAAGTTGAAAAACTCGTTAAAGTCGGAAATTTTTTGAAAATACAAAAATATTCATTTATTTTTTAATTTTTTAGCATCTAGAGTATCCACAACATCAAATAAATGCATTTCCACATAAACATGTAAAGAAAGCTAATATATAATATGTTTATGAAGTCTAGTGCTACATCACATATCAAAATAGTGAATCAACTCATGAATCTTGAGTCTTGTCTAAGTCTCAACTCTCGAGAGTCAAAATATCAACAAAAATTATAATAAATGTATATCATGAGTCATCTACATGTCATAAAGTAATCAGTGAGTGAGATCCTCTGCCCCTTTTACAGGAATAGGGAATGGCTTTGCCTTTTCCTCTAGAGGAAGAAGGCCCAGCCCCTGGAAATACAAATGGAGTCAGTTGTCCTGTAGAAGTCGATGAAAGAGTTGGCCTCTGTCCTATGCTGTTGTTGCCCATCCTAGATGGTGTCACCTCCTCATCATCATCCTCATCCAGCTCTGCCTCCTGACCTTGATGTTGCTCCTCCTCCTCTACCTCTGGCTCTCTCTCCCCTGCAACTACTACGTCCTCTGGATCCACATCTAACCAATCCGGGATCGAGTCCATGGTCAGCCTCTCAGTCTCGACCCTCCATACAATAGTGGTATCAATATTGTCCAATGAGATGGCTTCCACATCATGAGGTTTCTGAAGTTGTCTCACCCACAATCAAAGATTGTAGTAAACGTAGACCATGTCATTGAGGCATTGGGACTCCAATCTATATTAGGGTCATAGATTGTAAATTAGTACTTAGAAAATTTAAATATTAAAAATAATCAAATGAATTCAAAAAATGTAATTTGAAATTTTTTTCCCTATTGCGCTTTTTGCTGTGTATTTTGTCAAATACACTCCAGTTACGCTCACACACAGAGGAACTACATGTTTGGCTGAGCATTTGAATGGCAAGCCTTTGGAGATGGGGTACTCTGCCACCATAGCTTGTACACCAAGCATCTACAAGTTAAAAGAAAAATGAGAAACATAAAAATAAAACATTGAAATTCTAAACTTGAATGTTTGGAACAAACTGAACCTTACCTGGCATTTTGGTCGTCCTATTCTTAATAGCCTATTGATTTGGGGTAGCATCGGATATGCTCTAGCCATGAAAATTGGTGGAGAGGCTAAAGCGCATGAGATCTCCAATACCCAGAAATGGTTTGGGTAGATTCTAAACAGTTTGAGAGATATTAAAATAATTAATATTTTAATAGAGTCCTTAAGTCAAAACTTAGGGAAAATAAAATATTAATGTGAATTAATATAAAACTGTGTTAGAAGGGTCCAAAAGTCATGGATCAAGCTAGAGTTAATCTTAGTCATTGATTAGGGACTTAATCTCGGTCGTCGAATTGTCAACGAGAAAAGTATAAGAGGAGGCTTGAGGGTCACTTGGAGAACACACCGAGTTGATCAAGAATCCGATTTTCTGGGGCAGGATTTGCTGAGGAAATCGAAGGATTGATCAGAGTTGCAGCTACAAGGCAGTGAATACAGAAGCAGAGAGGCAGAGATAGTACCAGGAGGATCAGCGCAGAAGCCGAGAGAGAGGGACGCAGAGCCAGCTAGAGGATCACGCAGAGCCAGTCAGGGCCCACGCAGAGGCAGTGAGGAGCTGCGCAGTGCCTCAGAGAGCCAACGTGGGTGACGCAGAGGCTCTAAGGGCTGACGCAGTGCCTCCAGAAGCTGACGCAGGGCAAGTTAGGGTGACGTTGGGCAGATTTTGGGCCAGAAAGGGCTGACGCAGTCCCTAGAGGCAAATGCTGGAGATTTCGTGGGGAAGATTAGGCGCTGAGAGCTGTGGCATTGTTTCTCCGGGGTTTTAGCCGAAATATCCACCTCCGACTGAGAAGTACCACTGTCGAGATTATTTTTTGTTGGGTGAGCCGGCTTTGGCACCCAGATTGTATTCTGAAACTGCTTAATAATTAAAACACTCAAATCGCTGCACAGGTTTTCCTGCATTCGGTTTTTCTGGGGACATTGGTCCAAAAACAACGGTGTCAATTGTGTGCTTGTTTTGATTCCTTCAGTTGATGATCTGTAATGTGTTGAGCATGTACTTGTATTTATTTTCAGTATTTACATGGTAAATAACTTGTTAATTAATCAGAACAAGTAGGCAGAAATAAAGCAGAAAAGTACATGAAGGGTTTCTAACAGTTAGACTTAGAAATTCTAACATGGTATCAGAACGTGGTTGCAGATCCCAGGAGAACTGAGGACATTAGCCAAGCAAATCAGCAACAACGAAAAATAGTTATCCCGAGTGACAAAAGTTGTTCCTAGCAGAGAAGCAGCAAGGAAGGGGTGTCACAGTGCCTGCGTCATCAAGTTTGAGCCGGGAAGAGGATTAGCGCAGTGGCAGAGGGGAGCAGATTTGACCTACGCAGTGCCCGGTCATCTTTCTCAGTCGGGAGGGATTGACGCCCGTGGCCAGGAGGTGCGGATTTTGCTGGTGCCGGGATTGCGCAGAGCCTAGAAGCTCTAACCTCCAGTTTGCTGGGGCTTAGGAGGCTGCGGATAAGTTGCAGAGTGAAGTCGGTGGGGTACTGTAGTCAGAACAATACCTAACAAGGCAAGACCAAGGAGGGATTTGCTGCCAAGGATTTCTAGCCAAGAAATCTGTATCAGTGGTGCAGCTATACTAACGATCGGAGTGGGGCATATCAACATCGGCAGAAGGGTTTCCAAAAGGGAAATCCAGGCTCAGAGGGAGTCACACCAAGAACTTCTAGGAGGTAAGTAGAGGAGCAGCGAGATGGCAGTGAAGGGGTAAGAGACCAGGACAGACTGGACGTAGCCTCAAACTTCGTAGTCTGGAAGGCCATAATCTTATCCATACTAGACAGGAACCATCTCAAGCAATTCGCCTTGAGGACAATAGCTGTCCCAGTTGACCTAGCTGATAACGATAGGTACGAGGATGCAATGGCGAGGGCCAAGAGCATCATCCTTGACGGGGTCAAGGACCATGTAGTACAACATATTGTCGAGAAGAATACGACAAATGAGATGTGGGAGCCCTAAAAAAGTTGTATCAGCATACTTCCGTGCAGAGGAAGATGCTACTAAAATATCAGTTGCGGTCATACCAGATGCAGAAGGCTGAATAGATCAACACCTTCCTTCGTCGATTGAAGGAGATCTGGGATCAACTGACTTCCATAGGGGCCACGCCAGATCAAGAATTGATGGTGAGAACAGCCTTGAACGCAGTCTCAGAAGACTAGGAGGTGTTTGTCCAAAGCATACTGGGAAGGGCGACCCTTCCAGATTGGGAGAAATTGTGGGCAGCTCTTCGCCAAGAAGAGATCAGAAGGCTGACCAAGGCAGGAAGCAGCAGCAAGGGGGTCATAATCAAGGAGGAGGAGGTGGATGCTGCCCTAGCATCTAAGGTAAAGCAGGAGAAACGGAAGAAGGGGCTCTCCAAGGTCAAATGCTTCCACTGTGGGGAACTGGATCATTATGCAACTCAGTGTCCAAGGAAGAAGAGTAAGGGAGAGGCTTCCGAGACCAAGGCTGCGCCAGCAAAGGTGGAGAAGGAAGTGGAGATAGATGATGACTGTGCCATGAGTGCTCACATGCCACTTGAGCGAAAGTGGGGAGACATCGAGCTGTAGTTAGACTGACTACAGGCGATGAGGGGCAGGATCCTTGAGGTACCCAACCTCTCGGATTATACCTGGCTACAGGAGCCCCGAAGAGGAGTAGCAATACTAGCGGATGTCAGTACAGACAGATGCGGATGGAGCGACAGAAGGAGCTACAGTGCAGGATTCCCAGGACAGCGTGTGGCAACAGTGTGAGATGCATGGAGTTGTTGCAGCAGCGCAGAGGTCAAAGAAGAGGAACTTGTCAGTGACAGAGGGAGTTTCAACATCATGGGTGTCTCTAGCCTGACAGAGATGTCAGAGTTGGGAGATCAGTTACTTGCTTCTCAGTAACTGAGTTGCAGTGCAGCAGTTAGCAGTGGTAGTGCTATGGGCAGCATGATGAGAGGGGTTGTCGTACGGATGCAACAGTGGCAATGGCAGTGCCATGGGTAGCAATACATGATGCAGCAGTACAGAGGATGTTGTGTAGCAGGCCTAGCATTAGCGTCAGGACCGATGTCGAATGATCAAGGTGATACTTAGTGACGAGTATTACTAGAAAACAGTCCTCGCTAAGAGGGAGTGTTGATTTGGGGTAGCATCGGATATGCTTTAGCCACGAAAATTGGTGGAGAGGCTAAAGCACATGAGATCTCCAATACCCAGAAACGGTTTGGGCAGATTCTAAACAGTTTGGGAGATATTAAAATAATTAATATTTTTAATGGAGTCCCTAATTCAAAACTTGGGGAAAATAAAATATTAATGTGAATCAATATAAAACTATGTTAGAAGGGTCCAAAAGTCATAGATCAAGCCAGAGTTAATCTTAGCCGTTGTTTAGGGACTTAATCTCGGTCGTTGAATTGTCAACAAGAAAAGTATAAGAGGAGGCTTGAGGGTCACTTGGAGAACACACCGAGTTGATCAAGAATTCGATTTTCTAGGGCAAGGTTTGCTGAGGAAATCGAAAGAGTGATCAGAGTTGCAGCTGAGGGGCAGTGAATACAGAAGCAGAGAGGCAGAGATAGTACCGAGAGGATCAGCGCAGAAACCGAGAGAGAGGGACACAGAGCCAGCTAGAGGATCACGTAGAGCCTGTCAGGGCCCACGCAGAGGCAGTCAGGAGCTGCACAGTGCCTTAGAGAGCCAACGAGGGTGACGCAGAGGCTCTAAGGGTTGACGCAGTGTCTCCAGAGGGTGACGCAGGGCGAGTTAGGGTGACATTGGGCGAAAAAGGGCTGACGTAGTCCCTAGAAGCAGACTCTGGAGATTTCGTGGGGCGGATTAGGAGCTGAGAGCTGTGGGATTGTTTATCCGGGGTTTTAGCCGAAATATTTGCCTCTGACTGAGAAGTACTACTGCCGAGATTATTTTTTTTTTGGGTGAGCCGGCTTTGGCACCCACATTGTATTCTAAAACTGCTTAATAATTAAAACCCTCAAATAGTTGCACTAGTTTTCCCGCATTGGGTTTTTCCAAGGACATTGGTCCAAAAACAACGGTGTCACCTGTGTGCTTGTTTTGAGTCCTTCAATTGATGATCTGTAATATGTCAAGCATGTACTTGTATTTATTTTTAGTATTTACATGGTAAATAACTTGTTAATTAATCAGAACAAGTAGGCAGAAATAAATCAAAAAAGTACATGAAGGGTTTCTAACAGTTAGATTTAGAAATTCCAACATAGCCATGGTAAAACAAAATGTGCCACCTCCCATCCTATATACCTCCATTTCTTTAGAAATATCTTTATGTTCTTGCTCAGATGCCACCATCCTCGCAACAAAAGTGAAGAATCCATCCATCACCTTGGCATCAAATATGAAACCACAGGTGTAAGCAAATGCGGGGTTGAGGTAGATACCTGCAGCAAGAATGGGGTGATGGAGGGTATTGTTCCATCGCTCATCAATCACTCTCCATATGACCTGTTGTTTCTCTAACCCCTCATCTCCCTTATCTTTTGTTGAAATTTCTAAGTCTATCTGTTAGAAATTTTATCTGTATTCTTCTGGGTTATTTCTCCTACTTGTTAATTATCAACAAGTTATTTAAACATATAAACATCGAAATAAAAACAATACAGTCTCAACCATCTACAGATCAACAGCAAAAAGAAATAGCAAACACACAAGTGACACCGTTATTTTTGGACAACTCATCCCCAGAAAAACCCAATGTAGGAAAATCGGTGCAGCAATTCTAAGGGTTATATTATTATGCAGTATATCCTTGAGTACAACTGGGTGCCAAACTGGCTCACCCGACAGAGAAAAATAACCGGCAGTAATACCTCTCTATTCGGAAGCAAGTATTCAGAAGACCTTCCCCACGAAACCCTCTCCAGCAACACTGAAGCACTGCGTCAGCCCTCCTGGCCTTTGCGTCAGCCTCAGAACCCTCTATGTCAACCCTCTAAGGCAGTGCACAACCTTTAGGACCCTTTGCTTGGATGACGCAAGCCCTCTGGCCTCTACGTTGTCTCTGCTAGGCTCTGTGTGGCCTACTCTGGCTTTTGTGTTTGCCTCTCTTCCTCTGTGCTAGTCTCTCGGCACTATCTCTGCGTCTTTGTACCCCTCGTTGTTGATCACTGATTCGACTTTACTTAGCAACCTCGCTCTAGTAAAATCGAATGACTGATCACTCTGGTGTATTCTCGAACTAACCCTCAAGCATCCTCTTATACTTTTCCTGTTGGTCCTTCAACGGCCGAGATTACATCTCTAATCAACGACTAAGATTAGATTTGGCTTGATCCATGTCTTTTGGAACTTTCTAACCCAGTTTTATATTAATACCCATTAATATTTTATTTTTCCTAAGTTTATACTTAGGAACTCCATTAAAAATATTAATTATTTTAATATCTCCTAAACAGGGAAGAATCTGCCCAAACCATTTCTAGGTCTTGGAGATTTCATGTGCTTTAGCCTCTCCACCAATTTTCATGGCTAGAGCACATCTAATGCTACCATAAATCAACACTCCCTCTTAGCGAGGACTGTGCTCTAGTAATACTCCACACTGAGCATCACTCTGATTATACGACACCGGTACCCGTGCTGATGCTAGGCCTCCCCGCCCAACATCCTTTGCATTGCTGCATCCTGTACTACTACCCATGGCTCTACCACTGCCACTGTTGCATCAGTACGGCAGCTCCCTCTGCATCCGTGTTGCTGCTAGTCCTT
This sequence comes from Pinus tabuliformis, assembly GCA_031772625.1. Classification (NCBI taxonomy): domain Eukaryota; kingdom Viridiplantae; phylum Streptophyta; class Pinopsida; order Pinales; family Pinaceae; genus Pinus; species Pinus tabuliformis. The sequence goes on along the minus strand of CM062810.1, from coordinate 205,989,570 downwards.
TCTCCTAACACTGCAACCTCCTCTCATCATGCTGCATCGTGCTACCGCTAACTGCTACTACACTGCAACTCAGTTACTGAGAAGTAAGTAACTGATCTACCCAACTACTGATATCCCTGTCAGGCTAGAAACACTCTCGATGCTAAAGCTCTCTCTACCGCTAACAAGTTCTCCCTCTACTGCCTTTGCGCTGCTGCAACAACTCCCTGCATCTCGCACCGTTGCAAACCTCTCTGTGCCATCCTGCACTGTTGCAACACTCTCCATGCCTCTCGCACTGCTACAGCCTGCTAGCCTCGCGCTGCCCGAGGACTCCTGCACTGTAGCACTCTCTGCCGCTTCATCCGCATCCGTTTCTACCAACATCTGCCAGTCCTGCTACTCTCTCTTTGGGGCTCCCATAGCAAGGTATAATCCAAGAAGTTGGGTACCTCAAGGATCCTGCCCCTCATCACCTGTAGTCCTCCTGACTACAGCTCGATGTCTCCCCACCTCTTCTCTAGAGGTACATGAGCACTCATGGCATAATCGTCATCCTCCTCTACCTCCTTTTCCGCCTTCATTGGCGCTGCCTTAGAGTCAGACGCCTCTCCCTTGTTCTTCTTCCTCGGACACTGGTTCGCATAATGACCTAGTTCCCCACAGTTGAAGCACTTGACCTTGGAGAGGTCCTTTTTCTTCCTCTTCTCCTGCTTTCCTGCAGATGCTAAAATTGCATCCTCTTCCTCTTCCTTCTTGATCCGGACTCCTTTGCTGCTACTTCCTGTCTTGCTCAGTCGTCTGATCTCTTCTTGGCGAAGAGTTGCCCACAATTCTTCTCAATCTGGAAGATTCACCCTACCCAGAATGCTCCGAAAAAATGCCTCCCACTCCTCAAAGACTACGTTTAGAGCGGTCCTCACCAACATCTCCTCATCCGATGTGGCCCCTATGGAAGTCAGTTGGTCCTGGATCTCCTTCAATCTCCCGAGGAAGTGATCTATCTGCTCCCCCTTCTGCGTCTGGTATGACCGCAGCTGATTTTCAAGTAACATCTTCCTCTGCACGGAAGTATGCTGGTACAACTTCATTAAGACATCCCACATTTCCT